>PVIA01000246.1:0-538296 GCA_004024845.1 Tonatia bakeri | reverse complement strand
AATAAATGTTACTAATGTCTAATAAACTATCCTAAAAATCAGACAGTAAATACACACAACCAATACATTAGGAGTATTTCTTTCTAACTCTCTAAAAATGTGCATTCCTGTGATAAATATGTTTATTATATTAATGGAAAAGATGGTATAAATGTCCTTGTGCTTTAAGTTTTGATAAATAATTTCAAAATTCTTTATTGTGAAATCATATATCAATTCAAACACATACATGAAGCTTCTCAGCAGCCTTACTCAAGGTGGACGAAACTGGAAACAATTTAAATTACCACCTACAGAAGAATGGAGAAACAAATTGTGGTGCAGCCACACAAGGGAAACCTTCTCAGAGATGTAACAGAACAAACGACTGATAACACACACACACCATGGAGAATCCTCAAAAACATGATAACTGAAGGAATTCAGCCATATGTCTATATTGTGTAGATAATTGTATATGATTCTAGGAAAAATCTAAATGGTAGCAACACACAGCAGACCTCTATGGTCATTGGAACCAGGGGTAGAGTGAAGCCCAAAGGAAATTTGGGGGTGACAGAAGTATTCTTTCTTGATAGTGGTAATAAAAACAAAACTATGTGTGCCTGTACACTTTAAAATGGTAGATTTTCATATATATGTTATTTCCCAATACAAGTGAGGCAAAAAAAAAAGTAATAATCTGTCCCTGATGGTTTTAATAAAACTAATGATTAGAGGGAAAATGTCTATAATAAAATTACATTTTTGACATATAATTTTAATAATTTATAGCAATATATAAGAAAGTTTATGACATGTGGGGTGAAAAATACTGTGATCAATTTTCTAACCTCTAAAATTATATAGGGGTGAAGAGGTGAGAAAAACTCTGTCCTCCTGAAAAGGAAACTTGGGGCTCTAGAAACAGGAAGACTTCTCAGAGGAACCCCTGCTGTTCCCAGTCTTCCCCTGAGGGTGGGCTAGCATTGTGGAGTGGTTACCGCACTTCTCTGCCTGTGATGCCACTGAGTGCAGACAGCTGCCAGACCCCAGGATGTTGGCCACTGACCTGCTAATGTAGGCATCCCAGCACACATGCTCTTTCCCCTTTTCCATCCAGGGTGCACTCTGTCTATGCAACAGAAGGGAGGATGGATGGAGGCATTTTTTTAAATTATAATAAACTACTCAATTTTATAGAGGCCAGATCATGATGAAGCATCATGGTCAACTCAGTCTTATGTACTGTATTTTACATTATTTAAAACAATTTTACATTATTTAAAATAATTTGCATCCATTTTCTGTTTATGTTTTGTGTAATAAATAGTTCAAGTAACATCAAGAGAAAGTGTAGTAAAGCCTATCTCTTCCAATGCTATGGTTCCTTGATACTAATCTGCTAGTTAAAAGAAGGTATTTTCATGTTTGTTTTTTTCTCTATCTAATAATTAATTATTTTTAGTAATTTCCCAGGATTCACAAGCAAATTATTTGTCTCTTTGGCAACAATATATTTTGCTATAAAAATAAATGAATTAAACTAATATCTTCACCTTCTCTGCCAATTTCAAAATTACATAAGCCAATGTACTATGTGCCTGTGTGCGTGCATGACTTGGAAACATGCTATACCTCCAATCAATGGAATAAAAACTATTAATCACACAGGCATCCACATAATATTAAGTACTGCTCAGGTTTAATTATTGTGCCCCAGATTACTATGTTAAAGCCAGAAAGTTGCAAAAAAAGAAAAAACACACACCACAACTACATACTCTTGCCTTGTTCAAATTTTAAAATATTCTGTAAGAAAAATAATAATCATAACAAAAGTTTTCACATACTTTCTTTTAGGTTATTGTTATCATTAAATAAAGTATGAATAAAACTTTTAAATCTAAAAATATAGAACTGGAATCCTGAACATATTAACTCAAGACAAGGTAAGATACGTCTATTCAGTTGGTTGCTTACTATCTTATTCTTTATTGTTTATGTTCCTTGATTTATCAGGATGACTTCTGACATAGATCAGTTTTATTTAAGCAAATATAATATGGTGGAACTGCCAAATAAATCTCTCACACATTCCAGTAATCCTCAATAAAATAGAAATGAGATTGATTCAGTATACAAATGCTGGAAAATTATTCTGATTTTAAATTACTTTAGTTTTAAATTATTTTAAAGGTAGATAGATGAAAAGGAAAAAAATTGAACTACTAGGAAAAATATTCCCTAAATGTGCTAAATGATAGAAATAAAATATTTTTCTAAACATGCAAAACTTATAAAAGGAAGAGAAAACAGTAGGCCTATTATTGAGAAAGAGGAAGCAGCAAACAGAGCTCAGAAATGGGAATGGGAATGTGAAAGCATTTGGAGACATTCCAAATTCTCTGAATCAAGGACTATACTTCGTTTGCCTTTTTTTTAACCCCATAGTAATGCTAGAATTGTACATGTTAATAATTATATACCTACAAAGTCTAGATGATTTCTGATATTTAGATATTAATAAAAATACATAAAACTGTTTTCATATTAACCTTTGGTATGCTTACTCCCAGGCAAATTCAGTGTCATTAGCAAGCGGCACTGGACAACTGGGCACAGTGCAGAGAGAACGCCTTGCAGAAGCATCCCTGGAGGAGTGAAAAACATTGCCCTGGCTGCAAAACGTCAAGTGGGGCAATCGGTTTTGATCCCAGCAAAATATGTAAGATTTTATTTGTACCCTGGGCATTTCATTTCCCTCAGTCATCTTGGCTTCACTGTCATGAACCGACAGCTCCAGAAAGCAACAGTGAACTCAGCAATGTTATTTATTCTTCATTAGATTGAGGAGCTGGTGACTTCTTTGTCTTTCTGTGGATTTTGTTCAGTATCATTACCTATAGCCAGAATACAGACCTCTTTACTTTCTATTAAGAGTTGTCAAGAGTTCAAACAAATTTTCAGGTAGTCAGTACAGCTCAACTCAGCTAAGGCAGTGACTCGAAACCTTTTCATCTCATGACACACATAAGCTAATTACTAAAATTTTGTGGCATTCCTAAAAGTGCGTTGTAGTTTTTGCCCATCTGACAAAACAAAGTAGGTATAATTTTGATTCATTCTCACCAGATGGCTATTGTTGTTTTGGCTGAGAAAAGAGGTCAGTGCCCCTGACTAAATAGTCAGGTGTTGCAGTTTTTAAAAATTCTTGCAGCACACTGGTTGAAAATTGGTAAGGTAAGATTCAGATATATATGACTGGGAAAACCACTATTCAACTTTTAAATGACTTGTGGAATTAACTAGTAAGGAGAAAACAGAATACAACGGCAAATAAACATCACTGCAACTAATGAAATTCAGAATCCAAATTAGGGTTGATAGTGCACTTAAGTTAAGTGCAGGATTTTCTTTTTAGCAATCCCACTCTGGGCCCATTATCCTTCTAACTACCTAAACTCTCATCTCTCCAAGGTCCCCAAGCTGTGCTAGAACAAGTCATCCAAGTTTCTCTTCAAAGAACATGGCTTATATTGGGATCAAGTTTCATCAATTTAAAGCAAACATTTAACAGCATCTTTCTAAAAACATGTACACAGTAACAACTTCTTCAACAAAGGCTTTTCTAAGAGATGAAATATCTTTATTATTTAACTTTTAAGATAATCATTTTCACTTGGCTTAGCATTAAAATTACTTGTAAAATTAAAAATGTATTATGTCTTACAGTTAGCAAAGTAAAGCTATGTAGGAAATGTTTCTTTCTAACACCTGATTCTATTAAATGCAGACACATTCAGAGGGGTCAGCTGCTTTGGTTACTACATATGTGAGCAAAGCAAAGATAGGATGTGAGGTAAAAAAATAAAGCAAATATTATTAATATTGTTCAAAATATGTAGCAAGAGAGATAAGTCACTACATACGTAATATATGTGTAGGACTAAACGATATAAAATATTACTAACAATACCTCAATGTATATCACTAAATTGAGTCACCTTAGGATTCTTCTTAGAAATTCTTCTCTAATATAGGAAACTGGTAAAAAATAAATATGACAATGGGTATAGATATTGCAAGTAATCTTGATGGTCATGTATCAAATAACTTAATCCCACAGCTAAATTCTACCATTTATAAGAAATATTAAAAAAATCACTTATTTTTTTGTTTTCTTTTTAATTTTTACTTTTTTATTTTTTAGATTTTATTTATTTATTTAGAGAGAGGAAGGGTGGGAGAAAGAGAGGGAGAGAAACATCAATGTGTGGTTGCCTCCCACATGGCCCACACTGAGGACCTGGCCTGCAACCCAGGCATGTGCCCTGACTGGGAATTGAACTGGCGACCCTTTCGTTCACAGCCTGAGCTCAATCCACTAAGCTATACCAGTCAGGGCTAATTTTTACTTTTTTTTCAATTACAGTTACATTCAATATTCTTTTGTATTAGTTTTGCATTAGTTTCAGGTTATAGTATAGTGGTTAGATAGTCATATACTTTTTACAATTTAATCCTTATTATAATTTTTTTACATTACCTTTTAGTCCCTTTAGATCTCCCTTCCCCCAGCAGTCACCACACTGTGGTCCATGCCCATGAGTCCTTTTTCCTTTTTGCTCAGTCCTTCTACCCCCTAGCCTCCCCTCTCCACCAGCTATCATCCTGTCCTGCTCTTTATAAAGCAACAAATTCAGTTTATGTTCTCAGCACAAAAATGCCAGTTTTTATTTTTATTTTCATTTTATTTGGCTAAGACAAATCTTCAGTCATCCAACTTGATCAAAAAAGGGACTGGAAAAAAAAAAACTTACTCTCAGTCTGGTACTTTCTATATGGTGCAATTTACCTCCTCTTATGGGATCCATCTAGCCTCACTGATAAAATGCCTGAGCTCTTGCTTTCTTAGCTTGTAGTAAAATTAAGAAGCCTTACATAGAAATTAGAATTACATGTCCAATTAATCTTGAGTCATGTGACATTAAACCAGACACTCAAAGGTGCAAAGACCTTAAACAAGCTTTTATAATTAGCCTAATACTTTTTAACTAGAATATGCTCCACGTTTGGTGTCCATGTCGCATAAAGTGCCTCTATCAAGAAGAAATCTTCGAATTGCCTCTTAGAAGCCTTTTCTCTTATGGCAACTCTGAAATAAAACTCTGTTGAGTGCTTCAATCATTTGATTTGAGAATTCAAACAAGTTTAAACTATATTGTAAGGAATAAAACAATAACATAAAGCATTAAACACACAAATCCACACAAAACCCCATAAATCATCAGTCTGTGGTAAATTGCCATGAAGAGGGTAGTAGAAATGCAAGAGAATGAATCTAGTATTTGGAAAACTGCTAACAATGTTGAGAATCATTATACAGAGGGCAGGATGACAGCTAGTGGAGGGGGGAGGTGAGGGAGTGGAAGGCTTGAACAAAAAAGAAAAAGGACTCATGGACATGGACAACACTCTAGTGATTGCTAGGGGGACTAACTGGTAATGGAAAAATACAATAAAGATTAAATTAAAAAACAAAAAAGAATCATGCATATAAAGTAGTAAGAATGTGTTCCAATTAACTAGTGTTGCATAACTAACCATGACAAAATTAGTTACCTAAAATAACCATTCACTGTGTGTGAATTCTGTGGGTAAGGAATTTAGAAAGAGTACAATGAGGATAAATTCTATCTGCTCCCTGAGCCTGGACCTGCAGACAGGAAGACTCAAGCAGTTGGTGATCACTCAAATGGCTAAAGGCTAACATCATTTGGAGAGTTCTTTACTTGCATGTGTAGTGCCTGGCCTGGGATCACTCAAAGGCTAAGCTCAACTGGGACTTCCCACTGGTACATATACAAGGCCTCTCATAGGACTTTGAATTCCTCCCAAGGGACAGCCTCAGGATTGTCAAAATCCTTGCCAGGCAGCTTACAGCTCCAAAAGATAGTGTTCTTGCAAAGGAGACAAAAGGTGCACAGTGTTTTCCAACCTAAGCTTAGAAAATCAGCCCTGGCTGGTGTTGTTCTGTGGATTGAGTGCCAGCTTGCAAACCAAAGGGTCACTGGTTGAATTCCCAGGCAGGACACATGCCTGGATTGTAGGCCAAGTCCCCAGTAGGGGATGCACTACAGGCAACCACAGATTGATGTTTCTCTCGCTCTCTTTCACCTTCCCTTCCCCTCTCTCTAAAAATAAATAAATAAAATATTAAAAAAATAAATAAATTTCACTTGTTAAAAAAAAGAAATAATGAAGCAACAACTCCTCTGCAGTCTGTTACAGACAAGTCACTGAAACCATCCAGATTTAAAGGGAACAGAATTAGACCCTACTCATCAATCTTTAAAAGAAAGTCAAAGAATTTGCAACCATATATTAAACTGCCACAGTATAATACAGCTTAGTAAAGAATGTAGAATTTAAATATTGCCAAGACATATCTGGTCTCTTTCTACATTTGTTATCTCTCATTTGAGTTTTGGTTTTAACATTTTGGGGCAACAATTCAGCTCAAGACAAAAAAAGATTGACTTTCCCAATGGTAAAAACAAAAATTCTTTATATTAGTTCTGACTTCCAGGGGCACCAACAGTGGTGAGGATTGACTGTGAGAGTCGGGGAAGACGGGGTAGAGGACAGAAATGGGGAAAAGGCGAGACAACGGTAACCGAACAACAATACATTTTTAAAGAATCAGAAATGTATAGACATTTTCTCTCTTCATATACTGGATTTTTTAATAGCTTAATAAAAAAAATTTCCCTACTATATGATGTGAGATTGCTTGATTCTGTGATGCCCTTCTTTCAATCCTCGTGGGAAATAAGAGTGCAGTCCCTATAGCAAGTGACAAGTGGCAATGCACTATGGAGGAAAAACTATGTCCTAGTAATATTAAATAGTATATTTTGGTATATGATCCTGTGTGTATAGGTCCTTGGAAGTTTTCAAACAGCAGGTCTTAATTACAAAAAAATTAAAATAAATTTATCTAGCTGTGAATAATATATGACTAGAGGAAATTAATGATTTAAAATCATATATAACTTTGATTCACCATATGTAAAACATTGCTACCTCATCCTCTACTGTTTAAACTTATGAAGAATTGGGCATGGGCAGATTTATGACTTTTAGTTTAGTTTTATTTTTTTCCTAAGGTAAAAGCACATTAGAGTGAATGACTATATAAAAGAGTTGAAAATGTTCATGTGAAATATTATTTCTCATTGATATCATAATATATTTTACTCTTCAACTCCAACTTAACTATTTTGATGGTTTGGTCATTTGGAGTCCAAATACGTCACAGATTGAAATAATCTTGTATTGGTTTACCATGGAAACACAGGTTTCATTGTATCTGCACAATATATATATTTATAATAAAACATTCTTAATAACATGTGCTAATGTTCAGGTGGGATGTTTTAATGTTACTGTAATTTCTCAGACTTCAAAAAACAGAAAAATGCGGTGAATAAATAAAAAGTAAAACCCCACCTATCTGTAATTTATGATACACTCCTTGTTCTTCACAAATTCAAGTTTACTTGTGCAATCTATTATGTTTATTTCTCTGTCTCTGATTGGAAATCAAGATGGGCTAGACATTCTTTTCTGCAGGGGGGAATTGAGAAAGAAATGTTGTGAATCTACTGGGTAGTTTATCATGGACACAGCTTAAATTAAAATCAGAGTGTCTAAACTCTTGGTTTTGTGGGATTACCAATTGCTTTGTTGTTGGGAATATTAAAAAGTTGAAATAAGAGTTTCTGTGACCAGCCCCAGTCTGACTGACAAGCAGAGAGCGTGGGCTCGCCCATCAAGATTTGAGAGACTACCCGGCTGTTTCATGTGAGGCAGAGCCCAGGAGCGATATAAGAACACAGGACTAGTGTGGGGTTCACACTTGCCTTGCCCACCAGGCAGAAGAGTTACTTTGAAGACTTTTACTGATTTTGTTGTTGATGAAAATCAGTCTTGCCATGGAATCAGAAAGGATTTACTATAGCTTCCATCACCAAATACAAGACATTTTATAAAACAGAAACTGCACATTATTAGCACATCAAAGAGAGAAAGACTTGCCTTGAGAATTATCACACATTTTCAAATAACGCACCACCAAACAGCACTTTACTTTCAACATATACTTACCTCCTGTTTTAAAACCACGTGCTATAATTTCAAATAAGCTTATTAATAGATGTGCCAAAATACCTTGCATTACAAATATAATTTTATTTGCAACATGGTCATTTGTGGTTTCCATTTAAGGACAATAGATAAGGATGCAAGATCTTTCAGGATTTCCTATTTCCTCACTCTTATCTGGGTGTGTTCAGCCTTTGTCTGATAATCTGTAGCCTTTTTCCTTAGAATAATGTGTTTGTTCCTCACTCTTTTCAAAGATAAGATTGTAGAACCACTGTTCCTCTGTTCTCCTTCATCACCTTCGTCATCAGCACCACTTAAAATAGCAACACTCTCTGAAGCTACAGTAAGTTACCCCTGAAGAATCCCCAGAAGCCGCTGCTCGTGAAGCTGGCAGATGTATGGTTATTTAGAACCAGCTGGCCATATGGTGCAAGAAGAACTTAGACTTTAAAGAAATTTCTGAACTGCCGGTTAAATTCCTCAGGTATTTTCAAATACAGCAAACATACTGTATATTTTACTTTCCAGATTTTCTAAGAATACCTTTTATCAACACAATTAAAAAGTTAGCATCTGTTCAAGGTAGATGGCTTTTGGTTGAATATGAGTTCACATATTCTGCAATCTGATTAATATGGGGATGAAATCATGAATATAAGGTATGATTTTGGTACTGGTATTATCTTAGATATGACTACATTTTAGTTTGTTTTTGTTTTTTTTCTTTCATTGCATGTGGGGTTATTGGCTAGATATAACAAAATGTAAAGGAATATTTACCCACCACTATCAAAAACAACAACAAAGAAACAAATAAAAACATTAAACTTGTTATAATCTTACTACACTAGAGCATTAGAACTATTTTCTATATTATGCAGTTAATTTTATAACGGTCTTATAACAAATCTTAAATTTCCTATTTTTCTAAGGAGTAAAAGGTCTTGTTAGACCTATGAAAGCACAACAAAATGAGCTCATCATTCTTTTACCTATTAATTCAAGTAATTGATACTTTTTTACCTTTTGTTTAAACAAAGTGTTAAACAGATAAGGATGTCTGAATTTTGTGAGGGCTTGAGTCATGTCCAATTCTTATTTTCTATACAGCATAATATTTAATCTATAGTTGTATACATAGCAAATACGAGGGGGACCAAAAAAAGGGAATTATCTTCTGGAGGACAAGTCCCTCACAGAACAGGCTTCCCTCACCAGGTGAGCATTCTAGGAACCTATCTGCATCCATGTACCAGCAGAGGCTGTGAGAGGCTATGTTGGGCCTCAGTGATTTTTGAAGACTCTCTTGAATGCATTTGCTCATTTCAGGATGGGTGAGTTACAAGTGTGCCTGCCTACATTGTACTGAGTGTTCAGCAAATTCTGACCAAAAACAGCATTACCCCATACCCCACTCTCCCTATTCACTGGATCTCACCCAAGGTGGCTTTTTTTGTTTCCCTGGATGACAAAAGTCCTCAAAAGGAAATGTTTTGCACAATGTAGAAGAGGTGAAACAAAGAACAGCAGACGCACTAAAAGGCATCAAAATCGATGAGCTCAAAAACCGTTTTGAGCTGTGGAAAAAATGTCTCAATAAGTGTATTGCATCAAATGGAGAGTACTTTGAAGTTGACTAAAGTTTAAACATGTAAGCATAAATACATAATTTTTTATAAATAAATCCTGGTTTTGGGAGGAGTCCCCATAATATGTAAGAAATATTTTTTCACAATTATTTGGTCCTGATTTAGAAAACTATCCAAATATTTCCTTCTATCATAAGGTAAAGATCAAGTTTATGACATACATTGTATAGCATCCCAATAGCATCCTTAGCCCAGAAAAACAATCTGCACCATTTTCTAGAAAGGTAACATAGGCCAGTAATTGCAAAGAAGGCTATTAAACCAATTTTTCTGCAAAGGCACCTGAATATGGGACTGCAGGCAGGCTGCTGACCCAGGCTCTGCCTGCAGGTGCAAACGGAGTGCCTCGTATGCTTCAGTAACTCATTCGTTTATGTATATATGTATGTATTTGTTGGATAGAAGGTGAAAAACAGACTTGCAGTTGTGTGTTGAGCTCCTTAATGCCTGCTGATATAAACTTCAAACAAACACCAACTTTAGTAGGGCTTGAGCTACCAAGCACCATTCAATTTCATACAACCTGTTTTCCATTTCCTCTTTCAATGAGATTTGCTTTTGAACAAACACAAAACAAACAAAAAAAGCTATCTCTGAATCTTAAGACTACATGGCTCATATTGTGTTCATCGAGGCCCTAAAAGTTGGCAAAGATATTTCTCTCAATCTTTCTATACATCTCTTTCAATATTTTGGTTTGTTCTCACTGTGTGTGTGTGTTTATATTTGCTTTATATATAGATAAATATATGAATACCACATATGTAATCAAATATCTAATACATATGCATTTCATTCATATACATACACAAGCATATAAATACACACATACATAAATATAATGGTACTAAGCCCTGGGCTTTCAGGTCTAGAAGAGGATGAGGAGCCAGTCATGAGGACTGAGGAGAAAAACACTAAAGAACGGTTGACAGCAATTGGCTGCAAATAACATTTTGAGTGAGTTTTGCTATAAAGGTGAGCAAACAAATCAGGCTGTAGCTAAATGGGAATAAGGGTCATTATAAACAAAGATGTGGCTACAGTTGCCATAATAGTCGTACACTCATAGATATGGTTACAGATGAGAACACAGATTCTCCCTTCAAGTCTTCACACTTGGAATACTCTCTCTCTTATTTCTCATCTTTCTATGGCTGGTTCCTTTTATTATCCAGATTCAAATTTGATCATTGTAACAAAATATTGCTCCCACCACCATTTACCTCTTTTCCCTTCTGTTTTTTTTTTAATCCAAACAATTACAAGTTCCTGAAAGTATGTGTTTATTTACTTATTTACTGTCTGTTTTTCCAAGAGGAAAACCATGTTTGTCATATTTACCTGTCACTAGAAGTGTGAATGACACATAGTATGTCTAGTAAGTACTTCTTCAATGAATGCATAAATACATGCCTGTATGGCTGTATATATACATATACACATACATACCTCCATTGCATAAAAGAATTATGCTAGAAAAATAAAATCCTATAAGATCTTCCTGAATGTTTAGATTATGTTGCAGAAAAGCAAATAGCAGCATAGTACTCTATAATTTACTAAGGATTAATTTTTATTTTAATCAAGCATTTACTAAGGTAAATGCTTACCATATCCATGACTATACTTTTATATCTACTGTGTGTTCTACTGTTTGTAGTTAGGGTCTTACTAGATTTCTAAAACAGGTGTTTTATAGTGTAATACATTATGATTATTGATATTGTTATTATTAAATGTTTTTATTTTATAAAAGAACAATGAAAAATACTCAAAGCATAGCCAAACATGATGAGTCAAAAAATAATCAATGAGAAACAGGATTTTAAGTAGAAGTATATCAATAAATTAAACTTAACAGAAACTTAATGGAAGCAAATTTGTTTCATGCTAAATTTTGCAATACTCATTCTGATATCTAACATGCTCAGAGGGAAAAATAATCCAATTTGAAACTTTATAAACAGGAAAAAATGTCCAAATATATGGGAACAAGAAACACACACCCATGTGCTTTAAAAGACAGGGAGAAACTCCATGAAGACTCTGCATGGGCAAAACTGACAAGGACATTTCTCTGGCCTATGGAAACTTACAGTTTGGTGGAATAAACAGAAAATTTCAGTAAAACCTGTGACTTGAAAAAGAGAGTAATAAGCCTATTACAGTTGTTCAGGGAAGTCCTGCTAAGGAGATGATGTCTTACCTAAATCTTAAAGAATATGTAAGAGATTAAAAGCATACAACATGAAGTTTATATTGTAAGATGGTGAGATATCTGAAGAACACATATAGCAGAAAGAACATTAAAGAATATATAACTGCAGATATAGATTATGGTTTCATATAGATATGTCTGCATCTATAGAAAACCTGAAAAGAATGTAGTTACTTTTGAAGTTATATACAGTATAGAGTAACTAAAAGTTACTCAAAAGACTAGTAAGAAGCATCCCTTTCGCAGTTTAGAATTGACTATTGACCCAGTCTGAAAACAGCAGTCATACGGAGAGTCTTCCCTAAGCTCCATATACAGACTTATTATAGTTAAAGTAAGATATTTTGTGTATGCAACATGCACCAGGTCTGTGATATTTCTCACTATACATTTCTTCATTTAAGATGTTCCAACATGGCCCAAAGACAGAATTCCTAATTATTGTCCAAGTAATTCTTACAGTCATAAAAAAGATATTTGAACATTTTTAAAAAGACTTTATTTATTGACTTTTAGAGAGAAGAGGAGAGAGAAGAGAGGGAGAGTAACATCAAAACATCAACGTGAGAGAGAAACATCGACAGGCTGACTGTCACATGGGCCCCAAATGGGCCCATCCCGCAGTCCAGGTCTGTGCTCTGACCAGGAATGATGGCTGCCTCTCGCTTTGCAGAACCATGCCCCACCAACTAAGCCACACAGGTCAGGGAAGATATTTTAACATTTTATTTTCCATGGTAACACAGCAAATCAGAAGAGTATGGCCTACTCAAATAATATTGCCATAACACATCCACCCTTTCTCAATGAATTTTAAAAGATTCTTTAAGAATAAATCCCTGGAAATACTTATTTTCCAAAGTGTTGAATTCTAACACACAGAGAATTGTTATCATTTTATAAAATGAAAAAATGATATAGTTCAGATGTGAGAGAAATCATTTCAAACATCAATGTTGATATATTTCTTAGCCTATTGTTCTTTTTAGGTCAGATGAGTTGCTTGATATCATTGAAACAATGCAAAAAAAGTGGAACGCTCTTAGATTTGCAGATTAGTGCTTCAAATTGCTTCAGGTGGAAAGATCACAGTGAAACAGAGCAGGGAGGTAAAATGGATGTGATGAGGTGATGCAGTGGAAGAAAGAAAAGGGAACCCATCAGGAAATAGAAGAAGCTGAACACAGACATACAGAAACATCCTACAGAAGGCACTCAAGTGAAAACATTTGATCGCAACCTACAACAAGGATTTAAAATATTAAAAATACAGAACTATGTGTTCTGAAAAAAGGCCAATTATTATTTTTTATGAAAATAGAGGAGTCATTGGAAATTGCAACAGACGGTCCCACCAGAAGAAGCTCAGAGGAAATGATGGGAGAACAGTTGAGATGTGCATGTAAATCTGGCCATCAGTGGGTGCAGGTAACCTCCTCTACGCGTTAAACATCAAATCCAAAGTTCAGTACCTTCGCTTTGTCTCTCATCGATCCTTTGCCCAGGATAGACATTTTGGCACCCGTTTCTTCCTGTAGCCTCTTCAAGGAGTTTCCTCTTGGTCCAAGCAATTTCCCCACAAAATTGAACTAGGAAACAAAATCAATAGAATGTTGATTTTAAGGCAGAGAAGAATGACTATTTGCACCAAGAATAATTGATGGCTTATGGGTTTTTCAAACTTTACCATTGAGAAGAGAATTATGCCATATGCATGCACACACCACACACCACACACACAAGAAACTATTTCAGAAACAAATCTGAAAAGGCCTTTGAAAAGGCCTGTCCCCTCCTAAAAGGATGCCAAGACTAATAATATGTTAAATGCACCCTTTATAAAACAAATAAATAAATCACCTTTTTAAGAAAGGGAGAAGCACTATACTTCATAAAGTTTCTAAAGGTACTTTAATCAAATTCGACATAGATGATTTTAACATATCTATGTACTTTCAAAATTGCAAAAGTCAACATTTAAAACTGATTTTTAAATAAAATTTCATATTCATGTTTGTTAACCATGGTCTGTACCCATAATATTCTCTTATAAATTTCATGATTGAGAAAAAAAAACAAATTGAATTTTTCTTCAATTTTACATTTTCTACGTTAAAGAGCTGTGCTTAGGATCAGCAAATAAAGAATGTGGTCACATAAAGTGTAAAACACTGCAGATAGAGCATATATGCAAATCAGTTTGTCTAAGTGGAAAGTTCTGGGTGGGGGCGTCTGCCCAGCTTTTTTATTCATTCTGAATCATGGTTAAAACCAGGCAAACTAAGAGCACTGATCAAAGTATGTTGTTATCTACCAAAAGAATTATTATCAAACCAAAGCATTCAGATAATCAATAACTGAATTAAAAATACACAGGGCTTAGAATGCACCAAAAGTATGCTGGGGCATGAAGGATAAAGATAAATAAAATTAAGTTTTTCTAATTTTTCCATTTCTTAGAAAATTCATGATCCCACAGTAAGCAACATACCATACTTAATGGTGAGAAACCAAATGCTTTTCCCCTAATTTCAGGATTTAAACAAAGATTTCTGCTTTTACCACATCTATTCAATACTGTGCTAGAGTATGAATTGTGTACCTATAGGCAAATAGATAAATGGAACACTATAAAGTTCATAAAGACCACACTTAAATGTTCAATTAATTTTCAACAAAAGTACCAAAGCAATACATTTGAAAAGTAAAGTGTTTTTAACAAGTGGTTCTAGAACAATTGGATATTCCTATGCAAAAAAACAAAAACAACAAAACAATGTATGCCTTACTTCACATTTAGGCAAACTTTATTTTGTGATCTATCATAGATCTAAACATAAAAGCTAAAATTGTAAACCAGTCAGAGAAAGATAAATTCCATATGATCTCACATATATGTGGAATCTAATGAACAGACTGAACTAACAAGCAAAATAGAGACAGACCCATAGACAGACAGCAAGCTGACAGCATTGGGGGTGGGGGTGGGAGTGGGAGTGGGGTTAGGGTATGGAGGGACTGAGCAAAAAGTAAAATGACCCTGGACATGGACAACAGTGTAGTGATTGCTGGGGGGGAGGATGTAAAGGGGGATAAATGGTACAATAAAAAAAACACACAGAAAAAAATCTAGGAAGAAAGCATACAAGAATACCATTGCAAACAAGGTGGGGAAGGTTACTTAACTGGGAAGGAAAGAGTACTCACTAAAATTTTGCTGTTCCAAACAGCATAAAAAGTGAAATAGACAAGTCACAGGCTGGAAGAAAATACTCCCTGTACAAACCTCTGAAAAATGACCCATATCTAGAACCTATAAAGGACTCCATCAAGATGATAATTAAACACACACATGCACATCAGATTTGCTAGAACTAGAAAAAGACCAAATGTTGATAAGAATGTGGAACTGTAGAGCAATCACTGTTGGCAGTTTAAAATGATACACTGACTTTGGAAAGAAGATTAGCAGTCATTCATTAATTTAAATATAAAGCTCCATTATGACCCAGCAATGCTATACATAAGTACTTAACCAAGAAAAAGTATATGTTCACAAAATGACATGCACAAGAATGTTTATGACACTTATTCACCATTGCCTTTCAACTAATAAACCAATTCCCATCTAAGGAGAGTAAATAAACAAGTTTATACATAAACAGAAAGGAATTAGTCACTGATTAACACAAGAGCATGAATGTACCTCACAGACATTATGTTCAAATAGAGAAAGTCAGACATGAAATAGCACCTCATGTTAGATTCCATTAATATAAAATTCTAGAGGCAGAGAAATACACAGTGTTAGGATTTATAAGAGGGGTTGCCTTTTGAGAATAGAAGCTGAGGTTGAACTGTCTGGAAAGTGAAATGACGGAAATGTCTGCAGTGATGAAATTATTCTATATTGTGTTGAAGGTATATTATATCTTTACCAAAACTCTTCAAGCTCCACAATTAACACCTCTGCATTTCTCTGCACATAAATAATGTCAAATAAGAATGGAGAAAAATAAAATAGAAAGTTGAAGACTCACATAAATATTTTTAATGTGAGGTCTGTCCAGAAAAAGTCCACTGATTGTTAATATAATAAGAATGATTTGTACAACATTGATGTAACCTGGCAGCCAAGAAGAGTGGACTGGAATGCACCTGTGTGAACAATGACAACTTCACTGTCCTAGTCAGTGGGGTAGTAGATGCCACTGAGTGAGCACATGTACTATGTGGCCATCAAATTCAAAATGATTGAATGAGTAGAGCAATGAACCTGCATTAAGTTTTGCGTTAAGCTTGAACATTCCTCTGTGGAGACTATTTGGATGATTCAGAAGGCTGTAGCTATGGGCAACTGGTGATTGGCAGCTTCATCATGATAACATGCCTACTCATGCATCACATCTCATGCAGAATTTTTTGGCGAAACAACAAATCACCCAGGTGACTCAACCCCCCTACAGCCCAGATTTGGCACCCTGGGACTTCTAGCTTTTCCTCAAACTAATATCACCTTTGAAGGGGAAGAGATTTCAGACCATTGATGAGATTTGGGAAAATATGACTGCACAGATGATGGTGATTGGAAGAACTTTGTGACGTCCCAAGGTGCCTACTTTGAAGGGGACTGAGGCGTCATTGTCCAATGTACAATGTTTCTTGTATTGTGTATCTTCTTTGAAAAATGTCTCTATTTTTCATATTACATGGCTGATACATTTTGGACATACCTTGTATATCATAATAAAATGTCCTTTTATTTTATAAGGACAGTTGTAAAAAGTAATCTCACTAGACCTTTAGGAAATATATCATTCCAATCTATACAGACTATTCTAGAGATAAAAGTGGAAATTGCCCCAACTCAACTCAGTAGGCCAGTATAGCCTTGTTACCAAAACCAAACCAGAGAAGAGAATTTACAGACCAAATCCACTCATGAAACAAAACCAGTTCAACAAAATAGTAGCATAACTAAGGCCTGTTGTACATACAAAGCAACATACATGATGTTTGACTTGTCTTTATCATAGGTACACAGGTAGTTTAAGACATACATTTCAATTGTAATTTGCTTATTAATAAATTAATGGGGAAAAGGTTAACATTTTATTTGAGGAGAAAAACAGTTTGATAAAATTTAAATTTAATCATTATAAAAACTAAGATCATCTGAAAAATGAAAAAAATCCTTTAATCGAATTGAAGGATTCTATTGGAAACCACAAATAATAGTATACTTAATTAGTAAAATAATATAGAAACAAACTAAAGATCCATATTCTTGATTTTCTCTTCAACACTGATCATTCAAACCACTGAATAAGTGTTATAAATGTTAGGGGGTAAAAAACAAATATATTTATAGTTCACCTAAGTATGTATGTAAAAAGCTTTAAGTAATTTCAGAAAACTTACTAGAATTAGTAAAATAGTTTATCAAGGTATTTTACACATAATCAATATAAGAAATAAGTATTTTTGAATGCTCACAACACATCATTAGGAAAAAAGTTTAAGAGATATCCCTTAGGACAGCAGTAAAAATAAAAACAGACTTCACAAGAATAAATTTAACTATGTATGTTCAAGCCCTTTACAGAGAATATATAAAATATATTAATAAAATCATCAAATGAATATAAATAAATTGAGAGGTCATGTTCACGAATTGGAATTCTCAGTGTTATAAAGATTTCTAATATTCTCAATTACATCTATAGATCCAATAAAATTCTAATTACAATTACAATAGGATATGAATGAATTTACCAACTGGTTCTAAAATGTATATGAAAAGGTGAAGTCCAAGGATAGCTAAAACATTCAGAAGCAGAATAAATTGAGGGCTAGTCCTGTCACATATAAAGGTTCATTATAAAACTGTATCACTTTTGATAGTATGGTAAGGGCAGTCCTAAGGCACAGATAGAAACAGAACAATGGAATCCAGAATGCAGAAACAGACTCCTGCTGATGTTAAAATGATATACAATACTGGTGACATCACCCATCACAGGAGCAAAATAATGCCCCCACTCCAATGACATACATACCCTATTCCCCAGGATCTGGAAATATGTTACCCTGTAAAAGGAACTCTGCAAAAGTGATTAAAGTAGGAACCTGGCAATGAAGAGGCGGTCCTGGATTATCCAGGTGTGCCCAATTTCCACAGAAGGGAAGGAAGGAGGCAGGAGAGTCACAGGTTTTGGTGATACAATTGTGAGTTTGGAATAAAGACAGCTTCTAGTAGCTGAAAAGGCCAAGGAACAGATTCTCCCCTGGAGCCTCCAGAAGGAATGCAGCCTTACCAACCTTAATTGTGGCCCATAATAACCATTACAGACTTCTGACCTCTGTACTGTAAAATAATACATTTGTTGTGTTTTGAGCCTCTAAGTTTGTGGTAACTGTTACAGCAATAATAGGAAACTGTGAACATGCTGAGAAGGAACTACCTAACACATAACTGACTATCCATCATGAGAAAAATAAAATTATTTCCTAAACCATAACAGAAAATATATAGATGAATTATAAACTTAGGTGTAAAAGTCAAAATTTTGCAGTTTCTAAGATCAAAATACAGGGAAATAATGTCAAGGAGTTCTAAAACAAGACATAAAAATATTCTAACCATAAAATAAAAGTTCAGTTAAAATGAAGAATATCTGTTTATTAAAATACACCACAAGGTAGGTGAAAATATAAGACACAAATTTGTAGACTATTTCCATTGCATGTTATTAATATAGCATTACTTTGCAAAAATAAGTAGAAAACTATAAGGAAAAAACAAAATATAAAGTAATAAAGTCATACATATGTTACTGAAGAAAGAACAGAGTGACAGAAGAAAAAATACAAGAGTTTCAATCTCATTAGAATTTAAACAAAAATCAAATTAAGACCACACTGAGATATCATTTTACATACACTATGATGGCCAAAAGGAAGAAGACAGAAACCAAACTTTGGCCGTAAAGTGGAGCCATGGAGATTCATATACCCTGTCTGGAGACTGTAAACAGACACAGCCATTTTGGCACTGTCTGTAAATCTGAAAATGCATTAAACCTATGTTTTAGCAATTTCATACCTAGGTATTTTGTCTAGAGAAATGTTAGCACAGGTACAAGAATATTCAGTCTCAATGCTTGAACAGCAAAAGTAATTGGTGAAAAATGTTCATCCATGAAGAATGGTGTGCTGTCGCTGGATATACCAACACTTGTTTATGGCTCAGAAACAATTCCCAGATTCCCTTCTACATGTGCTTTTCTTGTGTGTTGGATTTTGTTGATAATTGAAAGTTGAATGAGATTTGGAAGGTGGACAATTGTAGTCCATTATTCTTAGCAAGTAATGGTGTTTGAACTGCTTTGCTGACCTCTACATTACACCCCACTGTGTGGCTACAGGATCCCCCCCTTCCCCCCCACCATGAGCTCCCAGATCTAGGTGCTGGCAGGTCTCAGGCTCAGAGTTGCACTGCCCACACAGGTGGTCACTTTCCAAAAGTCCCTTCTCCACCTCTTTCAACAGTCATGTGAGTCCTGAATTACAGATTATAACAATTATATAGAGTAGATTCTGTTTTCCTGAAAGAACCATGACTAGTACAAAAAATAAGCAAATTGTTAAATATAGTAGAATACTATATAGTGACACACACAAATTACTGATAACTATATGAAATTTCATTAACCAAATCTTAGAAATAAAATTTTAGTAAAAAATTCAAGCTCTAGATATGACACTATTTTTATAAAAGTCAAAAACAAGAAAAATCCAATGATATTTTACTTGTGAATATACGCATAAGTAGTGAGTCTAATCGTCAAATACAGGAGTAACTAACACAAAACAAGATTTCGATAACTTCTGGGAAAGAAATGTAGGGAACGTGTTCAAAGGGACAGCTACACAGATGGTGGGAAAGTAATAGGTAACATTTTAGTCTTTAGTGTAACTTGGGGGTTCATGAGTATTAATTTTACTTTGCTTTATACTCTATGACAATTACATATATTCTTTGAATGAATGAAATATTACACAACTTTTCAAATAAACCAAGAGAACAATTCCAGTTGATTAAAATTTGACTGAATATTCTCTTCAGGAGTCTGACACAAAACCTTCTTGTCCCTTTACTGGGGGGAACAAACCACCAAACACAAAAATCCTGAAGCACACAAAGTGATGTCTCCACTGGTAACGCTCTGATTGAAATGAAAAGATAGCATTTCATTTCTGACTGAGAACAGGATGTTGACAAAATTTATAATGCTCCGTACTCTCAGAAGTTTTTGTTTCCTGCCTTAATTATTTTGACATATTCCTTAAAACTTCTATTTCAACACAGTAGCTATTTTTCATCAAGGACCAATTTGAAGCCGATCTGTCTTGAAGCTGTGAGATCCCCTCTTTAATTCTTTCACAAACTCTACCTTTTGAAATAGAACACAAACATCCAAATAAATGATGTTGTATAGAGATTTAATTTCATAAACTAATAAAAAGTATCTTTTATGAGTTACAATTATATAATATCATTTTAAGCAAGTCATCCTTCTTTTAATGTGTGTACTTTTAAAATTTATAAACTATAATCTATCATTTTCTTTTGCTAATGGGCATTTGTTTATCATAGTTTAAGTTTGCTTAAGTGATTTTATATCTTTCCTAATATCTAGAGTTTTTGGAACCAACACTGAGAAATAGCCAGAGAACTTTTTTTTTTTTCATAAAGGATTTGAGATAACTTTTGTTTGAGAATTTAAAACAGTAGAAGTAATAATGAAGTGGGTTACATATTTTTGATGTTGTGCTTCATTTTTGGAAATTTATTTTAAGATAAACTTTGAAGACAGCCAATACAAAAGCTGTTTTAACAAGAGATTTTTTTTTCTCCTCTGCTTTCATCATACTGGTGTATACTCAGTCCCCTTCAAACAAAGACGGCTGACATCACCATGACAGGTGAATGCATTCTCAGTTCACTGACAACTGGTTCGAAACTTTTCGTTAAAGCAAATCTCTTTTAAACAGAAAAGAACCCATATAATATGTCTTTAATATTTATCCATAATTTAGTAACCTTGGAATCTGTCAGATTCTTTTTTTTTTTCCCCTCTATGGGGTGCACTCCCCAGGAAGTACTGCAATACCAGGTTGATACATGGAATGGATGGAGCAAGCTCTTACTCCACATCCCTGCTACAAAAACCCACATGATATATAGTCCTCAGGTAGAGGACCTATCAGATATTAAACTGATAAGAATGGGCCCTACACTTGATCTTAGCCAAAAAGCCAAGAGATTGGAATCTCTCCATTCTTAGGCTTAATATGAGTTGTCATGGTTGAAGATGAGGGTGTTCTTGCCTTCCCACCCTGAAGGTAAAAACCAAGGGAGGTGAAACCAATTCAGAAGAGGCTTACTGAAAACAAGATGGAGGAAAAGGAGAAAGGATGGGAGCTTTGTGCAACAAGGGATCACACATTAACATAAAGCAAGGCTCCTCCCCAAAGATCTGGCTTATAAGGGACTGGGTTCTTCACAGAGGCACAGGGCAGGGCTCCTTGTTTTCCAGGTTCCCGCCAAGCACAAGCATCCACGGGCTCAGGCACAAGGCAGAGATTTTGGGGCAATATCTGAAGAGAAACTTGAAACTTATGTAGGCAAGGCTTAAAAAAATAACTGGAGAGAATGCTATCTGTTTAAGAGCGGCTCACACTGTCTGAGGGAAGACAACGTGCTTTCAGTATGTTAAATATTGTCTAGGAAGTTGAAAGTATTTTTTCCATATTTTAAGAAAATTACATTTGTATGTCAAATCCATTTATGCTTAAGTTACTGAACAGTTGTTTTGCAATAACTTTTATATCCAAAAAGTCTTTGGAACAATTTTAATCAGCCTTTTTAGATGTTTGTCTAACAGCAAATATTTGAATTGTGTTGAGTAAAATTAACAAAAAGAACATATTTCAATGGATTTGTAAAGCAACAAAACACAATTTGTGACAAAGTAAGACTTATAAAAATAGACACATTTTAAGAAAATATTTTAAAGACACTTTTAACAGAAAATCCAAAAACAGTTGAAAATTAGGCAAAAATAAACCAGTAATATTTTATACACATATTTAAAAATTTATAAATTTATTCTCTAAGTATAGGATACTCCAGAATATATTTATATGTAACCTCCCATTTCACTATTTCCTCATGATGAATATATTTCCTCATGATTAATAATATTTCATCAATATTTGTATTAAACAAATACCTTTTTTAACATGGCATTTTTCTGGTCACATGTTTATAAACTAATTCCAGTAACTCTGTTCCTTCTCAAACAGGAGAGGAAACTCATGCACACTTATTTCTCTTTCTAGGGGCACCAGATCTGCCTGGTGATGGAAGGGCAGTGTGACCACCAGGTGAAGAATATGACGCTCACTGCTGCCGGCCTGCCTCTTCTCATTCTTCCCCTTTCATACGACACCACTGGACTTGAACTCCTTCCTGATCCCAAAACCCCTCTCGTCCTCACATCTGAGATCTCTTGAACCCTATTTTCATTTTCATCCTATTCCTGGTTTGGGGATGAATCATTTTCTTGATGAGTAGGAATTCATAGAGCTGCTGTTCTATACTTTGGGAATTCAACATTAAATCAACTCTTAGTACTGTACTCTCATGCTTGTTGCTATTAAAACAAAGTAAAGCAATTCTGGGCAGTTTGTTCAAAGAAAGACCGCTGTTGTTGATCAAAATATATTCTTCTTGTATAAACAGAAAGGAAAATACTTTAGGTTCTCATCTCAGAAGTCATCAAAGAATAAGGGAATAGAATTTTATTTGATTGCAAAAATATTAAGCTGTATCTGCAGAATTAAATCATATCATTTGGAATTTTCAGATGACTCTATCAAAGACAGTATTTTCAATTTAACAAAAGTGAAAATTTAAGAAAATAGGGAAATAATATTTTAGAATTAGCCATTAACTGTATTATCAATATATTGTCATAAACTTAAATTTTATTCAAAAACTAATATATAATCAAGGATGGAATTGATTCAGTTACTCACTAAATACAATGGTTTACCCTAGAACTTGTGAAATGTATGAAGAATACAAAGTGAACCAGACACAAGCACTTCTTTCAGGAAAATTACACTGTGGTGAAAGAAATAGGGAATGCACATAAACTGTACATTAAAAGAAAATGTACACAAAAATTAAAAGAAAAAAACAAACATGTCAGAAGTACAAATTAAGAGCTATGAGAATTCAAGGAAAAAAATGGTTTTTATATGGGAAGTTAGGAAGTTTGACACTTTTTGCTAACCCTTGAACAGGGAGGGAGGCAGAGACGGTGCATGGAAAAAGGTAGTGGCATAAAAAAAAGGAGAATGAAAAACATGCCATGGAATGTGGAAAACTAAAGATGGGAGAGGCCGTCAGAAGTTGTTTGATGTAACTTTGACAACGATAATGGGAACATAAAATGAATGGTGGACACAAAAAATAGAAGGCAAGATAAAAGACTGACAAGACTTGACAATTAATTGAATTGGGTGGATATAGGTAGGGTAGAATGAATTAGCAATCAAAATATATTCTATACTCAGGGGACTGAAAATATACTGTATCATTAGTAAAACTGTGAAAGACATTAACAAATGTTTTAGAGGAAATTTGGGATATATTCAATTTGAGGTGCCCTCCATATGAAGAAATCTAGTAGCCATGTATGAGTAGACATCAACAGAGAAATCTAAGATGAATATACAGGCCTAGCAATTTTCTACATAGGGTGCTACTTAAAGTTATGGAATTGCTAAGGGAGAGGGATTATTATAGAAAACCCAGGAGAGAAGCTTGAGGAACATTTGAAAATAAAACAGCAAATGTCAACACATATATGAACTTAAAGAGTTTAAACAGAAAGACTTACCAAAAATATAAAAAGCAATTACTTTTGCTTGCTGTAAGATCTAAAAATCCCATTTGGGACAGCCGTCATCAAAAGGATGTACTTGAATTTGAAGGAAGCACACATAGTTGTAGAAGAATCTATTTATGCTAAGGAAAAAAACTGTAGGTCCTTTAAAATGTGTTGATTGGGTATATTCTGTGCTTTATCCATACCTCTTTTTGAAGTTTCTAAATTACATAGTCTATGTTAAAATCACACTATATTTTACAGATGGTCTGCTTTAAAGATACAGCAAAGAATTGAGAATATGCTGATAAAAATGATTTGACATGAATTCAATAATGTAAACACATACACAATTCATGTCCCATTCATTTTATTATAAATAATTCTGTACTGTGTTTCAGCATATATGTGTATAAATCATATTTTGCTCCCATAGACAACTCAAGAGGCTTTGGTCATGTTTTAAATGTTTTTCATCCAGTGTGGAGTATTCCTCAGTGTCTTTTGAGCCACTTGTTTTGCCATATTTATACAACTCTAAGGGCCGCTTCTCCAAGCTCAAGTTATTTTTATTTGAAGAGATCATTTAAAACACTATTACTAAGTGAAAAGCATTGAACATGAACAAACAACCCTAATCGTAATTAAAGCCACAGCTCAAACACACAACCTAATTTGTTCAGCATGTACACTTGTCTAAATAAAAATATTTCCAGTATACTACCACAGGTAACATTCCCACAGAATCACTTGTAGATCATTAAATGTTTACTCCACGCAGTGACATGTAGTTACCTAATTCCATTATTATCTGCATCTTTGCACTTTTAATCCTTAATAGATATTTTTTGGGCCTTTCAAATGGTTACAAAAATAATGCCTTAAGGTCAGCTATATTCTTATATTTTATAATTTTATTTTTATTTCTTTAAACCAGAATGATGCCATAACAGGGAATTTCTAAAGTAAAATTTCTTATCTAAATGTCACATAAGTCTCCTGTGAACTGTGTTTACGTGTCCAAATAAGAGGTGATTTTCTTTACAGGACTTCTTCTCTACACAATGTCATTAAATCCATCTGTGAGTTTATGTTGGATAAGGACGCAAACATTCAAGTGCAAAGAGCATCCACTCTGTGCCAGGCACTGCTCTGCACTAGGAATGCAGAAGGTCATGAAACAGACAGAGCTCCTGGGCCCTATATTTGGAGCTTACATTTTACATATTTATATTTATATCCAACTGAAACAGTTTTAAATAGCCAAAGGCTTTACTGTTTCCTGGATTGTATCTAGTTTTTTCAAGGTTTAGGCTGCTTAAAGATCAAATATCATATTGCTTAGTAGTTTACTTTATATGCCTAATACCTTTTGGTTAGATATCAATTCAGTAATTGAGTAAAAAAAAGTTAATTTTTTTGATTAGCTCATTTAATATAGCATCAATTTGATCAGCGTTAGTTAAATTTGGTGCTGTGAGCAGATTACTTGGGTTGCTTTAGACTCAGATACAAGTAGTGTTCCCACCTGCTTTTATGAAATCCTCAGCTGCAACTGAAATAGACTTGTTTGAAGGGACAACAGGGAATCCAAATTCCAAGTTCTTCATCATAACCCTTTAGTGGTATCAGAAACTATTATAGTTACCACATATTAAAACAAAAATCTTATACCAGGAACACAATGTATTAAACTCGATGACTCTTCTGCTTGGGCACAATTCCTTTAGGCAACGGACACTGTCCAAACTGAAGACTGTCTTGAGTCCTGCCGATAAATTTAAATTTGCCATGTCTGCCCTGTCCTCATTATATGGCATATGCCATTAAAAAAGTGAGAATATTTTATACATATTTATTAAGATATAATTCATTAAATTTACCCATTAAAAGTATACTTTCTTTTATAGATCATAGGATGTACACCTATTACTGAAATCTAATCTTAAAATATTTAATTCCTCTGAAAAATAGACTCCATATCCATCAGCAGTCACTCCCCATTCCATCCATACACCAAATCAACCACTAATTTCTCATCTTCTACAGATTTGCCTAGTCTGCCCATTTCCTATAAATGAGATAAAAAATACTTTGTGTTTTTTTTTTTTTTTTGTATTACTGACTTCTTTTACTTAGCAAAATGTCTTTGAGATTCATCCATTTGGGGTACAATATTTACTATTCAATCATATTGCATTAAATAGATTTTTAACTGTGTTTTTCATAAAGCCCTCTCTCAGGTTGAGGATATTCCTTTAATCCTGCATAGAGTTTGTTTGTTTTTTTAATCATGAAAGAGCACTGGATTTTTTCAAATGTTTTTTCTGCACCAATTGAAATGGTCATATGGCTTAATCCTTTATTTGATTATTACAGTGCACTTCATTAGTTAAACTATAGGTGTTAAAACAACTTACATTCCTAGGATAAGTCTCATCTTTTCATGGTATACAATCTTTTTATATATTGCTAAATTTGGTTTGTAGTATTTCATTGAAAATTTTTGCCTGCATGGTCATAACAAATACTGATCTGTAGCTTTCTTTTGCTGCTTTTGCCTGATTTCGGCATCAGGATATTAACAATTCAATAAAATAATTTGAAAAGTGTTGCTTCCTCTTCTAACCTTTGGAAGAGTTTAGGAAAAAATAATTAATTATTTTTTAATGCTTGGTGGAATTCATCATTGAAGAATATGAACCCGAACCCAGAATATTCTTTATGAGTTTTTTTAATTACAGATTTTACCTGTATTTGTCATAGTTTTATCCAGATTTTAAAAATTTCTTCTTGAGTCTTTGTTGACAATTAGTTCCTTTTAAGAATTTGTCATTTCCTCTGCATTATTTTGCTGGCATTCAATGGTTTATAATTATTACTACATTATTATTACTTTTTTTACTCTTCTAAGATCAAAAGTGATGTCCCTACTTTCTGTCCTGGTTTTAGCAGTTCTGACTTTTCTTGATCAGTTTTGCTAAATGTCTGCTAATTTCTCTGACCTTTATAAACATCTTTCAGTTTTGGTGACTTTCTCTATTTCTATTTTATTTTCTATTTCCTTTATCTCTGCTCTGATTTTTATGATTTCTTCCCTTGTGCTTACTTCAGTTTTAGTTTCTTTGTTTCTAGTTTCATAAGGTGGAAGTTAGTTCATTTGAATAGAGATCTTCCTTTTTAATATAAGCATTTATCGTGATCCTAGGAGGGCTCTTCTTGGCTGTGTTGCTTCCTGTCTATTCCTCTATTAAACTTCTTGTTTCTAAGCCATTTGTTTTTATCACACAGCTATCAGCCTTCTGATAACTTTTCCCCACCACGGTCCTTCCTGTTCATCAATGCTCTTTATCATGTCTTTCTCCTCTCCGTGCCAAATAATATCTGTCTTCACAAGAAGAGCTGCAGATCACTTTGAACTTAAGATGTGCTTTTCCCTTAGCAGAACTCTGACACTATTGTCCCAGACTAGGTGTGGGCCCACTTTTCCTGTAGTAGGATCCCTACACTCTGAGTGTGGATTAGAGTCAGGCTACTCTGAGTGGGGGAAGGCCATCAACCCATGCTAGGCTGAGTCCTTTCAGGAACAACTGGGGCAGAAGATGTGGCAGACTCACAAGCATCACTCACACCACTGACTGACTGACCATCACGAGCCTGAGTCCTCACTGGGGCAGAGGGCTTAAATGTGAACTCTGGCCAAAACCATAATGAAATAATAAGCTAGGATTCTTTTAAGCCATAAGTGCACTTCTGACTTGTAAGAATTGTTAGATAATAAATGTGAGCTTTTTGAAGGTATTACATCCGTGGTAATAGGTGAGCAAGTGAAAACAAATTCATCCCATTATACTCACCTGCTTTATCCCAAACTGCAATTTCAATAATCTTAGAATAATGATTTTAACAGTGCCCCGCCTGTATGGTAACTGCAAACAGTTTGAAAATATCACACTGTCATTCCCTTTATTCTCACATACATGTGCCGCCCCCCACAATCTTCACATTGTGGGATCCTTCGGCTCAGTTACCTTCCAATTATAAAACCATCTGCCTATGCAGGCATCCAACACAGTTCCATTCCTATCACCTCTGAGACTTGAAAATGAGGGGAACTGATAAAAAATGGGCCAATGTTTATGCTTCCTGCTGAGCCATGAACATTCAAGTCCTTTGTCTCTGACTCAAGGGTCTCATATTTTCTGTACTCTCCATGGAAGAGTGACCTGCCAATACCACCCCCTCTCTCACAGCAACAGGGGATTTCTTTATTGTTGGTCTGTTTTATATATAGATTTTTGTTATAGTTATACTTTAATTCTCATTTCTACATGTGCGTAGTACATGGCTGGAGAGGGGAGTGTTCTTGTCTTCACATCTCACTATATCTTATTAATGAAATTAATCTAGAACATCTACATTTATCCATCCTTCCCCTGTTTTTGTTGGCCCTAGTATAATGAACACTGAGTTTTTATAAAAACAAGTTTTCTCCTATCTGCCAAAATACTATATTGAGTTGTTACACAGATCTTTTATGTTCTCACTGCATGCATATACTGCCAAACGTGCTACTCGGGATTCTGAAAAGGCAAACTAGTCTCATATTAACAGAGTTATGATTTTATGTGGTAATGAGTTGAAGCATAATTAATACAAAGCACGTTATGGTAAGAACTAACATAGGTGTTGAAGATGATGGGGTGTTACTAGATGGTGAAGCTGGGTGTTAAGTAGATGTCCATGAGGAAAGTTTCAAGGAAGTCAGGGTAATGAAATGGATCATTAATTTGTTTTAAAAAATCAGTTAAGTCATGTTGGTTGCAGTGGAGTGGTAGAGTGTGGGAAATAGGTTACATTCCAGGTGCTCACTGAAAAGTTTTCTGTATAAACTGAGTTTGGGATCATACAATTAAATGATTCTAATGCCAGGTTAGCGTGTGTGATGTCCTTCAGTAAATAATGGGGGCTTTACAGGTGTATGCCTAGGTTATAGGTCTGTCAGGTTCATCACTGAATCTCCTGGCATGGTGACTCAAATAGAACAGGTGCTCAATAATTAATTGTTGAATGAGCAAATAAATAAATAAGCAAATAAAAGATTTACTTCAAGATCTTGCAGTATCAGTTATAAAACTTACTACTGCAGAATGCATTTTGGTTATGGAAAAATAAGTTGTTGTATTTCACAAAATTAGAACATATCATGTATTGAAAAGTCCAGCACCAGGACAAAATCGTGTGCCGGGTCTTTCAGGCCTGACCATAAGCAATCCCAAGGCTTTGCCTGGCAGGCTTCTTGTGCAGAAGCTGCCCTGCCCACACCAGAATGGCTCCTGACCAGTGCTCCGCAGTTCATGAGGAGTTGCAGGCAAGGGCACACTCAGGCCCACCAGACCAGCCATGCTCCCATGCATTATCTGCATTCCTGCTCCCAGCCAGCCCTGTGGAGAACTCCTGCTCTGGGGTCTTGATGAGGCAAGTTTGTCTGTTCTAATTCAGTCATTTCCACTCCTGGCCCTTCTTCTATCCTCCTTCCTGACCCCCAAGTCCACAAAAAGGCAGGAGTTTTGTTAAGGTTCCTTGACAGTGAGACAATGTCCCCATCTGTGTTGTGACCATGTGGCTTTCACCTGGTGTCATTCTGTGAAGAAGAATGGCTGGAGCCATGTTTTGCTTCTTGATGGCGCTGTCACAGTAAGTGAATAGAGATCCAATTGCCACCTTTCAGTTTGACTTTTCATCCTAGCTGACAAACTTAACACCTGGGAGCTCAACATGTAGGTGCTCTATTAATTAGAAAAAGGAATGCATTAATGAGTGAACAAATAAGTGATGATCTAGTAAGAGAAAAACTGTCACAAGGCAATATGAGATTGGGGCAAATATAGAATACATGAGAAATGCACAACATCCACAGGCATAGTGTCTCCCTGATGAAAACATTAAGACAGATAACATTTATCTTTAATAACAGCTGGCATAGTGTATCCCTTATTTTAAAAGTTAAGAAATATATCATTTATCTCTATAAATGCATTTGCAACATGAAGGAAAAGGCATGTTATCATACATTTGAAAATACACATCACATAATGACAGTGTCATTTTATTGTTTTCAGAAAAATAAAAAATGCTGCTAAGATTATCTTCGTTCTATGTCACTTTCAAAATCACATAATCTTCAGCAATCTTGTAATTTAGTCTGACCATATAATGCCTTGACATATTTTATGAACATAAAATGGCCTAAATGTAAATTCCAAGTGACTGAGAAATTGAGAAATTTCTGACTGTGCTTTAGAATCTGAAGATCAATATCATTAAACAATATACAAGAAATGGACAACGATATAAAATAATGTTATTTTGGGGTTGCTTATGCAAGCGTATAATTTCCTTTATGTTATTAATGTTCTTAATATATTTATTAGAGATGCACAGGTTTATCAAATATTTAGAATATATTTATATTATTAGATATATAAAGTAGTTTTGATTATTTAAATTATCAAGTTTTAAAACCCACATATATGATCTCATCTCTAAGTTGCTGTAGAATGTTTAACAATTTTCATCCAAAGATGAATCTGTTGAATACCTGACTTTTATTTTATTTGCTTTAAAGATTTTATTTATTTATTTCTAGAGAGAGGGGAAGGGAAGGAGAAAGAAAGGGAGAGAGACATCAGTGTGTGGTGCCTCTCCTGTGACTGCCCCCCAGTGAGGACCCGGCCTATAATGAAGGCATGTGCCCTGACTGGGAATCGAACCAGCAACCCTTTGGTTTACAGGCCTGTGCTCAATCCACTAAGCTACACCAGCCAGGGAAAATACTTGACTTTTAAAAGCAAAGCATCTTAAATTATGATTTATTCTTTATCAGGAGAAGTGTGAAAAGGAAAACTTCTTTGTGATTATTTATACCATAGAAGTCATGACAGGAATTAAAAGCAAAAATTACTAAATTTGTGAAAGTGTGCATGAAATGCAATAATTATCCTATATCTAAGGTCTAATCTAATATTCTGAAGAAAATTACACCACAGAAAGTACATTTAATGTACTTTAGTTTCTACTTCCGTGGTGTTAAAAGGTTTTAAAGTGCTTTGATGCAAAATGGCAAATGACATACTTTAGAGACAATCAATATTTTTTGCATTTGCTACTAAAAGGGAACATTTTTGTATGTCATTGTTGAGAGACCTGCTCAAAGAGAAGCCAGCTATATTTTTAACTGATTTCTTCTCAAGATCTTTGTCATAATATCCTACTTCTCTATAGGCAAACTGCATTCCCGACTGACTTGCAGGGGGATGATAATCAATGTGGCAAAGTCCACTAGTAAAATTCTGTGCAGCATATCTGAAGCCAATTGCTTTAAATTGTAAACTAAGCACAAAAAATTATTCACCATGATCCATAACTGTCTGTCCTTTGTGAATAATGTAAGTCTTGGATTCCTCTATGTAAAGATATATCTTTTACCATGTTGTACTTAGTATGATTTTTCTCTCTCTTATTTTAAATAGGAAGCAATTTTTCTGTGAATTTGAAATACTATTATTTACAGATCAACACATTAACCATTCTTGTAAAATATGACCATTGAAAAAGGATGTCTTCATTTAAATTAATAATCACCAGAATACAAATTAGAAGTCCTACAGGCTGCTACTACATATATGGCCCTATATATAGCTTGGAATCATGTATCAGAATTTACCAAGAACTTTTTTAGAAAGGCCTATTATATTTGTCATTGAAGAAAAGACTAAGAAAAATTTGGTGCTGCAAGAATAGCTTTAGAAAAACAGCTACAACATTTAAGACTTTTTCTAATGGTGCTAAATTCAGTTGTTCAATTTCATACAAAAGAAGAGGAATTTCATTGACAAAGAAAGTGAAAATTTAATCCAACCTGATTCAAATATTCATTTTCATTTACTTCATCCCACAGAACCTCAAAAGTAAAGAAATAATGTCATTAGCAGAATGGTATTTAAATCAATTTGATAGATATTAATTGTACCCTAATGTCTATACTTATCTCCGTAAGACATCTTTCCAAACTTTCAGATAATTAAAATCCAAGTCTCAGGAAGATGTATCATTTGTATATGTTTACAACTCCTTTAAAGGAACTTTTATATATAAAATCTTACAATAAATTATTAAAATTAAAAAATAGCTTAAAAATTAGTGCCTACAGACATGTAAGCTTGGAGCTACTACAAGACATGCGAGATAGGAACACATTTGACTATGCGCTTTCTTGTGGCCAAAGCTAAATGCAAGATGAAGAGTCATACAATTTGTAACATTCCCTATGGAAAAATATAAATAAAGAAAGATTTAAAATGTACTTAACATATGTAAAATATGTGAAATCAACTTTTATGGGTTTACAAATGGGGGATTCTCATCTATATGCAGTAATACACTCAGATATATGTTTCATAATGAAGTTTATTGTAGTATTCCTCAAAGTAAGCCAAAACACAATAACCAATATTGAATGTATGTGATATGTCAAGAAATATTTAAATGTTTTATGTTCATATCTTATTTCTTTAATAAAACCAGTGAAAAAGTACTATTTTATAGGCAGAGTGTTAACATAGAGTTGTTAAGTAATATATCCAAGCTTTGATGAAATAATATAAAAAACTTTTCAAGGACAACTATTCTATTAGGCATGAGGATCCAAGAAAAAATGGTCTGATTATGGGGACTGATTTAGAGATAAAATATGGATTTTACAGATGTATAAGAGCCAGAAATACTGTAATGTCATATTGTTTTTCTCCATCAAGTATGTAATAAAACTTAGCAGTTTGTGGTTATATTTTGTGGCAACGAAGTGGACTGAGATGCTGTATATTTACTGTTTGTCTGGGTGGTCTCCATGTGTCCACTCAGCTCCACTGACTAACCTTCTCCATCCTGCTCTGTGCCCCAGAGCTGCTCTCCAGAAGTCCTTGTGGAACCTGGTGTCTCCATGCTTCTTCCTTTTGGCTTCTGGTTGGATTTGGCTCATGAGAGACAACTCACGTAACAAGCAGGTAGGTCAGAACAATTGGTATGCTTGTTTCCTGGTTCCTTCCTTGCTTCACATTTTTTGCCTGTGACTATGTTTCACTATCACAGGACACAGTTCCTGCCTGGCAGCCTCTTCTACTGCTTAAAAATCTCCTCTTTGGCCCTCCGGGCTTAGGAGTAGTAACGCTCCTCACTGTTACTGTCTCTGGACATGTCATCATACCTTGTTAGCTCCCCTTAACACTGGCCATACTTTGTAAATATCACCTTCAGTAAAGTCTTCTCAGTCACCACCTTTGAGAGTGATCTGTTTCCTTTTCCAAATCTGACTGATGCAATCATGAGCAACAAATGTAAATCTGATGTATTTTTTAACTTAGGATGCCTAAACAAGGTTTGCAGCTAATAGATGGCCATAGCACATTTATCCAGGTATGCTGAGGAATACAGTACAATATTTGCAAAAGAAATGTTAGAGTTCCCTGGGGCTAAAGATCATAAATGAGATACTATCTATTTGGAGAGGCTTGGACAAACTTCTAGAGAAAAGTCAGTCTTCATTCTTGAAAAACAGAGAGGATTAAAATGTGTTCCTAATATCCAATGGGCAAGAATATTTTTCTTATACATTGAAGTTGTACCTAAGCAGTAAATTTGAAAATTTTGAAAAACATGCTGTCAAAGACAGAAATTTCAGAGAATAACTTACTGAAGCTTAAATGAAACTATAAAACTAGAACTGAGTAAGACAGAAGGGAAAAAAAATAAGGAAAAATGAAATCAAGTGCTCTTCAAAGCAGACCAAGAAAAGGCAAGAACCTTTCAAAATTGGCAAAATGTACTGAATGAGAAAGCATTTCAACAAGTTATTAAAGCTAGAATGTATTTTTATATAAAAATCTTAGTTACTATTAAGATAAAACTATACAATAAGATTGTTCTTTTTTTCATTTATCTCTTCTTATTTGTAACTATTACCAGAGATTTTTTTATTGCTAAAATTTAGATGTTTGTAAATTTTTGCATTTGTAGAAGAAAAAAGAAAAATATTATATACATATATATATTTAAAGTTACTTATTAAATTTTCTTTCTTCTGTGGAGAATGATATTTAAATATCTACTATAAGCATAATGTCAATAATAAATAGAAACTGCTGCTGATATTACTGAAAAAATTCAAGAAATTAAATTGCAATATGGCAATAAATAAGAAACACAAGAGGGTAATCATCTGAGAATTTAGAATGACAAAATAATTATACGACTAAATGGAATTGATAATTTATTATTAAAACATATACTTTATGAGGCGGCTGAGTCAAAGTTTCACTTGTCTTTTAAAAGAGCTAATGGAATTCCAGGAATAGGACTGGCTTATTGCCCAATCTGACTTCCACTCTAAGAAAACTTACTAAGAAGCTCATTAAGATTATTAAAATAAATTGTAAGATGAAAATGTTATTGAGAAAGCTAATGAACATTATGTGTTGTGGGTATATGTATATATGCACAAGTGTGTGTGTTAGCAACGCAACTTGACTGCATATTATAGAAACACTGCTGAGAAGATTTTGTTTATTTATCATAAGACGTGTGTTTTGCCCTGGTCTGGGTTGAGAAACAGGAAACATTCCGAATGCCTAGTAAATACAGCTTTCCTTCTCTATTCTATGTTGCTACTCCACGAGAAAAGATGAACGCTGCCATGTGCAACAAAATGGATAAATCTTAAGAATACCATGCTAAGCAAAATAAGTCAGACAGAAATAGTCAAGAACCATATGGTTTCACTCATAAATGGGAGATAAAACTGAAAGCAGGAAATGAACAAACAGGACAAATGAGCAAAAACTTGCAGACATAGACAACAGTATGGTGGTTCCCAGAGGGACAGGGCATGGAGGGGACAGTAAAAGGTAAAGGGGGTCAAATACATGGTGATGGAAGATGATATGGCTTTGGGTGGTGGGCACACAATGCAACATACAGATGACATATCATAGAATCGTACACTTGAAACCCATAAAATTTTACTAACTGATGTCATCCTTTAAAACTTTAAAAGGATGACATAACTTTAGGTGTTTAAGTAAAAAAAAAAAAGAACTGGGCAAGAGAGCCTATCCTCTGGTGCTAGTGCTAACCATTAAACACTGAGCTGAGAGCAGCCTATTTTCTGCCATGTGTAGCAAGTGTGAGTACAGTGTGAGAGAATGGAGCTGAAGAGCAGGGAAAAGGTTAGGAAATAAATAGTGCACTATCATGCTGTTTGAGCCCTGCCTACTAGATGTTCCTGAGACTCCTTGACCCCTCTATGCCCCAGACTTTAAATGTTCATTCTTTCCTCAAGTATGTGAGATTCCCCTGTCACAGACAGAATAATTGGCTGAAGCTTCTTAAACAAAACCGTAAAACCAGAACTAAGGAACTGAATTTCTCACTTTGCAGTTAAAAACAAATCCTGAAAAATGTAGATTTTTATTATAGAGGTAAACTATTATAGAACATGTATTTTATAGGCTTATAATACATTGCCCACCAACGAAGTACTTCATCACATCTGTTGTTTGCCAAATTTCACATTGTCTTATTGGAAAAAATTAGAAGTGTTAAATATAATCATGGACCAAATTCCATGGTAAACAGAACACATTCCTAATTTTCATATGTTAGAGAAGGATATAGACCAAATATTTTATTATACCTTTCTTACTCTCCTCCATTTAGTACACATTTGTGTGTGGCTATATGGTTCTGTAAGGTGAAAATCAAAAAAGGTATTGGATAATGGGTTTGCAAAATCTTCCCATCTATCTCTGGTGTCTATTTGCACCATGTTTGACTGAAGGAGAGGGCTGTAATGCTTTGTGAAAAGAGGAAAATGAAGGAGATGGTTTAATGCCTGCTCCTACTTACATTCATGGATTAGTTTTTAGCTTCTAAAGCACAAAAGACCACATACAGAAGAAGCCAAAGAGATTTTTGGAAATTTATCCAATAATGCTAGATAGTTCTGGGCATAAATCTCCACCAGAATTGGGACTAACATTTTCACCAATTCTCAGTAGAATATAGCAGAGTTCCCACAATAGACTAAGAGAAAAAGTCCTGACACTTTGCTGTGTGTGTACCCAGGAGAGAAAACTCTGTGGAAATGAACATTTTCCCAGAGGAAAAATAGCTAGCCAGGAGAATCTGCAGATCTGAACTCAGAGTCCAATCTTGAAATACAAAAGATGTTTATGTGGCTATTTCCAACACATGATTAAAATGACAAGAAATGGAAAAGGTAGTGTTTGCTTAAACCTTCCTCTGAAATAAATAGAGCTATTCTGAATAACAATGATTAAAGAATAAATACATTAAATTATTCATTTTGGATCATTAAAGATGAAAAATGTATTTTCCATAAATAGTCTTAATGAAGTATTGTGTGGATTTATAGTCATGGTTTCTCACATTTCTCAAAATATGCTTCAGATGAGAAAAGCACTCCCATTAAATAGTTCATTAAATTTATTTCACCCATTACAGAAATAAGATATTCATGACAAATTAAATTACAAGTATTTTCCTTTTCCTTACAGAAAGATAAATGTCTGTGAATTTTTAATTCTTATATCACATGTTAAATAACTCTGGGGCCTATACAAATCACTACAAGAAAACAGTTAAATGCATACAGGTAAAACTCAAATATCTAACCATAAAATTATCTGCATATTATTAAGCATCTACAAGTTAAAATGCATCTATTACTCTATTCTTTAGGATTCTAAAGGAGTACCCTTCAGTACCGACTCATTCTTATATTAAGGACCTATTCATGTTTGAGATAATAAGGATGTTAAGGTGTTTAAAAACTAGTCATATTATTTATTGGAGCCGCACACAGTTGTGGGGCTTCCTAGGTAAAATTGTGTTAGCCAGATAAGAGGAAGTTCTGGATTAAGTCAATGAAGAATACAAATGGGAGGAAAAAGGCCATAAATTCAGTGGATGAAAATAGAGAGAACTACATGTAAAGTGAGAATATTAAAAGCATAGGAAAGGAGGCTGAGAATCACCAAAGTATTGGCAGGAGGTGAAAGTGGAAGAGAAACAGCATCACAGGGACTTGGAAAGGGATAGGGAGGGTGAATTAGTGTTAAGGAGGCAAAGAGCATTTAAAAAAAAAACCAAGGGGGTGTTAATGTAAAAACATGCTATAGAAAATCCAGTTCCTTTATACTGAATACACACAGACACTGGAAAAACAAAACAAAACTGAATCTTCTGAAGTAAATGCTTTAATGTGATGAGTCAAATAAAATCTTCTATTAAACACAAACAAAATGCTGTGAAGGAAGCAAGTCCATGGAGCTCAGTTCTTAGGAAACCAGGGGACACTGAGGACAGTATTTTCAGTAGAATGATCGGGGCAAAGGCCTCATGGCAATGCACTGAGAAATAAATACGAAATGAGAGACATTCAGAGTTAGGGTTAACCGGAAGGTTGGCATGCAACAGGGACATTGAAAAAAATGGATGGGAAGGAAAAAGAATTGAATAAAGTTAGAGTTATAAATAAGGAAGAGAGATTATATCTGACGGCGTCTATTTTCTTTGGGAACAGTGAAAAGGGTGATCTGCTTATAGCTTAGAGGAGTGACTTAAAGGCTTTAGAAGACTGGTGATAATTTAGAAGTTGCTGTGGATAACTTGGAAGGGTGACAATGGTGATAAATAAAAGATTTACCAACAAACATAAAAAATCAGTCCTTGATGTTTGAAAGACTTTGGAAATTATGTCTCCAGTGGTTTCTAACTACCACACTTGTCAACCTCCAGTGAAGTTTGGGATAGACATGGATCGAGGTAAAGAAGAGTGAAAGTTAGCTTAAAATACAAATGGGACTTTGACAGAAATTGTTCAGAAAAAGGTCAAGAAGCCAAGGAAATGATGCCACTAGTAGGTATTTCCAAGTGCTTGAATAATCCCAGATTTCTGACTGCATAGGAAAAGATTTAGAAATGCGAGAAATAAAAAGGAGTGGAGACACCATAAGACTTGGTATAACAAAAGAAAGTGGGAGGCTTGAAGTTATAAAAAATATGTAGGAGAAAATTGAGTTCCAGATAACAGAAAGAGCACATAATTTTGGGACAGTGGAGGCATAGTGTTAACATCTCATTGTATGCTCTGATAAATACAAACTAGACAAACTAGGCAACTAGGCAGCAAATACAAAGCTATAAGAGATATTTATAACAAACTAGATGGCAAGGACTCTCCAAGAACAATACACAAACCGTGGTGACCTGGCTCGTGGCAGCATCTGTTCAGAATGAAGAGAGAAGCAATGGGGTGTATGTCAAAACCACAATTTGGAGAATCTCAAAATAGTCAAATGTTACTCACTGAAAGACAGAGCTGGCTAATTCGAGATCAGCAGTGAAAACTGAAAGTGTTTTCCATCTAGTAACAGGTGGGTATAGGGCACCCACTGTAAGTTCTAAGAGCAGTGTAGCCCCCAAACCTCAGAAAACAGACCAGTCAGGGATTTCTCTAGCACAGTAACATGCCAAGAAAAATTACCAGGAGTGGAATCAAAATTAGAACACAAAAGTGACACTACATACAAAGTAAGAAAAGTAAAAATAAATGTGAGAGAAAGGATGAAAACCAGGAAATTATAAAATCAATATTTCATATTGTTTTATGTGATTTAAAAAAATAATGGAAAACTGTGTAAATTTAGAAAACATGTATGAACCATGCTTCCTTCTAAAAGTTCAAAACAATGTCAATTCACATTTACATGAGCAACAGAAAAGTATCAAAGTTAAATCTCATGTAGTGATAAATAATTTAAAAAGATAGTAGAGATCCATATAAGGTTCTCACAATCCAAGAAAACCTAAAGAAATATTCATGGAAATATCAAAATTGTACTTTGCTATTTCAAATACCCTAAAGAATTAATAAAATTATATTATAGTTGAAAATAAATGAGAATTAGAAAAATTCAAAAATAAGGCTCTGAAAACTAAAGAAAGAGTTAGAAAGAAAAGAAAAATGATTTCATATATTTACACTGGGGAGAATAAAATTTAATCTGGGGAGAATAAAAAGACAAATCAGCACGAGAGATAACATAAGAAAAATAAAAGGTAAAATAAAACACTTAAAACAGATCAGAAGGAAATGAAATAATGAGATTAAAAGGAAAACTCAAAAATATGAGGTCTGTCCAGAAGGTATCCAGTCATGTATAATGAAAAGTGGAGACATTTATTGAAGAAGATACAAGAAACATTGTACATGGGAAAATGATGCCACAGCTCTCTTCCAAGTAGGCACCTTGGGACCTCACACAGTTCTCCCAGTCTCCCTCAGCTGCCCTGTCATATTTTTCTGAATCTCATTGATGGTCTGAAATCTCTTCCCTTTTGAAGGTGATTTCAGTTTTAGAAAAAGCCAGAAATCATGGGGCACCAAATCTGGACTGTAGGGAGGCTGAGTCACCTGGGTGATTTGATGTTTCGCCAAAAAACTCTGCACAAGATGTGATGTACGAGTGTGCACATTGTGATAATGAAGCAGCCAATCACCAGTTGCCCATAGCTTTGGCTTTCTGAATCACCTGAATAGTTTCCATGGAGTTTCCATGGAGGTTCAAGTGTAATGCAAAATTGGATGCAGAGTAGTTGCTCTTTCGCTCAGCCATTTTGAATGCTACAGCCACACAGTACACATGCTCACTCAACAGTGTCTACCATCCCCAAAGACTAGTACAGTGAAGTCATCGTTGTTCATGCATAAGCATTCCAATCCACTCTCCTTGGCTGCCAAGTTACATCCATGTCATGCAAACCATTCTCATTGTATTAACAATAACTGGACTTTTTCCAGACAGACCTCATACATGTTCGCAAAGATATGTGCACCCCTATGTTCATTGCAGCATTATCCATGGTGGCCAAGACATGGAGACAACCAAAGTGTCTGTCAATAGAAGATTAAATAAAGAAGATTTGGTACATATATACTACGCGATACTACTCAACATAAGGAAAAATGATATACCACCATTTGCAACAACATGGATGGAGCCTGAGAATGTTACACAAAGTGAAATAAGTCAGAAAAAGTTAAGAACCATACAATTTTACTCATATGTGGGATATAATAGTGAAACTTGTGGACACCAACAGCACTATGGTGCTTGCCAGAGGAAAGAAGATGAGGGGATGGTAGGAGGAGAGAGACTTATCCATGGTGACAGAAGATGGTTTGACTTTGAGTGGTGGGCACACAGTGCAATGTATGGATCTTGTATCAGAAAGATACGGTTGAAACTTGTATGACCCTATTAACCAATGTCACCCCAATAAGTTTAATAAAATTAAAAAATATAGATATATAACAGAAAGTGATACATATTAAAAATATATAGAGAAGATCCAAATGGAGTGATAAGGTTTCCTGAAAAAGGAAAGTAAAGCAATAGAACAGAATATTAAAAATTATAATTCCAGAAAATCTTCCTGAAATTAAAAAGAAAAACATGAAACTGATGCATATTGAAAATGCATACCAGGTGTCTGAGAATATCAATGAAAACAATCAGCATTAAAATATGTTTAATAAAATTGCAGGAAATTTAAATTAAACAGGAAAAAAAAGCCTTTGGCCATCTAGTCAAAAGTGACTCATAAGGCAAAGAAAATGAGATTATCATCAGGCTTCTCAATAGCAAAACTTTATACCAGAAGACAATTTAGTAAGATATTCAAGGAAAAAAGAAAAACACATGAGCCAATGATTTTTAAGCTTATAAAGGCCACTTCCTAAAGAAACCATGGAGAAGTAAATCTCGATAATCAATGACCAATGAGCCACTGAAATAAGAATTTGTGGAGAGAATTAAACAGATAGAACTTGGACTCCAATACGTTAAAAGGTAGAACATACACTGCACAATGGTTGTATGCTCTGACAATGTAGGTACAGTGCAACTATTTCTTGAAATGAAATCTTGAAATGAGGAAGAGCATATTTTTATTTACTTTTTTACTGCTTTCAGTAATCATACTGGTAGGTAGAATTGGAATGTTATCCTAAGACTACTGTATATGTAATTTGGGATAAAGCAATTAAGTATGGTGATGCACTGTTTTCTATTGCTATGTAACAAATTACCACACAGTGTAGCGACTTAAGATACTATACATTACCTCTATTTCTCTGGATCCGAACTCCAGACATTGTTTAACTGGTCTTCTGCTTAGGGTTTCATGAGATGGCAGTTAAGGGTTTGGCCACAGCTTACTGCTAATTGTGAAGGCTTGACTAGAGAAAAATCTGCTTATACAGTCACATGGTTGTCAGCAGCATTCAGTTCTTTGCAGCTATAAAACAGGTAGCTTCAGGGTTTGGGCCTTTTGTTTCTGTTTTTGTTTTTGTTTCCTTTTGTCAGCCACAGGCCATGCTCAGTTTCAAGAAGCCACCTGCAGTTCTGAGAAGCCATCTCTATTTCCTTACCTTGTGGCTTCCCCAGCATAGTCACTTAATAATGCCAGTAGGAGAGCCTCTAAAGGAAGTCTGCTAACAAGACAGCATTTTGTATTACATAACATATCACAAAGTGCCATGCCATCACCTTTACCACACACAAATGATTAGAAGCCAGTCTTGCAGTAAAGGAAAAGGGGGATATAAGAAGATGAATAACAGAAGGCAGTAAGGTCACTAAGGGCCATGTTAGATTCTGTGTACCATATGGGATACCTAGAGAAGAAGGGTCTCTGGTGTGGATGTCATACAGGAAAACTTAAGTAAAAATCCCACAGTCCTGGTCTGAACTGAGGGTATCAGTTGGAACTCATGAGATGTTTATACCTCAGTACTCTTTCTTTGTTCAGTGTTCAGTGCTCAACTACTAAAATATCCCAGAAACAATGACTAACATATGGGTATTCCTGGCACCAAGGCTGCAGTATTGTATACCATCTTCCACTAAAAATATCAGAGCTTATTGGACAAGTAGCATTTTCAGTGGTGAAAAATCAACAAGATGAACACTAAGGTCTGGAATTCTTGCAACAGCACATACGAGGAAGTTATCAAACACTACCAAGGTGATGTTAACAAAACTCAGTAACCCAGTTAAAAAAAAAACAGAACTTCCATTACCCAAAATGGAATAACCTGAGCTTCCAAAGAGTAAAAACTAGAATGTACTGAAACTCTTCAAATATATTTTAATCCAAGAGTTCATCATGATACTTCAGAATACATAAATTTGCCACTTTGACAAATGATAACAAGTCAGCTCATTATGTATAAAACCAGTATATAAAGTGAATTAAGCAAGCATGTATTCTGCCAAATAGTAAGTAGATAAGCAGAAGCCTTTTTTTATAATCTAATGCCAGTTAATACATGAAAAGCATTGAGAATGGGAAATGGAGAAGCCAACAACTTATATGTATGACCCACGGACATGAACTAAGGGGGGGTGAATGGTGGTGAGAGGGGGGTCCAGGATAGAATGGGATAAAGGGGAGAAAAAAAGTGGGACAATTGTAATAGCATAGTCAATAACATATACTTAGAAAAGCACTGATATATTTGACACGTTACTAATGTGCATCTCCAATGAATTAGCAGGATCAGACACTGTGTATCACCAACTGCTAACATCCTAAAAACAAGGAGCCACACCACTACATAGTAAGTATAGTCCTGCCAAAAGGCTTAAACCTGAGTCTGGTAAAGTTTGAGTCTAGGCGCTAATGTGCAAAAATAAAGGGGCCAGTAGAAGATGTTAGGCTATACCAGAAGTAGGCAAGCAACAATATCAGGATGTAAGAAATTCTGTAGACCAAATAGTCCTCAACAATTAAATTGTGACAAATGAAAACAAAAAATGGGCAAAAACTTAATTTGAAAAATTAACATTAAGTGAGAAACTATAAAGAATTAAAAGAAAGTGATGAGTGTATAATAAATTTAAATTACTACAATAGTCAGAATAATGATTTTCTTTTTTTTGGTGAGAGACAGGTGGTTTTGGCTGCAATGAGGTACATGGAGAGATGCTAGCAAAATTCTATTTCTTAAGCTAAGTGGTAAATATAAGTTTTCTGTCATAATAATTAAGCTATATTATTTGTTTCATATAGTTTTCTGTGTCTATTTTTTACTTTATTCTTTGCAGTGATCATGTTTTACAAGGAATGTTGTTTGTATAATGTGTGTGTAAAAGTTACAAAAAATGAGGTAGAGAAGTTCTGGGTTTAGACCAACCCAGACGGAGGACCCGATATATGAGTTCTGAGGGAGAGGGAACAGTGATGCTCAAGAAACCGCAAAGCCTCATGCTGACGGGTGCATCCGCTGGGATGACAGTGTCTGTCAGGACGACGGCAGACTCAGACTTCGTAGTGTGGAACAAAACTTCTCCAGGGAGAAAGAGCCTCAGTAAAGGTATGTGTGTGCCTAGGGTTGATTGATGACGGACTAAGAGGTGAAGAAAAGACAGTAGAGCAAAGACTACAGTGAAAACAAGAGTAAGCGAAGAGTAATCAGAAAATTCTTTTTATAATAATTTGGGACATCCCTAGATATCAACAAGAACTATTTAAGGAAATAGCCTCTTAACTATACTCAAAAATTCATCCTTGAAAGGTTAGGAATTTTTAATGGGGTCATATACTTCTATTTATAGTTGCTAGTTTAAGGTCCCGAGAGTGGTTGGTTCTAGAGAGAAATATTGTTTATCTCAAGAAAGCAAAGGGAATTAACAATCATTATCACCCAATATGTATTAGTCAACAATGATGTGTTTGGCACTGTGAGTGCATTATATTGGCAAATAATTCAGTGGCAAAACAACCCCCTTTGATGCATAAACCATGTAACACAGCAGTGTGGTATATGCCAGCAACCCCCAGCGGCTGTAAGACTGCTGCTGTTTAACATTTACTGAGCACCAGTCATTCATGATACTTCAAAGAGACTCAAATTTGTTTATATGCCACAGAGAACAGTGGCACAATTTCTATTATCCAAGAGTCTGATTTTTAAAAGAAATAAAAGTTACTAAAATGAAATGCACACTACAAATGTTAGCCTGCATTGAAATGGAAATTTTCTCCAAGGAACTTGAAATTCTATGTTATTGAGTTTAATTTTATTTTCAACTCACATAAATGAAAGGGGAAACATCACTACATTACTGAGTATATTTAGGTGCATGACTTTAGCCAGTGTCACAAAGAATACTGACCAACAAGCAATTCAGCAGGGTTAGAATGGCAAGCCCTCCTATTCAAAATAAAGGTACCACATGATATACTATCATTCCAACAGCCTATGGGTGACAGAGTTTTGGGGAATAGCAGAACGTGTTCCATTCTTCATTTCCACCCAGCTGCTGCTCCACCAATTGGGAACACAGATGCAATACCATCTGCCTGCCCATGTGGAAGACTGCGGAGCACAGAGCCTTCCTTCTAAAGGGGCCACACTGTCATAGTCTGACCTCACTGCACAGTGTATTTAAGTTACACCATTGGGCTGGGGACCTTAGGAGTATGATCATAAAAACTTAAAAGCCTAAAATTGGTCTCAAAGGTTGCTGAGTCCATACACATAGCTGCTAATAATGTAATTGCATTAGAGTACTCTACATTTTTTAGTTAGGTTGTATAATATACATAAAAACTTTAAATTTTATAATAATTTGTAGCCTGAAATATCAATATTTATTGAATTACCTTTCTGCTATTCATGAGGAAAATCAAAGCAATAGTAATCTGAAACTATCAATGCCCTGACATTTAATAGAAAGTTATCAAATTAATAAGTCATTCCAAAATAATGGAAGTTGTTGAAATTTTCATTTTCTTTTCAGTAAAATGTGTTTTCTCCCCACAATGATGTGATCGCCCATATGAATGCAATTCATGGTTGCAAGTCAGCTGTCAGAATTACCAATTAATAATAGATACAAAGTTTTTGCCAGAAAAGTACTAAGATTTACACATCACCTCATCTTGTCAGGAAGGAGAGCACAGAACTGAAAATTACAGAAGCTGGACCCAGTTGACTTGGGCCTCATCCTTGTAGGAATCCCTGAACATATTACTTAATTTCCCCATACTGCCATTTCTTCACTATAAAGCAAGGTTGACTATAACACTATGGTTTGTTTTGAAGATTGTGAGTAAAGCATTAAGAATAGGGCTTAACAATGCTCACTACATATTAATTATTAATTATAATTATTATTTCAATTTCTGGATTAATGAAACCTCAGTAGACCAAGGAGCCCCCAGGCAAATGCATTGAACCAGGTTTTTGTAAGAAGCACACTGCAAAGGCAGTATAAAATCACCTACTTGATAACCAGGCCTATTGTTGTTGATCTCCAGTCACCTCCAGTTACACATTTCCTAAAGTTGTGCTTCCTGTGTTCTACAGGTCTTTGTTTGTTCATTGGTCTGACAGTCTGTTTCCAATAGTTCATTATAATTCCAAGCAATCTGAGACTTGCTTGTTTATTCACAAATGTCAGACTCAATGGATGAAGGGTTTGGCCCCTGACACACAACTGCCTAACTCACGCAAATGGCATTTACTGTACTACAGTAACTACAGAGAGGCCTACAGAATTAGTGAACACAACCTGGAAATACATAATAACTTGAAGAAAATGAACATCTGCAAATATGTGATCAGCCTCAAATATTTTCTCTTAGCTCTCATAGACATCAGAAAGTATGGTCACAGCTGAGTTGAATGTTACACAAGATAACGTCCTATATTCTAAAAAGTTTCCTATAAAGCTGAATAGTAAAAAAAAAATAGTGTATGTTCTTTTATTTCCCTTCTGCCCTTTGCCTGTGGGAAAAATAGGTATTTCATGCTAATCAAAATTACCTACCTGATGGGGATAAACAGGAACTCTCTGTACTTTCTGTTCAATTTCACTGTGAATCTAAAGCTGTTCTAAGAAATCAAGTTTATTTATTGAAAACAAATAACTACCTAATTCAAGAGACCATAATATTTCATTGTATTTCTGCTTTTCCTCTTACATGTTTTCCTAAAACCTTCGTTCTCTGAAATACGTATGGATTTGTAAATGACCTTTATCAATCACTCTTCTCTGACTCTAATTTATAGGCAAAAGTGAAAATGCACTGAACAATTAAAAGGAGAAAGTAATCATTTAATTCCCATTGCAGAAAAGTAATTTTACTTTTAGAATCAATTAGCAATTCATTTGTAAGGCATGTGAATGGTGGATAAGAATAAATATAAAAGAATCCAGCATCCTCCCCCTAGCTTTCACTCACATGTTAATTTAGATAAAACTACTGTGGACCATTATACAGGTTATTTTAAAGGGCTGATGGTAAGATTTGGAGAGTTTTACACTACTAGCTTATTTAATATTAAGAAATCAATTGAAGGATAAGCTATGTGGTAGCATTTATCTTTGTGTAAGTAGATGTTTACATATTTATATATTCCACTCAACTAAAAACAACTGACAAATTAAGGTCCACCATCTTTTATTCAGTGAATGAAGCACAATTTGTTCAAAAAAATCATAGAACAACTTCTACCAGTATGTTATAAAACAGGATAAAAATAAGGAAGTGCTGAAACTGCCCTTACCTTAAAGTCAAAAGAAAAAACAACATGCAAAATAAGAATCTCAGATGACTTCACCAAATCCAAAGGTAAAATTTTGAGTTTCCACATGAATGGATAGATTTCAGGAAATTCTCTATAATTACCATTTCCCCCAACTAAGATTTCGATAGGCATTAAATATTAATAAGTTTGAGGTTATATTGCCTGACAAACACCTAGAATTCAGATAGTCTAGGGTGGTGATTAAGGGCAGATCTGCATTCTTAAACAGGGTTAACAGCAGGGTACACAATTAACCATCTCTTATTTTAAAAGAGAAAAATGAATGCTCTGGTTAGGACCCAAGTCTGAAGAGATTAGCAGCTAACTTCTGCATATAAACGGATTGAGATAGAAATTATCCATGCATTTGGCAAAGATTCTAAATCTATTTCAACACAGAATAACTTACACCTTTAAATGCTAGGCCATAGAGTTCTTGTTCTCCCCAAGGTACCACAGCTATCACTATGTATGAAAAGGAGATTTAAATAGAACAATTGTACTTATATGACTCTTTCTGCTAAGAGAGAGTTGGGCCAATTATACAATTGTCTCTTAAGGCTCCTACTAAATTCGTATCAAAAATAAAACAAAGATATGATATGAATACAAGGGAATGAATACGTGTGTATGTATGTACCAAATGAATATGGTATCCACAGTGAATGTGGGTAAATGGGGGAAGGGGGAGACCAGGTATTATTCAGCTCATCATAAGTACAGTCAAGTCATAAAGGTTCATATTTGAGAGAAGTGATGCCAAAATACATTTCTGTTTTTCCCCTCTAAAAATGCTAATTTTATCTGTACCACTCCTACTCCTTCCCCCACACCAAAAGAAAGTATAACAAAACCATGACAGTTAAAGAGAAGTATTTAAGGGTCTAAAAAGTAGGCAACTATTACCAAGTTTACACACATGAGTCAAATACCAATTCCTGTTCATACCTAGGAGAAGTGAGTAAATACCACAGACAAGTCTGTGCTTTTTAACAGTAATTATTCTTTATGATTATCATGAGTATTACACTGATCAGTAATAGAATAGACATAATGAAAGCCTGCCTGTTCTCATCTCATATATTTTCTTGAAAGGCTGACTTACAAACTACTGAAAGAAAAAGTTTACAGTCTTAAAATGAAAAATAAATATAATAACATCCTAATTTGAGGGGATAGCAGTTTAGAGTTTTCATATTTAAAATACAATAAACTACGGTGTGAACACTCTTTTGTCACTCAGTAATAGGTCTTTTTTAGCTACACCAACGGCTTGAATTAGTATCTCTGTGCAGATGACACTACATTTACATCTTCAGTAGAGACATCTATTCTATGCTCCACACATGAATTTCCATTTGCCAATGGCATCTCCAACTTTCCATCTTCAAGTGTCTAAATTCAATATATCTAAATGAGAACTCCCAGTAAGCTGAAAATGGCTCTCTTTCAACATTCCCTAATATAAAGTCCCTACACTCAGGTAGTAAACATACAAACCTACACATCCTTGACACATGTATTTTGCATCAATATTCACTCATGCCTATTTCATCTCTTAAATACTTTTAACCTCCTTTCACTTTTCCCCATCTCTTCTGTAACTGCTGTAACCCAAGAACCACCCTCTTGCCTGGAAACCTGGATTGGCAACCTGAACAGTTTGTTCTCATTCACTCTTTGTAAACCTGTACTGTATATAGCTTTCAGTGTGGCTATTTTCTAAAGAATAAATAGTAACTCACTGCTTGACTAAAAGTCTCCAAGTGTATGGTTAGAATGAAGACTTCAGTTCTTAACAGAATCTCTGAGGCCTGCACTCTCCTGTCTGGAACCTCTTGCTGGACCACGCCTTCAGTGTTCTTTGCTCTCCAGCCACACCAGCCTTTAACCAGTTCTTATGCATGTTCCTGTTTCAGGACCTTCACTGTTGTTTCTATGAGTCTACCCCACCCTTCCAAAGTTTTACATACCTACATCCTTTACACATTTCATATCTCAGTTCCAATCTCAGTTCCTCATGTAATATATATCTCACTTTCTAGACGAGACGAGGCCCTTGTGATAAACTCCATCAAAACCACTACAGTGAACACTTCTATGACTGTTGGACTACTGTCGCCATCACCTGTCAGACTGTAAATGACCCAGGGGGCAAGATTTCTGTTTCTTTTTCTCACCCAGCCTCTAGCTCAACACCTGTCATGTAATAGGCACAAAATAAATATATAAAAGTGAAATTAAAAGATGAAGGCCATTGTCATAGCTGTAGATTTTTAAAAAGATGACCGAACTGGTGAGGGTGGGAAGCGACCACTGAGAGCAGTCTTCAGGGCCCGGAAGAGCCTAAGCTCTAACGTCATTTCTTACAGCAAGCGGAGATCTATAGCCCATTCATAATGAGGACTTATGCTTAAAAGTTGCAGGCAGTTGGTCAGGCATTTAATTTTTATTTATAATATAAGGAAAATAAAACATGCAAGATACGGAAACGTAGGCTTCTCCATGCAAAATTATCAGATTTACACCTAAGGTAGCCCTGTCCTAAAAGGCACAATGACATCTAAATTGAATGAACGTTTTCAGGTTATATTATAAAATGTCAACAAGTGCATTTTCAAGGCAATGGACACAAAAGAGGGGAGTAAGCCTGAAACATTATATAGGGCTTTTTAGGTAATTGAAGGGTCTTGGGCTTCTATGGAGTGACATAGGGGTTCTTCAGGTTTTGAGCACAGAAAGGAAGCATTCCATATTCAAAGATCCTTTGACTGCTTTATGGTAAACAGATGTAGGTGCACAAGGGGAGAGGCAAGAACATGAGTTAGGAGGGCTGTGCAATAATCCTGGCAAGAAATAATAGAGAAGTCAAGGGCAGCAGCCATGGTGAAACAGTCGGATTTTGGAAATGTACTGAAGGTAGAGCTGGCAGGATTTCTTGCCAGACAAATACGGGTTGTGAGAGAAAGTATAATCAAAGTTGTTTTGGTCTGAGCAAATAGAAGCCTCAAAAATAAAGAAAATTTGGGGGCTGAGTAGAAGTCCAAGAATTCAGTTTTGGACATATTACTTGAGGGGATATTAATTCTCATAGATGAAAGTTCATTATTTAGGGTCTAAAATTCAGTGCAAGAACCACATGACTTTATTTTTTTGTTTCAACATTATTCCTTTATTCCGGACATCTTCAAAAAGTCAAAGAAACAATAATATTAACATAACATGTTCTCACACTCCTCTAAGGCATGCATACAAGCACTGTAAATTTGTCATGAGGTTTACTTATTTTAATAGAAAATTTTCCCAGAGTCTGTAAGAATTGAAATGTAAGGAAATGAACTAGTTATGTCCTTGTTTCAGGTGTTCGTCAACATTCTTTAATTAGAATAACTTGAGTGTTTTGCTATGTTTATATTTCCAATTATGTTTATAAAATAATAGGAAAGCACTATATTCTAATAGCTATTTGATAGTTCCTCAAAATGTAGGATCCTTTAACCTTACTAATTAGTACCACAGACTAAGCACAGAGGAATTATCAAAAATTCACTGTAATACTTAAATATCTGTAATTGAGTGATCAATATATTATATATGTTCCTATTTAATTCCTATTTTTATAAATATCATTCAACAGAAGATAACTTAAAAACAATATATATTATATATTTTACTTTTCCAAAATAATTAGTAACACTAGTAATAATATTGAAACAAATAATAATCTAAGGATGTCAGTTAATGGAATTACAAAAAAAGCACAAAAGCAGAGATAACACAAATACAAAATATTTAACCATTTGAACTAAATTTATCCAATCTGTTTAACCTTTCCCAGTATAATTTAATGAGGCTGTGCAAAAAGATGGACTAGCAATAATATTTTGTTTTTCTATGAGTACAAATGAAACTCTTCACTGCCTAGAGCTTAAAGAAATGCAATTTTGAGATATGCCACTTAAAGTCAACCTAAATGAGTAATACTGGATAAAAATTAAGCATTGCATAACATAAGGATTACAAAAATAGTTATGCAAATAACAAAAAATATATACACTTTTTGATGTTTGAGACATGGGTTTCCTTATATAGTGATCTAAATAATTTTAGAGAGAAAAGGCCAGTGAAAAATTGAATTAAAGACAGGTTTGCTTCCAGGCAAGATGGAGAAACTAGAATTGGATTTACTCTCCTGCCTGAAACTACCAAAACTAAAACTAAAACTAAATATAAATATATACACACACACACATATAAAACACTTTTTAGGATTCTGATTATTGGGTGATAAAAGGATAGCTCTCAGAGAGATCAAAACATATGAGCTGATGTCTAATTCTTCCCTAGTTTACTGCTTGACAGGGTTTCAAGGAAATAGGTAGGAAAGGAATTCCAGGAAGAATGCAATGCATTCCCCGAGTTTAAGGGACAAAAGAGTCTGGGGAGAGTATGGCAGCTAGAATTCCCATAAAAGAACTGATAAAAAGAAAGCTGTTAACAGAAAAAGACTAGCAGAGATTAGCAGAAGGTTCCCCCCAAGTACTCAACATAATACTGATTAACAATGAATGTGAGGAACTCATCTGAAGTCTGGAAAAGAACCACCTGAAAAGGTTAAAGGCAACTGCCTGGCACTCACATAGGATTGATACTAGTGCTTGTTTCCACAAGTCAGTTGGAAAACCTAAAAATTCACAACTGCTGACAGAGTACCCAGGGAGGTTGTGCCTCTGTAGTAGAGAATAATTAGCCTTTCATTGAATCCTGCTTCACGACTGCTTAAAACAAGACCTGAAAGAATCAGACCATCTAAATAGCTCAACAACTACTCAGAAAAAAGCTCAAGGACATCCAGAGCAATAAAAATATATCCAACAACCAACAAGGTGAAATTTATAATCTGGCATCCAACCAAAAATTACCAAGCATGCAAAGAAGCAAGAAAGTATAATCCATTATGAGAAGGATTATCAATCAAATTAAATGGACCCAAAACTAAATCAGATGATAGAATCTACAGGCAGGACATGAAAATAGTTATCATATTTTACTATATATGTCCAAAAAGCTGAAGATACAAAAGACTTTAAAAAGACTCAAATAACTGCTAGAGATAAAAACCAAAATTATATGGGAAGAAAAATACACTGGATGAGATGAGCAACAGATTAAGAATTGCAGAGCAAAAAATTAATGAACCTGAAAGACATGGCAATAGAAACTATTTAAAATAAAGCACAACAAGAAATATTTTAAATAAATTTTATGTGAAGTAAGCCAGGCAGTGAAAGACAAATCCATATGATCTCATCTTTAACAAGAATCTAATCAACAAAACAAACAAACAAGCAAAACACAACCAAAGACAATGAAATTGAGAACAGGCTGACAGTGATCAGTGGGGAGAGGGGAGGGAATTTCAGGGGAAAAGGGGAAGGGTTTTCAGGAACAAGTATAAAGGACACATGGACAAAAATAAGGGGGGGTGGAAATGGGAGGGAGGTGGGGAGGGCTAGGGGGTGGGCTGGGATGGGGATAAAAGGCAGAAAACTGTACTTGAACAATAATTAAAATAAAAATGAAAAATATTAAATAAAAAAGGAGTATCAGTGCACTGTCAAACAACTTCAAGAGCATAAATATTCATGTAATTAAAGTACCTAAAATGAACAGAAAAACTTTTTGAACATATATGGGTGAAATTTTTCCAAATCTGTTAAGACTGTAGAGATTATTACTCCCCAAACTCCAGATTATCAAGAAAACACTATTCCAAGGTGCAATATAATTCAATTGAGAAGAGCTAGTGAAAAAAGGAAAAAAATATTAAAGCAGCCAGAGAATAAGGACATGTTGGAGAAACAATAAGGATGACAGCACATTTCTCGTTAGAAACAATTCAAGTGAGAATAACTAAACCAAGACTCAAAATATTGACAGAAACAAAGCTGTCTACCTAGAATTCTATATGAAGTGAAATTTCTCTTAAAAATGTAAATAAAATAAAGTTATTTCAGACACATGAAAATATTCATTAACAGTAGATCTTTACACCAGCAATGAAAAAAATGCCCTTCAGTTACAAGAAAAATAACACCAGAAGGAAATACAGATCTACATGAAGGAATGAACACTGTACATGATAAGCTTAGGAAAATATATAATTTTTATTATTTAAATCATTTTAAAAGACAATTGAATGCTTAAAAAAGTAGAGAGTGCAGAAAAATTTATGAGAGAGGAGAAGACTAGAACAAAATGATCAATCCCTTTGACCTGACGCAAGTCTTTAAGACACTCTATCCAACAACAGCACATACCCACGCTTTCCAAGTGTGCATGAGTCATTGACCAGTGGACAATTTTTCCAAGTCTCATTAAACTAAATAAATTCAACCAATCAGAATCTAGATGCGGGGGCTCACAGAACAATCCTTAAGGGGATCATATGTCAACATGTGTCTGTATTAAAGAGACAGGTCTCAAATCAATGACCTTGGTGCCAACTTGAGAAACTGAAAAAAGGAAAACAGGTTAAACCCAAAGTACATTATGCTAAGTGAAATAACCCAGTCAGAAAAAGACAAATATCTTTAAGTGAATATGATTCCACTCATATGTGGAATCTAATGAACAAACGGAACTAACAAACAAGATGCAGACACACTCACAGGTGAAGAGCAGATGGCAGCTGTGGTTGAAGGCGGAGAGACAGAGCAGAAAGGACCCATGGACACGGACATCGGTGTGGTGACTGCAGGAGTGGGAGGGATAAGGGGGTAAAGTGTAATGGAAAAATACAATAGAAATTTAAAAAATAAAAATAAAACAAAGGAGGTAGAAAAAAAAAGTGAAACTGGAAATAAATAGAAAGGAAAATTCATAATAATACATAAAAATCAATGTTTATTGCTGGAGATCCATAAAATTGATAAACCTCCAGAGTGATCAGGAAAAAAGAGAAAAGACACAAAAGTTATGAGGAATAAAAGACACAAACTTTATCAGGAATAGAATTGATATCATTATAGAATCTAGAGATTTTTAAAGGAAAATAAGGGGGTATCATAAACAATAAGCCCCTAAAAGTTTATGACAAATAGAAAGCAGATATTTTCAAATTCAATGAAAAGGAGGGAGAGAGAAATAAAAATACCAACAACTCAACAACCAGTGTACTGAGAAGAAAAATTAAAAGGCCAATCACATTAAGAGAAGATCCTTAATCTTTAAAGTAGCCAGAGAAAAGCAGACTTAAAATTATATATAAATATATATACATACTATTACCCCCCAAAAAATAAACAATGGTATGCTATAAACTTGATAATATAGAAAAATGAAAAACTTCCTTAAAAAACAAACTACAAATTTCTTCAAGAAAATAGTGACAATGTATACAGTTCTATATCAATTAAAGATATTCATTTTTGGTTTAAATGTTTTCTTATTAATAAAATCCTAGGTCAAAATGACTTCACTATGAATTCTATCAAACATTTATGGAAGTAATAATACTAATTATACACAAACTCTTACAGAAAATTTAAGAAGAACAAATAACTCCCAACTCATTCAATCAGGTCAGTATCCCCCTAACATCATAAAAAGAGAAAAATACTATAAATAAACTACAGATCAATATGCCTCATAAAGATGAGTTCAAAAATTCTAAATATTTTAGTTAATAGAAACCAAATACATATATGAATGTATATGTATATATGTATGTATATATATACACACATATACATACATATATATATGTGTGTGTGTACATATATATAAAGGATGACCAAGGGCTGTTATCCCAGAAGTACAAGGTTGTTTTAACAATTGAAAATCAATCAATAAAGTTCTCAACTTAAAAATCTAAAAAGGAAAAACTATATTTCAATCATCTCATCAAGATATTGAAAAAATATTTGAGAAAATCCAACACCCATTCCTGGTTAAAAATGATCACCAAACTAGGAAGAGAAGGGAAATTCCTATTCTATAAAGGGCAGGTTCCAAATTCCTACCGCTAATATCATGCTTAATGGAGTAAGAGACACTGTACAAAGATGTCTGATTCCACCACTTCTTCTCAATATTGCACTGAAGGTTTTTTGCCAGTAAGATCCTGCACACACACACACACACACACACACACACAAAAAAAAAATATATCTGGATTAGAAAAGCAGAAGTAAAACTATTCACAGATGACATAATCAGTTACATAGAATCCAATGCTATCCACAGACAAGCAACTAATAGGTGAGATTAGCAAGATTATAGGATATAAAATCAGCATACAAAAATCCTATTTTTATAGTGGCAACAAACAATAGAAAACTGAAATTAAAAATATCATTTATAATAGCATCCAAATATATAAAATACTTTGGTAAATCTAACATAATATGTAGAGATGTATAAAATATTGTTGAACAAAATTAATGAAGGTATAAATAAATGGAAAGATATACAGTGTTCAAGAATCAAAAGACTCAATATTGTTATGATTTCAATTTTTCCCAAACTTGTATCATCTACATTTATCTACCCACTCAATGTAATCCCAATCAAAACCCCAATAGAATTTTAATAGAAATTAATAACTGGATTATATTTGTATGGAAATTCAAAGGTGCTAGAATATCCAAAATAACTTAAAAAAACTTGGAGAAGTAAGATCAGTTATCCTCAGGCTTATTATAAATGACTATAAAGACAGACAAATAAGTCACTAGAACAAACTAGTGTCCAGGAATAAATCTACATATATGAGAAACTACTTTTTCAACAAAGATTTAAAGTCAATTTAGTGGAGTGAGTATGTTTTTTTCAGCAAATGGTGCTGGAAACATTTGAGATCTATACAGAAGAAGAAGAAAAGTTAAAAGGAGGGGGGGACAGAAGAAAAAATAGGAATGGGAAAGGAAAGGAGAAAGGGAGGGAAAAAAATTCTCTATAAATGTCACATTACTTATAAAAATTAACTAAAAATGGTGGATCATATACCTTAATGTAAAACCTAAAACTTTAAAATTTTTAGAAAAAAAACATGAGAAAACCTTCGTAATCTTAGATTAGAAAAAATTTTTAAAACATGAAACCAAAAGCAAGCTCCATAAAAGGAAACATTAATAAACTATAATTGATCACAACTAAAGTGGTATCTGCTTTTCAAAAAATATTAGTGTTAAGATAATAAAATGATAAGCCACAGACCAGAGAAAATGTTTATTAATTTTTGCATTATTTTCCATATAAACAACTATAAACCTACTTTAACTAAACAACTGTATTATCTAATAAGGTACTTACATCCAGAATATATAAGGAAAATTCAGAATTTAATAATAAGGAACCAACACAATTTTAAAAACAGGTCAAGAAATAGGAACAGGTTGTGCCAATTGCAAATAAGCTTATGAAAGTCTGTTCTATGACACTAGTCATTGGGGAACTACAAATTTAAACCACAAGTGATATCACTACCTACAGAGTAGAAGAGTTAAAATTAAAAAGAGTGACCATACCAAGTGTTGGTCATGATGTAGAGGAACTCACACACACTGCTGATGGAAATATAACATGATAAAACCACTCGGGTAAACAATTTGAGTTTCTTAAAATGCCAATGTATACCTACCATATGATTCTGACATTCAAATCCAATCAATACCTGTGACTATACATAACAACTTCCACCCTGTTCTTATCTGCTTTATTGGTAATAACCCAACCTGGACAGCCCAAATGTTCACTGAATGAACCACCTGTGGTATAGCATCCATACGATGAAGTACTACACCACCATGAAGAAGAACACCTTAAAATATACACATGATAGAAGACGTATGATAATCAAAATAATTATGTTGCATGAAATTAGCCTAAAAGAAGCCTGATATATCTCCCAAACGCTACATGTATTATTCCATTAACACAAATTTGAGGATATGAAAACTAATTTAGAATAACCAAAAGCAGAACAGTAAGTACTAGAGATGAAGTGAAGCAGTGAGGGGCAGGAATAATGGATTGCAACAGAATCTTATGGGCAGCAGAATTTGGGGAGTGAAGGTCATTATAATCCTTATCTTGATTTTAGTGATGACTTCACTGGGTACACATACATAAAAACTTGCCAAGTTGTACATGTTTTTTTATGTACAGCTTATTGTATGTCAATTTTGCTTTAATAAAATTATTAAAAGAAAAAAGGAAAGTGCATTTTAATGGCCTACAAATGAACAAATGTTTGTGTGTTAAGATGTAGAACTTGCTTAGCTGATCAACTTGTAGAGTTAATCTTTGAAATAACTTCATTAATTATATGAAGTAATGATTTTATTTCTAAGCTAAGCTATTCTTCTATAGCTAAGGAACAATAGCAGTTGCTTACAACTTGTGATGGCCAAGTTCAAACCAGATCAGTTACAGCAATTTAACTGTACTTTTCATACATATACTTTGCAGATATGTTATGCTTCTTTTTAAAAGGTAAAGTATCCATATACACACCTTGATTCACGGATAAACTTATGTTCATTACCATTTTAGGAAATAATTGTACAATGTATCAATCCTTCCCTTAAACATAGATAATAGTACGCACATATTCTGCATATTGGATAACTTTTGAAAATTCTGAAATAAAGCCTATGTAAATGTACTCTACAAAAATTCATTCATTCATTAAAAAAATGCTTTTGAATGCCCATTCTATGTGTTGTCTGTGTTCTCGTATATCTTATATTATGGAGAGGTCCAACAATTACTCTGTGCAATCAGACAGTATCTTTAGGCAACTTAGCTCAAATATCATACCTAATCTGTCTTTGATAATTCAATTATTTTTTACAGTGCTCCTCAAATATTAGCTGCTTCAGATTCAACTGGAAAATTTGTTTAAAAACAGACTGCAGGACATCATCCACGGAGTTTCTCACTTGCAAGATCTGAGAGTTGGTTCCAGGGAATTTACATTTCTAATAAGTTTCCAGGTGAGGCTAATGTTGCTGGCCCAGGAACTGTACTTTGAAAAACACTGATTTATGAGAAATCACTTTGTGATTGCCATGTGAATAATTAAGAACATAGTTTAAATCTGGGAAGTAATAAAGGCAAGGTACCTTGATAGAAAAAAAATATTACTTAGGAAATATCTATTATTCACTTTAAATCTCACCTCACATAATGTGTCTTGATTACAAATGTGAACATTTATAGTTAAACTGAGCCAGTACTCCTAAATTTGGCATTTTCACTTGCAATATTTCTCCACAAGACTGAAAAAGGAAATGTCCAATAATTTCCATATCTAACTGATTTCCCCAGTTAATAGGAGAGGCATGTTACAGAAATTTAGACGGAACAAATGAATACTGTATATTTGGGCATTCTTGTGGCTTTTGTCATCTATATCTCTACCCTAAGAATATTAAAATATCACAGAGAAAAATAACTAGGAGAAACCCTTTGGGCACAAAAGATTCAGGCAACGCTGAATAAATAAAACATCTCCACTGGGAGTTACACACCAGTGAATCTGTTCACTGAGTTCCTGCGAGGAGCAGAGTAAAACAAAGGATTGAAACTTAAACAGGAAAAGGGAATGAAATCAACCCCATGTCTAGTACAATGATGCTTCCTAAAAATGAAGAGATAGATAATGAAAGGGTGGTAGCGAAAACTAATAAAGATTCTAAATTACTTTGTAAGCTTCCGGTGTACTTTTAACTCACTAACACAGATGACTTTGTGGAAGCAGCCGTGACTGCCCACCAAAAAGTGCAGTGGATTCCATGCCCATTAGCAAAACAGTGCAACACAAACATGTTTTGAATAACAGAGCAACCAATGCATCAAAATTGTCTTCAACCAAAGATCTTCACTGTGATTCTCATACACGGGATTTCCGCAGCCTGCGGTTTTGCTTTCTGAGGTTTCAGTTACCTGTGGTCAACCATGGTCCAAAAATAGTAAGTGGAAAATTCCAGAAACAAACAATTCATAAATTTTAAATCGTGTGCCATTCTGAATAGCGTGATGCAATCTCCAGCCATCCCACTCTATCCAGTCTGGATGTGGATGATCCCTTTGTCCAGTGTATTTTGAGAGAAAGGAGAGACCACATTCACATAACTTATTATAGTATATTGCTATAATTGTTCTATTTTATTATTGTTTTAATCTCTTACTGTGCTTAGTTTACAAATGAAACTCTGTCATAGGTATGTATGTATAGGAAAAAAACATAGTGTATGCAGGATTCGGTATTACCTGTGGGGTAAAGGCATCCCCTGAGGGGTAAAGAATGTATCCCCCACAGATGGGGGGGTGATACTAGAAGTGGACATATTTTACAGAAAAACAAAAACAGAAGCCTAAATTGTGATGGCTTTCTCTCTCTACATCCATCCATTCATCCAGCCATCCAACCAACCACCCACTTTATCTATATAACTGGCTATTACTTTTTTTTAAGTACCATTTATTTCTAATACATGTCATGCAAAATCCTTTGAGGTAATTTGTTTCAAGCCAATAAAGCTGTCATTGGATGGACTGTCTCAAATATCTCGTTTGGGATTTAAGCCAAAGGAATTGTGCCATTACAAGAATAATACATTACATACTAAAACCTAGAAAAATCTTCTCATTAGGAATGACACTCTTTAAGCACACATTATGTCATAGTATTCAGGCTCTGTTCAAAAAATTGCTTCTTGAAATATACTGACATCTATATAAACTCAGGATAACCAAGACCTAAAATTAAGAGAAGAGGGTAAACAGAATCACAGACAGATTTAAATTGTTTCTAACAGATGAGAATATAATTTTTAATGTGATATATGTATATATAATGAACCTCTTAGAAAACCTGAATTATAAAATATTAATTTGGAAAATGGTTTTAGAGACATACATTTAGGCTTAACATTAAATATAGGATAACATAATAACATTGGTTTATTTTACCCAAAAATCATTCAGAGAATCATGCCAAGTCATGTTTAGGTGAAGATAATAAACTTTATTATCCTTTTCATAGTTTTCCAAATGCTATTTTTCAAACAATAACAGTGTCTATGCTAAAAACTGAGTAATACTGTGGACATTTGACTCTCTAGAGACTTTTAAAAATGTGGTGAAATACCTTAGATATTTGGTATGTATCACTTGAGGAAACTACCTGACCAGTGAGGAGACAGGATCATAAATTTGACAAAATGTATATTCAATAACAGGGAATTTGCAAACCCCAGTCTCTAACAGGCTCACCAATTACATAACTCGTAATGACTCTCAGGTGCCAGAGAGATGACAGGATTCCCAGCCTGTGGAGCATCATGGCTGGATAAGATATCCCTCATTATGTCCCCCTTAGTAAAAATTTGGTATACAGCCCGGGACAAAGTGCTTTTGAGGGAGTTGAGAGACCCAGAGCCATAGCCTGGGCCCCCAGGAAGAGTCTTGTCTACCTGTGCTGCAGGTAATAGGCATACAGACCTTGGTTCTGGCTTTGGATACTGCAGTGGCCGATGAACCAGCTGCAATCCCTCTCATCTACGATTTGGGATCCTCTGGAAAACACTGTGTTAGATAATCACCCGCTGATGAAAGAACCTTTGTGGAAATCCAGGTAGTTTCAGCAGAGAAGGTCCATCTCACCAGTGGAGTAAATGTATGACTTTGGAGAGGGTAAGAGGAACAGTTTGACTCTACCTATATCACCACTCCAAGGTGGCACATCTCAGGGCCAAGGGAGAATTTCTTACCCTATGTTCTCTCTGACGGCGGGATGAGGGGGAGGGTGGCACGTGACAGCATTTGAATGAGCCTCCGGGCTTCTCCACCAGGGCAAGATGCTGCCAAAGCAGTCCATTTTTCTCTGGCTCCATCCAGAGTACTATATTACGAGTTGCACAACTGCACTACAGCAAGGCTGGGAGTGGCAGATAAGATTCATGGAGAGCATTAAAGGGATGTGATACAACCAACTGCACTGTGAGCTACATCGTCAAAAGCCCACCCATGGGCCACTGGGAATGCCTTGCTCACAGAATCTCCCCAAGCAGCCCTGTGTGCACCTCACCCATACCTCTTCCCACCCCACAGTTGGCTCCCTGTGCCCTCTCCCTGTGGTAGCAGTGAGAGGAAGCTTTGGCAGGTGGCTAGTGGACACTTCAGAAAGCTGCAGGAGTTCCGTGGGCCAAGGAGAAACCACAAACTTGAGCTTTAGTGCCACTTTAACTTTACACAATGTTATATGTCAACAACATCTCAGCAAAGCTTAAAAATGCAAAGAAAATTTTTTAAAAATTATTCCCACTCTGAGAGTTAATTAGAGTCCATAAAATGCTATAATGATCAAATCCAATGCCACCTGTAAGAAACATTTTCTTTCCATAAAGAACAATAAATAATAATGACAGTTTGTAGGGATGTTTCCTTCAATTGTGAGTTGATTAAAAGAAGAAACAGCATGTCCAGTGACCTATTTCTAAAAATGTAATGGTTTGTGATGTTAAGCAAGTCATTAAATCTTTCTATTTTTTCTTCACCTGAGAAATAGGATGACAATAATAACAATCACAAAGTGTATGGAATAGAATAAAAGGTGTAAAAAATTAAATCCCTACAACTCTATATGAATATTATTCACCACTAATTTATATTATGATCTAAGTGAAAGAAGTTGCATACTGAGTACTATCAACAATGATGACAGCTTACATGTATTATGCATTACCATATCCTGGGTATTGTGCTACAGACATTACCTAGATTAACTCATTAACAGCCCTACTGTACCTATTTTACAAACAAGGAATTGGGAATTGAATTAGTATACATTGTTTCAATTTTATTACTGTATTTTGCTGTGTATAATGCACACTTTTTTACCCAAATTTCTGAGGGGGAAGTAAAGATGAGTATTATACATAGGTATAATGATTACATGCCATGGGTACAATAATCCTGTGTATAATGTGCACAAGAACGTGGATGCGCATTATAGATGGCCAAATATGGCAATTATAAATAAACAAAAATCCTCACAATAGGTGCATCTTAGTTGCAATATGTAAATAACTACTTCTCACTTGTCGATCTATTTGCAATAATTTGATTTAAAAGTGGTTTAGCTGGAGCATTAAAATGATTCTGAATTATCAGTTTCTCCTATTTTAAAAATATTCATAAGCAGATATACATTCTCCATTCCAAAATTGTTTTGATTACTGTCTAATTTATTTCAAAAGTCAGTTTCATTCCAACAGACTGATTTTAAATATAAACCACATAATTAATTTTATGGTTTACATATTAGACCATATTAATTTTTACATTAAGGGTATCTACAACATGGAGAGAACTGTCAAATGATAACATGTTTATATTTTGCTCAGTACCTTAAACACTGATGCTCAGGCTTATCCCATGCTTTGTACTCCTTATGTCAGAATTAGAATATGCTGCTGATGGAGGTGCTACTGTTATCTTAGTTTCACTGGTGAGGTTTTATTGAAACTTAGAGAGGGCTGCAGGCTTTTCAAGGGTCAGAAAGCCAAATGGAAAAGGTAAGATGAAAGTCAAACTCCAAAATCTTAGCACCATGATGAACTTAGTCTTGCAAGGGTAACATGGTCTTACACACACACACATCAACGGAAGAATCAGTCAGAGGTGGGAAAACTATGTATGTATACTACTGGCTTGCTTTCTGCAAGCGATGGGTAAAGGTACAATTTTTAAAATTCCAGATCAATTATTTTTCATAATTAGCAAAGATCTTATTTTATGAGTATTTTATGAGGTTATTTCCATGCAGATTCTAAGTCAATTTGTCCTTACACTTTGTTTTCTGTCCATGTGTTTTAAACAAGGTCAGTTTTATCAGTATCATCAAACTAATTGAGGATAAAATTGAATCATATATTTAAAACATTTTTCTAAAACAGGCTATGAATTTATTCTGCATCCTTAAATTTTTCCTGCTGTTTTCAAAGCAGTCTAGCCAGACCCCTAAGAATTATCGATGACATCATTTTTATATTGTACACCAAAAAAATTACATGTGCACTAAGTTGTTTTTATTTTTTTTAACAATCCTTAGACCACAAAAGAGAACATTTGAACCATATCACTGGCAGCACCTTGTAATTAGATGCATTTTATATGCCTGTGTTTAGCCCTGAAACCCTTTGGTGCTACTTGACAATAGCAGGCAGTCTAGACCTGGTGAATGTTTAAGAACACTACCACTTTTGTTACTGTTGTTATGTTCCGTTTGTCAGCAGATCTGCATTTATCAATTAAAATACAAACAAATGACATATGTTCTTTGTAAAACAACTGCCCTTTTAAACCTTGATAAGATGCGGGATAGATAAAACAACATCACAATGATTCATCGATTTTTTTTTCCTACTTGTTCATGCCCTTTTCAGTGTGTGTGTTTAAACTGCTTTGGCAAAGGTTACAAGTGACTTCCAATTGCTAAATTTGATGGACACTTTTCTGTTCTCATCTTACTTGACTATAAAGAGTTACAGATTCTAAATATCAGTATCCCCAGGGATCTGAATGTAGCCTTCTGCTCCTGAGCGACCTTTTACATCTTTTTGGCTTCAAAGTAAATGTTTACTTGGAACCTCAATCCTGAACCCAATCTCAGGCAATTTGCAACTTCCTACCAGCTCCAGGTTGTCCTCGACCTATAAGATAAAGTCCAAACTTTTTACAGATGAATACATGGCTCTTCCGTGACCCAGAGGTCATCCACCACTCTCTCGAACGTTCCTGTCAACTTGAACTCTGTGTTGTGAGCCACAAAACACGTAGAATTTATTATGCAGACCTGTTTTATGACTTACTCGCTTTTCCTTTCTCCTGGGCCATCCACTTCACAATTCAATAGAAACTCACTTATTTTAAGAATCAGTTATATTATGAAATCATCCCCAGTCCCTCCTCTTCACTACACTTTTCTGTGTGCCCCACAGTTACCACACTGAACTGCACTTTTAAGTTTGCATGTGATTCCCCCACCCCAGATTTAAAGCTAGTAACTCTTTAAGATCACGAATTAACCACTTTATATTTTTATTATCAAAACATGTAGTTCAGTAATTACAAAGGGTAATACCCACTGTGGTTAAATTTAGCACTGATATTTGAGTTTAAAATACAATGATATTCCATATAAACTATGATATTCACAAAATTTGTTTTGGTTAAAAATGGTTTTGTAAAAATCTATTACATCACCTATAAATGCATCAGTCTTTATGGTTTGTTTTGCATCCCCCTTTTCTCTGACTCATAAAACTTTCTATTCATAATTCAAGAGTATTCCTTCTTTCCCTAAACTTAATAACAATTAGGTGAGGTGCTTTAATATTCCATTCACTATTTATAAGCCTCTGGCATATTTTGCCTCCCACCTAAGAAAAATGCATATTCTTTGAAAGACTTTTCATCTCCCACATCTGTTTTCCATTCTTCATGAGCTGAACTGACTCATTCCCCCACCTTATATGCTGGAAGTGATTTTAAAATAGAAATATGCATAATTTTATGTACTACCACTATTTCTTCTATTTATATATTGAACCTCCCTTAGAAACATGGGTTTTCAAAATAAGTAAAAAACAAATGTTCAATGTTTGTTTTAGTTTTACTTTGCTTTTGTTTAGTGTGAGAACTTTAGCATCAGTTCTACTCTCAGCAATTTCAATTAACATAATATAATGTTAACAACTATAGTCACTATGTTTCACGTTAGATGTTCAGAAATTGTTCTTATAGCTGAGTTTGTACCCTTTTACCAATCTCTCCCTATTTCTCCAACATGCCAGACCCTGTCATACACTTTTATACTCTGTTTCTATAAGTGTGACCTTTTTTTCAACATTTGTGAAAACATGCAGTATTTGTCTTTCTGTCCAGGTAATTCACTTAGCATATTGCTCCTCCACGTTGTCACAAATAGCAGGACTTCCTTCTTTACCACAGGATGATGAACTCTGTCTTAACACATACAAATATTTAAGTATTTGACAGACAACTGAAATTAAATGGCTAATTTTATGTCTGAAATTATTAAATAAAAAAATCCTTACCTTACAATCTATGAATGTATTAATAGGTTATAAATTGATAGTTTAAGATATATTCAGTTTGAAAAGGACTGATGTTTTAATCATACTAAGGCTTCTCACATTTCATAAATTAAGATACAAATGGGAACAACAAGAGATTATTCCTCTTTATTTTCTGTCAAAATTTGCTATGCTGCAACCTGTAATTCCTACTGCCTCTTCCCCCTGGAGTCACACAAACCTAGTCGTCTGCAATTATACGGAAGACTTTCACTAGTAAGAAAGCCATCGTGATCTTTCAAACATAACATTTCTGGTTTCCTTATAATATTTTAAGATTCCTTGAACACTTTGGTTATGATTTTCTGCAAAGGCTCTCATTCACTGATTGGTCCCTTCATTGTTTGACTAATTTATTTATTCAGCCACGCAATTTTTGTATAACTAGAATCTGGTAGACACCATGAATTATACTGAGAAGCTACTAAAAATAGCTAATCACTAACATTAAACAATAAAAAATAGTTTTGTCTTATATCTTTCCCACCTTTTATAGAATTTTCAACTTTTTTCCTTTTATTTTACATCAGCTTACATGACTCTAAGTAATAACCAGTAACTTTCCTGCATTTAAACACTTAGGAATCTATGCCCTATTATTAGTCTACAGTTTCATCCAGGGCAGGGACAGTTAAGTATTTATACAGAGTTAAGGTTAAGAGCATGGACTTGTGAGCCAGATTAGATTCATATCCTGGCTCTGCCCCTTATTCCCTGTAGGACCCAGGGAAATTACTGCATGCTCCCATTTCCCAGGCTGTTAAATGGGGATGTTATCAATAACTACTTCATAGCTTTGCTGTGATGATCCCTGTTATTGAATTTTTCAGTCTATTTCCTTTGGCCTTGTACTTGGTAAAAAGATCTTTTTGACTCTGGATTTGCATAGACTGAGTACAAATATTCATTGTGTAAGATTTTTTCTTTAATGATGATGGGTTTTAATAAGTATTTTGGTAGAAATGTAAGAGAGACGATTTTTAAGAATTAGATAATATTTAAGCCAAGGACTCTAAATATCTGTTAAGTAATGTCTTTTATAAAGCATGTGGAAACATCACAGACACTTAAAAGAACTGCCTTCAACTCTGTTCAAGAATGAACTGCATTATTTTTTACACTATCTTTATTGTATTTCCCTTACTATTTATTTTGTTTTAAATTCAACCTAATAAATTTAAAATGTGTATCTTTCTAAATATATTTTTGATGTAGTTATTTATGAGCATAACACTTAATAATTTCCCCCAGATGAAAATACACATTATGAAAACACACATTAAAACCACATGCCCCCCAACAGACAGATTAACATAAAATTAAAGGCAAATTTGAAGTGGTTATATTCTGCTTATATACCTAACATGACTGTAATTACTTTATATGATATAATTAGTATGACATGACACACCAGAGTTTCAGGAAATAACTTATTCCCTTATAAACATGGTGTGTGTGACTATCACTGCATAATAAATAGGACTTCTTTATGCATGAAGCTGGATGTCAAACTCAACTGAAAAATGTGTTTCATATTCAATGTATTTATTCCAAGGCTTGTTAAAATTACTCAGTTTTGGTGCAGATGCATAAAATAACAACCACCTTTCTATGTTTTATGGAACAAAACAGTGTGAAACGATGGCTTTACATTTCCTATGTTTACAGCTTTATTAAAACCCCACAGCAAGCTGTACACTTGATTAGAGATTTATGGAAGACACAATGGACTTCCTCCCCACAGGTGACTGCCATGATTCCACGGGGACTGTTCAGATGTTGGAGGGCTCTGACCACATCCATCACAGCTGCAGAGGGAAAGTTCCAAAGTGCAAAAAATGCAGTCCAAAAAAATATTACACCGGAACAAAAAAGAATGGTATTAGACACAATACATAAACCAACTACAGTTTTGATACACTGGGTTAAACTTGAATAGCAATAGAAAGAGAGCCATTAATAAAGAAGATGTCTTTTTAATGACAAATATCTTAATCACATCCAAGTTTAAAAAACACATAACTAGATTTAAAATATTTTTAAATGTGTCAAAGAAGCCATAACCAAAGGATGCTGTTTAATGTGCTTTCTAGAACTGTGATATCCAATAGGATGGCTACCAGTCTATTCTATTAAAATTTAAGTTAATTGAATTTCAGTAGCATTAAAATTTCAATTCTTCAGTCACACTGGCCATATTTCAAGTGCTCAAAAGCCACATGTAACTAATTACTTATATATTAAACAGTGCAGACAGAACATTTCCATTATCACGGAAAATCCTATTGGAGAATGGTATTCTGGAGTTTTAAAAAAACACTATGCTGGGGAATCAGGAATATAGAACTAAATTATCAGTATCACCTGATACCCATATTCTAGATGTTTCATGTGCTATTTCAAAACAGAACATTAGCTGAAATTTTTGTATGATTAGATAAAATGATGCCTGTTTATTATTTTAAATGATGTGACACATATCTGTACATAACTACAAAAACCAAGTATAAAAGAAGTAACTTCATTGCTTATGTTTTTCTTTTTTGTAACGCCGAAATTTTTTCTGAGATGTGACTCTGTCTATTCAGTTTAACAAAGAAAGAAACAAAAGACAGGTGGGCTGATTTCATGCACCATCCTGGCATGAGGAGGTAAATTAGAAATACCATGGCCATATCATGGCAGCAGCATCCCCTATAAGGAGCCAGTAGAGGCACATGATTAAGATGAGAAAACTGAGAGGCAGTGACATTGGGAACTGTGGTAGTTTGCTGTGGTTCACTAAGAATGGTCCAAATGTCAGCTGCATAAGGGAGTATTTGAGAGCATGGGCTCATAATTAGATCTAGTACCACTGAATTAAGGTATATAATCCTAATCAATTCACTTAAGTTCTCTACTCATCAGTTTCTTCATCAGTAAAAAGAGGATAAGAATGGTATATTCCTCATTATGATTACTATGAAGATACTAGCTAATAGATAACATATTAATTAGCAGTGATTTTTATAAAGTAAGATTAGTATTTTTAACATTATTATTTCTAGAAAAATCTGTGCTTCTTAAAATGCAGATATCAAAAATGTATCACATATACTAGAATCAGAATTTTTGTTGATGAAGCTTACTGATCAGTATGTTTTACAAACTCCCCAAGTAATCCTTAGATGTATCAACATTTGAGAACCTTTGGTAGCAGAAAGACCACACACTAGGAAGTTAGGACTGAATCTGAATATAGACACTACCATTTCTTAAAGCCTTGGTTTCCTCATCTGTAAAATGATAGAGTAATAGTTATTTCATAAAAGCATTGCAAGGGTGTCATTAGGATCCCACCAAGATCTACTGAATTTTCAATAATTCAAAGACAGCTTATTTACAAAAGGGCTATTTTAAAAGGGAAAAGTGGTACACAGAGGGAGCACAGGAGAGTCTCCGTGTGGTTGGTGCTTGCAGCACCAAGGTGTACCTCCATCAGTTCTGAAGGGAAGAGGGAGCAGAGGTTAGCGGAAAGGAAGTACTCTAAGTAAGGCTTTCATGACAGAAAAAGTGACAATGATGGAACAGAGCCTTCCTAAAGAAATACCTCTGAGAAGAATCATGAAAATAGGTATCTGACCATATTTTCCACCTCTGCTTGGAACCTAACTGGCAGAATCCAATGGGAAGTCAGAGGATAATGAAACCTGCTGATCCCATGTGTATCAGCCTCTTGTAGCAGAAAACAGGGTGTTGACCAGTAAGGAGTGGACATTGAGAAGTAAATGGAAGATACATGTCATATATAGAAGGCGTCTAGTACATTGTATAACATTCAATAAATGGTTTATTATTTTTACAGTGGGTTGTGTTCTGAATGAGTACATGAAAGGTTCAAATGATATAATAAAAACTGTTCATTAATAAGATATTTAGGATAATCTGAAGGAAACCATTTAGGATGCAAATCAGTAAAATAATTTAGTTTATTTTGATTAATGACATTTCTAAAAATCTTAATATTCTTGAAATTTTTGTAAATGTCTTATATTTTGACAGTAATTTTCAGATAGCTAAGTAGTCAATAATACTTCAAAATAACCCTGTAAGGGAGATAGAAATTCATCTCTAGTATTTAATTAAGAGAAAATGAAGTTTTTGATTGACATATGAGAACATGAAAAACAGCCAGGACTCAGACTCAAGTCTTTATTGTTGTTTGAAAGTTTCTTTCCTTTGTTTAAATGATTAATATATTTGTCATCTAAAATCATGCTTATAACAAAATGTGCAAGTGAATATGTCAAGTAGGACATCTGTCATTTTCTTATCACTAAGTGCCTTAATGTTGTGATTCTCAAAGTGAGGTCCCTGACCAAGCTGCTGAAGCAGTGTCACCTGGGAACTTGTTAGAAATGAAAATCATTGCCCCTTCTTATTGAGTCAGACATTCTGAGAGTGGAGCCCAGGAATCTTTGGTTCTCCAGGTGATCCTGATGCAACCAAAGTTTAAGAACTACTCCTTTAATGTGTGTGCAAAAAAGGGTGCTATGGAAAGTAACCTCGCAGGGTGATCTGATCATAAGTTACTGACTAGGCAGGTCATGGTGGGTTGTCATGTCTCAGGCATATAACCTTTTTTAGTAAAAGGCTTATATTTTCCCTAAGCAAGGTGTGTACCCAGGTTAACATACCATTCAAATAAACCATAACCACCTTCAAAGAGAATATATAATCTTCACTAACCTGTAATTCAATCCCTAACTTGCTTCTACCTCCCCTCCAAATAATCTGTCTTAAATTCCTTCCTTAATTTAAAATGCATAAAAGAAGATGCAAAACTGTTATTCTCCAGAGCATATGAGATCTGGCTCTTCAGCATATGTCATCAGTTTGGCTCAAATGAACTTCCGTAAAAATTCTCTACAGGTTTGAAAGTTTCTTTGTTGACATGTGGATTCCCTTGGATCAGGAGCTGCAACCACCATAGTTGAAACCTGGATATCTGGAAGAAACCAAAATGTTCTAATGGAAACTTTTTACAGGTTTAGGCTGATTTAAAATGACATATCTATCACCATACTAACTAGCTGACTATAGTGTTTCTTTTCTAGAAAGATACCCAGTAGAAATACATGATAGTATCATTTTCATTATGTCATCTATTGTAATGGCTCTAAAAAGACCAGGCCTCTTGTTCTCATCCCTTCTAATGGAGCAGATTAACGTGGATTGCTTTGGTCTGATTCATTTATTAAAGTTGGTTGAGTAAGACAGGGGTTTTTCAGGCCATATGGTCTCCTGGAAGTACTCAACTATGTCATAACACAAATTTGCTATAGATAATCCACAAACAAGTGGCTATGTTTGTGTTCTAACAAAACTTTACCAAAGAAGGTCATGGAATCAGTCCACAGGTATAGTTTGTCAACTCTTGTGGACTAAGAAATCTAATGACAGCTTTTCACACATGAAAAATGAAACTAAGCCAGGTGAAGGATTTCGCTTAAATCATGCAGTAAAGGGCAGCTTCACGAAGTGATTCCCAATCAGGAGATACATTCCTTTTAAGTATTGAGGAACTCAGTATAACTAAAGATTCAGTACCATTCTGTCATTATCTAAAGATGCTTTAACCATTACAGTTTATTCAAGATTATCTTAGTTTTGTATGACTATTGCATAAGGAATAGTGCTCACTTTTGCTTAGACAATAGATTTGGTTTCCTGAAGTTATCTTTTCTGATGTTAAGACTTTAATTTTTTCCTCCTTATAAAAAGAACATTAGAAAATGTATTACTATGTAAGATTCACTAATGTTGAAATGTCAGTGAGTGGTTAGTTCAAGTTCTTTGCCACAGTGAATAGCCACAGTCACTCAGATTCTGGCTTCTGCTTGGCAAATGGTTGCCAAGCACTTGAAAAGTACAGCAATTTAAACACACAGCTTTTTGGTCTGTTCCCCGAGGCAAAGCTCAGGGTTCGTTGGTGACATATGCAACAGCACCTGCAAAGCTGCCCTGGTCTCCCTATTTGAAATGTGTTCCACTCCATTCGGAATGTTTGGTCTGAGCCTCTCGAGGCCAGATCTCATTTTATTGACTTAACATGACATGCAAATAACTTTGAACCAGATTTTGGCCTGCTCTGGCCTGATTGTTCATGAAAATTAGTTGATACTTAAACCAATGTATCTCAGAGATTCTGTGACTGATTGTTTTATCTTGGAGACTTGTGGCATCTAAAGGAGATAAACTTCTGGGGATAACAAATGTTAGGCTACATAATCTCAAAATTAGTTTTATTTAGAGCAGAACTGTAAATTCAAGAGTTTCATAGGCAATTCAAGTAAAAATAATAAATGTAAATATCAGGTATAAATCAAGAGTAGTGCAAGATTTATATTAAGCTGTTATTTGGTCTCAGTGTGAGTGAACAATGGGAAATGGTGGACACTTGGGCAAATTACAGAGGGGGAATATCCTATCTAAAAAAAAACAATCTCTCCTCACCAATTAATTAATGACCTTAGGCTACAGTAATCTAGATTTACCCTGCTTTACAGTTTTTTCATAAGTTAATTTTTTGAAACAGGTGGACTTTCTACATGAAACACCACTAATTCCTGTTTCTTAAACACTGTGAGCATCAAATACACAGTACATGGGCTGCACTTTAGAAACTCTGACTTAAGTTTAAATTAATTATTTCAAATGTTTGCATTCATATCCCTGATGTTCCTAAAGCTAAATGAAAAAAAAATTTCCTCTAAGAACTTTAATTATTATTCCATGAGATTTATTTAGCTGTGATCTTCAAACCACACCCAAACGTTCCTAATGTGATGTTCTTCCATGTTCGCTTCTCTGCTTGCTTGTTTTGTTACCCGCCGTTTGTGCATTTCCTGTTCCCTCATTGCCCAGACCCACAGTTGACAGATGTTAGTGAAACACCTGTGGGCCCACTCTTCTATGGTCCAGAAGCACAGTCATAATTGGCTGTGATGTTCTGAATAAGACTTAGAGTCAAAGCAACAATGTGCAGACACACTCAATAACCTTCTGTCTTCTTGATTCCGGATACTGTACGCATAAACGTTACCACCTGCTTCACTTCAGCCATCTAGGTGATCTTGACAAGCTTCAGTTATTTTGTAATTGCATTCGATTTTCAACTGTTGTGCCCTTGGAATGCGTTTGGTCTTTTGACTAATCAGATAACTTAAAGATGCCATGTCACTTCTGCAATAAAACCAATATCGATAAGAGTCATTTGGTATTTTAAAGGGTCCATTATTTCAGGAGACAATTATACTATCAACTATGATTTATGTGAAGTTCTTGTTACTTGTAAAGCAAGTGAGCCTCTAAATTTCTACCTACGCAAATTTTAACTGAAATATTACTTCTTATTACTATAGCCAATTCAAAGTCTAATAAAAAAGTGATCCTACAGTGAGCTGCTCATTTTGCATGTTCACTTAACCCTAACTAGCAGTCTGCTGCCAAACAGAAGGATGAACAGGGTAACTGAAGCTTGCCATGAACATCTAGGAGGTTAATTAAACCTAGAAATGGTTCCGTGTGAAATTGACTGTGAACTAGATCTTGCAAACCCATTATACTCTGCAGTTATGATTTATATAGATTCCTCCCTCAAGAAAAATTTAAGGAAAACAGAGCTACATCACCAAAAACTATGCATGTTGCCATCACAACAAACTCTAAGGTTAAATATAAACAAACCTGCATCTTTAATGTTTTAAATTATCAAACTGCCAGTAAGTTTTTACAGGAGAAGTGCAAATTTGGTTATTCTAAATTATTCCAAGACAGTTTGTAAATGGCCAATGGCAAGGCATAAGCAATTGCCAGCTACGCACTTTTCCCTTAGCAAATAACCGTGCTGCTCTTCTCACCCTGAAATGGGCAGTGCTGGAAATAAATTGCTTGACTGTTTTTTAAAGATAGGAAACAATTTGAAAACATGGTACTTTTTTACTTTTACTTTAAGATTTTATTACTTTTCAAAAAGCTATTGACAAAAAATTTCAGAAAAAGATGTTTCACTAAGTACCAGTGGAAAGACAAGGGAGAAAAAATATACTTATGAAAATGACTTTGTTGGGTGAAAAAGTTTTTTATCATTTATAAATAATGGCACACACACACATATATATACACACATACACATGTGTGTATACATATACATATGTATACACACAATTTATCACCTCTTCTCCTAAATATTGATTCAATCTCCACAGTTCTCATCAGACAGCACTTTCATCAGTACACTATACACTTAATCAGAGTTGTTTGGTACTGGTGAGGACAAGGAGAAGGTCCCTGACGTAAGCCAAACCACCCACTGAATAATACCTCACCGTAAGTGCTGCTTCAGCAGCAATTAACACAGCTTCTCTGCAGATGATTTGGGCACTTCTGCCCCCCAAATGCCAGGTCGGCCTTTCGACTGTGCCATGTGGGATTTCACCTTTGCAACTGCTATCCTTTCACCCCATTTATCTATTTTCAAATAGTCATTTAAATGTCTGAATAGAAACTAAAAGTAGCCTGATCCCTATGATCTATTAAACTTATTTCATAATTACAAACTTACAATTTTCCAGGAAATCTTTTCCTTCAATATTTCTCTCAAACTCCTAGCATTCTGTAGGTTACATGAATAATCCTAAATCTCTTAGCAATACCTTTAAAATGATATACTTTTTGAGATAGTCAAATTGAAGTAATTGATAGAGTTTCTGGTGAAAGCAAGCATACCATGAAAAGTATTTATATGCAGCAGATGACAAAAGATAAAGCTGGAGATAGAGTAGCATATGGATAACACCTACATCATACATGGGAAACATCTACATGATATTAAGAAACTTAGATTTTACAAACAGATTTTCATTTTAGGTATCAATAAATAATTCTGGCAGCTAATTGGAGGATGCATTTGTGAGGGCAAGACTAGAGGCAGGGGTAGTTGGGAGACTTCTATAATAAACAGAAAGAGAAGTGATGTAAATTTCAAGGTTATCAACGGACAGTTAGAGAGAGTAGCTCATCATCAATTCTTAATCCAAAATCCATTAATGGGAGTCAGAGAATTCATAGGTCCTCTGATTTTATATCTATCTATCTATCTATCTATCTATCTATCTATCTATCTATCTATCTATCTATGAGAATTCCTCTGCTATATATATTTTTTTTTCCTAAGCTGTATGATACACATGTTACCATCCACTCATACCCCTTCTGGGGACTAAAAGTCCATAGCTATCAACAGATTCTCAAAGAGATGTAAAAATTAAAACCCAAAGCACTAAGGATCACTAACGTGCAGTGTTATATGCAGTAAACTGAGAAGGAGACTCAGGAACATTGACAATTAAGGGGCGGATAGAGGGGAAAGGGCAAAGAGGAAAACTAGAGAAATGTGAAAAAACTGGTAAATGTACTGCTTTAGTATTGATGAAAATATAAAGTTTTATACAGGAGAAGGAGTTTAATTGTGTACAAAGCATAATGCAAGTCTTTCAAAGAAAAAATTCTATTGCTATTTATAATTGCAATTCCACCGAGGCCCTTAGCAAGAGAAGTTTTGAAAGCATAGTGATTCATGATTAGGGAAAATACCAGTACATCAGGTGGCATTTGGAAATATATGGAGTATTTTCTGATCGTTGTACCTAATGAAGTTTAATTAATAGGATCAAGGGATGCTAAACATTTTCAAAAGTGTGGAGTAGTCCTGAATAATGAAGAAATGAACACGAAAGCCAAAAACAGAGTAAACTTGAAGACTATAGGCAGTGTAGAAGTAAATACAGGGAATATATAATTACTTTGTAAAGCTAAAATGAGAAAGGAAAAATGTATTAGACAGCAGATAGTGTATGTGTACATATATACACACATACACACAATCTTTAAAAATGGGAACTGTTTAGATATTTATATTGACTGAGAGGGAAAACCCACAAAACAGTAATCTTGTCAAATAATACTAATAAGACAAGGCTCTAGAGGAGATTAGTGGCCAATGTGAGAAATGGGGGGTGTGGCGATTTAAAATTAGGCGGGGCAGAAGAGACTTCATCCTATGTGACAGAGAAAGTAGTTGTACTTAAATAATTAAGTATTAGAGAAGTGGAATGCGAGAGAGATCTTGCCTGGCAGCCACAATTTTCTTAATAAAAATACAACCGAAGTTCAGTGCAGCCGATGTTTCTAACTTTTCTTCTGTTTACTATGGCAAATCTGTTTTTTTTTTCCAAAATACCCTTTTCCTGTGAATAGTAAATACAGTGCTTCATCTTTCATTTTATAAAGAATTGTACCATAGGCTTCATGACAATCATATTTTTATGTAGCCAGTTTTAATATATTTATGCAGCCAATCTATAATTTTTTATTTATTTGTTTGTTTTCCTGTTCATTGAATCTACTGCATACATTGGCACATGTTAACATACAATGTAGGTGGATTTCATTTGCTGTCTTTCATTTTCATGGTACTAAAATAATTAGATATTAAATTAGAAGGAAAAATCTACAGAACTCTTAGCTAAACTTATTTTAGCTAAAATATATTTTCCAGTACCATTTTCCTGGACTAAAAATGTTGACTTTCCTAATGCTTTATCAAATAATACATGGAGTGGGAAATATCACTGAGTAATTGTAAATAGTCCATACATCTTAACTCACAAAAGTTGGGGGGTGGTAAGAGGGGGATAATAACCATAAGTCTAAGGTTCTTTGCCACTTCTCTTGCTGTAGAACTGCTGCTGATTACAGTCTGGAAATCACAGGGAAAAGAGTACTGATAAGGGCAGTAGAGTCATCTGTCGAGATACTGTAAGACAACAGTGGGCAAACTGTAGCCAGGTTTCCCTCTGTCAAAGACCAACACCTGCAAAGAGGGGACCAAACTGGAATAGGATACATAGCTGCAGCTGTCTTCCAGACTGTTATCTTTGGGTTCTACTTGTGTTTAGATGGGTAGAAATGTGTTTGCAGCCTGAAAGATTGCTGATAATATTCCCCACGTGCACAATCTTGCAACCTTGCATCTCCTTGGGTATATTTACATAGATTTCAATTAAGAACCTTTAGGAGGGTCAATAAGCATTTGTCTTAGGTTGGATTGCCCGTGGATGAAGAGACAAAGGTTTCAGTGTGAGTAGTTTATTTTGGAGGGAGCTTTAGGAAGCCCTAGAAAAGTGAGGAAGTGAGAAAAGTAAGTAAGAAAGCAAAGAAAGGACTACTAATCAGGTATGTCTGTAAGCAACTATAGCTGAATCCCAATGGGGATTTCTGTGAGGTGATGTAGACCATCCCTTGGCATTATCTATCCAAGAAGTGTAGAAACTAGGTAATGATCTCTACCTGCCATCTGTCATTGTCCAAGGGCTGCTACTAGAAGCATTAATACCTTGGCATATCTGACATGCTCTCGTGATCCGTGTTCGGACTGAGAAAAGGCCCTCAATTGGAAGGCACTGCAAGGAGGGCAACATGTCGGCACAGACTGTGTGAAGTGCAGTCAATGTCTGCTACAGCTACTTTTAAAGAACCTTCTATTTTACAGTAGCCTGTCCCTCTTATCTCTCAAGGATATGTTCCAAGACCCCCAGTGATTGCCTGAAACTACTGAGAGGACCCAACCCTGTATGTATTATATTTTTTCCTATACTTACATACATCTGACAATATTTAACTTATAAATTAAAGACAGTAAGAGATTAACAATAACTAATTATAAAATAGAACAATTATAATAATATACTGTAATAAAAGTTAGCTGAATGTGGTTTCCCTCTCTTTTTCTGAGAACCAGTCTGATAGCTGAAATGCACACTAAGTAACTAATGGGTGGTTAGTGTACACAGCATTGATGTGTGGGACGAAGGGACAACTCACGTCCCAGGTGGGAGGAACTGAATGGTGTGCGATTTCATCACACTACGCAGAACAGTGCACAATTTAAATCTCATAAATTATTTATTTCTGACATTTTCCATTTAATATTTTCACATCGTGGTTGAATGTAGGTAACCAAAACCACAGATGAGGAACCCACAAGTGGGGGCGGGGCCACTGCACTCGCATATACTTAGATGGCCATTGATATGAAAATTCTGGTGTTGTGTTTCCAGCATAATGATCTTATTCTTACATTTTGCAATTCTATCTTTGTAATTATATACTTTTAAGTAATTAAAAATCTGTGTCATTGCTTATCCGGTGTAGTTTTACCTACAGACAAACAGCTTCTTGTACTCTTTTTCATAGGCAGTAATTTTGAACTCACGATCACACAATGGTAATTTCTTAAGTCTCTGATATTATTTTTTCTGTTATTTTAGAATGTCAGGCTTAGAAAAGAATGCAATATTCTAAGAGCCTAGTAGGGCAGACCAGGATTACTGACTCATTTAGTCTGAATAGCGCACTGCTCTTAGAACTGACCTATTGGGTTGGCCAAAATGTCTGTTTAGATTTTTCTGTACAAATGGCTCTAATGGTGCTTATTTGTCTTTAACTTCATTCAAAACAATTTTGTTAGATTGTATTGTGACAACTGTCATATCAGTGTGCATTTTAAAAAACTTATCAAAATTGCTGAATTTCTGTATAGTCATTTTAATATTGAAGATGAAAGAAGATACTCAATATTTTTGGTGTATCATACTTTACTATTTCAAGAAAGGTAAAAAAACAAACAAACAACAGAAACACAAGATTTGTGCAATGTATCGAGAAGGGGTTGTGACTGATGGGACTGGCTGCGGTACGGGACCCCAGCAACAGAGAAACCAGGCTTATGTCCTGTGTCAGCCCCGATTCAAGGGATAAGAAAAATTATAAGTCTATACATCTATGGCAATGGTAACTGTTTCAAATATTGACAGATACTAGTGGGAGGACTTGAATGGGAGTAAGGGGGCGAAAACTGTACTTGAACATTCATTTAAATAAAATAAACAAACAAATAAATAAATAAATAAAAATATTGACAGATACTCTCAGATGCTGATACAAAGAACAGTTTTTTTGTATAATGATAAGAAAAAGATTCTGAAATGCTCTAAATTACAGCTGGCCAGACAGTGAGAGAAAGAGACCAATTAATAGTTGTGGGCCAGCTAACAAACGACTGTTCATATTCCTGATTGTAGGCTGGAGCTTTTATCAGCCTCCAGGAGTCTAATTGCCGACCACTAGGTATCACCCCAGCCTGCATGTGCATGAACCTTCAGGGCTCTTCCTGTCCTTAAACCCATCAAATACAGGAAACAGTTCTTCCTTACAAACTGTGCACCAACCATAGAACTTCCCCCACTTCACCTTTTCCTGTCTCCCCTTATCTGTAGCCAATGTAAATTCTTTAGAAACAACTATTCCCAAAATATAGTGTATAAAAGCACTCATCAATTTCTGAAGGCAGGCATGCTTGTATTTTCCACCAAGTCATACTTCTGATGGTTTAGACTTTATGCTCCAGGACCTGGTCCTTTTCTGGCTAGCAAAATGACCCAGTAAACCCTTTCTTATAAAGACATTTTCAGCTACAGAACTTTCTTGTTTAATAATAATGATGTAAGCGTAGGCTCCTCCACTGGTAAAGAGGCCCCAAACTTTGACCTCGTGAACCTGGGGAATGAGCCACTCCCACTGTAAAGAGCCACATTTTTATGTCCAAGCCCATGACCCCAGCAGTTATATTTACACTCAGTTATTCAGATCTCTTGCTATCAGAAATGCTTACCACATAAGATCTACAAAAGGAGGCTCACATGACTATATGCACATTAGCCCTCAGATTGGTTCCTCTTCAGAAATTACATTGTGGGTATCTTTTACTTTCTCTTGTTACAGAGTTGCCTACTCTCTTGAGTTTCAGAAATTTGCACTGCATTGCCAAAATTTCCATAGGATGATCAATCAGGAATTTGAGGACTTTGGATATGTCCCAACCTGAAGCAAGCAAGCTTTTCTTCCTTCCTCTTCCCAGGAACGCTCTACTAAGCAGAAGATCTTCCTTCGATCTGCCAAACAGTGGCAATATGTTTCATAAGCTAGTATTCTCTTATTTTATAAATTACATTATAAGTGTATTCTTTTAAAAAGCGAGAGACAAAATATCACATGCCCACAAGTAACTGGTCATTAGACTTTGCTTAACTTTACCTTATTCAGTTCCATCAGATTTTTTAAAATCAAGTGAGGCTGCAGCTGTGACTCTTTCAGAACATCCCAAAAGAAGCTGCTACTCAAAGTTCTTTTACTGTAATAATATATTAGACAAGGGATATATAATAACAAAGAACTCAATTCTTAAAACTTCTTAAACCGTAGGAACTGCCAACATTTCTGGGAGGGTTTCCTGGGATAATGTAGAACGTGCTTGGCTGGAGGGGATGATAAATGTAATCATTAAAGTACCAACAGTGGCTTGTTAAGAAGGCTGTGCGTGTACCTGATAATGCTGAAAACATTATCTTTTTTCTTTATAGGGGGGTGTTTGCTTTTCTCTATACCTGGCATCTGAGGAGGTGAAACAGCCAGTGACTCTGTAATTCATCTCAGCAATAAAAAGTCTGCTTGCCTATGAGAGGGGAACATAAAGCTCTTACAAGTGTTATCCGTTTTGAAATGAGGACCAAATAAACAAGAATAGACAGGCTCTACAGATACAGCAAAAATATTAAATGTTCTGAAGCAATCAAACTGGAATCATAAGTAGTATTGTGGCACAATGGGTTAAGAGAAAAACTTTATGTTAACATTTATAGAACAGATTGACTTCATGAATTGACTTTAGAAATTAATAAAAAGTTCTTTGCAACTTGATTATCTTTGGTCATGTACTTAATTGATTATAGCCAATATACAAATAAAACCAAAATCCTGGGATCCTGTTTTAAAACAGTGTAGTCTCTCACTGCAGACTAAATCTCTAGTTCTTATTATTTACCAATATAAAATACAAGGCCCATAGTATGAATGTAAATTAGACAATTTACCAAGCACTTCTTAACTATCCTTGATGAGCCTGGCACTTTGCTTGGCACTAAGAATAAGGAGAAAAAGACAGCCCCTGGGCTCAAGAAGCCCATGAGTCTCAGAGACAAGATAGTGTACTTTACCAGACATTTATTGTGCCAGGGGACAGTGTGGTGATACAAGTCAACAAGTCAGCACAAAGTTCATCATACGAACAAAAACGAGAAGAAAAATGTAAACCTCAGAATTCTCTCATCTGCACCCACAGTCACTGATGAACATCACAGCAACAGCAGAAAGGCCTCTGGGCATTCACCTGCAACACCTAGAAATCTGCCCCTTTATCTCTGCCCTTTTCCTACTGCTCCCCCTTTATGTGTTCATTTCTAGGTGTCTCAGACCTCTTCCAGATCCTCTGAGGAGACTTTTCTTATTCTGGAGCCTAGGACAGGAGCCATCTTACACGCTTGCAAGCCATCCAACAGTTCACCTCTCAGGGTCTGTCCACAACGTATCAGTGTGGTCCACATGTCTATCTCCCAAGCTAACACTCTTCCAAGGAAAAATGAGCATTTAATAGCAAGTATTACTACTGCTGTTTATAGTACCACTGCCTATTACAGTGAATGACACCAGTAATTTGTTCAATAAATATTCACTAAGTAAATAAAAATAAATTCACCAAATAAATTAATATAATACAAATAAAGCACTTTATAAAAATTCAATAAGAATTAGTTTTTTTAGGCCAAGTATAATATGCTGCAGCATGTAAGAAGTTATTGCATAAGACACAGTAAAAAATAAAATAACCCCGACTAAAGGTATACCACAAACATGGCGATACAGACACTTATCACCATCATTTTCATCTTCATTAGACTGTCAGGCTAGACAGAACTATGCTCCAACCTATTACATTGAATATGTACCAGCAGTAGTTGGTAAACAATGTCTCTAACTCAACTGAAATATTTTTTTCATACATTCAGTAAAGTTATACTGTCTATGTTAAAAATAGTTAAAAAGATTTAAATGAGCTATGCGTCCCAAAGTACACAGTAACACAATTTACAATAGCCAAGTTCTAGAAACAGCCTAAGTGCCCACAAGTAAATGAATGGATAAAAAAAAAAAAAAACTGTGGCACATTTACACAATGGAATACTACACAGCAGAAAGAAAAAAGGAACTCCTACCCTTCAGGACAGCATAGATGGAATTGGCGATCATTATACTAAGTAAAATAAGCCAGGTAGTGAAGAACAAATACCATCTGATCTCACCTGCAAGTAGAACCTAATCAGAAAACAAACAAGCAAGCAAAACAGAACCAGAGACATGGAAACAAAGAACAAATTGACAGTGACCAGAGGGGAGGGGAGAGGAGGATAGTGGGGGAAAGAAGGGGAAGGGTTGTCAAGGAACATGTATAAAGGACCCATGAACAAAGACACAAGGGGGATTTAATGTGGGAGCTGGGGATGAGTAGGGACAGGGAGAGCAATGTGGGGGGGAGAATGGGGACAACTGTAATTGAACAAACAATAGAAAAAGAGAAATCTTGGTAAAGTAGGGGAAAAAAGTAGGGATAACAGATGAAAAGCATTTAGCTCTGTGGCTGGCATGCAATACATCCTGAATTCATCCTAACACTCTTTTCTTCATTTTAAATCCGTGGTAAAAATAGATCAGTGTGGTGTGTGTGGAGGGTGTCTCGGAAAGTGACCAGGCGAAATACTACACTGAATCCAGCTATGCTAGGCTGGTTCCTTTACTGCCACACTTCAGTCTCACCATTTGGGGGAGCAAAGGTTTCTTTTCAGTAATGGCCCTGATAATATTTTTGCTGTCACTTTCAGTGCCTAAACACCAAACCGTAATGCCGTCCTTGCTTTCTAAGTGGTGTTCCACTAAAGACTGCAATCTGAATTACTTAGAAAAGTACTTGATCCAAACAGACACCTTTCAGAGTTCCCAAATAAAAAACGCTGATTGCTGTACCATCACTTACTTGGGTATCTTGCTTCAGTGTGTACGCTGCTTTCCCACAAGGAGACTGTTAGTCCTTTAGGGTCTAGGACTTGTCACAGAAGTCCTATATTCCCAGAGCCCAGTAAATATGCATAAAGGGAACATCAAATCAGTGTGTTAATGATTTTAATTTAGAGTTCTATAGGCAATTGACAGACTTCTATCTTGTTCTTACGTAAGTGTAAAAGCCAAAGATAATCCTTTATAATTCATGCTTGACCTTAATTTGATCTCAATTTTCCCAGGATACTCCTTCCTTCAGCTTCACTTTATAACTTTCACTTCCTTCTCGGCACCCCTCCCCAGGGATTTTTGCCTGCATCTTGGATAACAAAGTAGCAGGATAGAGGGAGGGAACATATACGGACCCTGGACTCAGACACTCAAATTCTGGCTTAGCGCCACACACTAGAGATATAACCCTGAGATATTAATTAACTTCCCTTAGCTTTGATCTCCTCACCTCTAAACTGGATATAAGAACTTACAACGGCAGAACTTGCCTTTTATTATGCAGTCAGTAGATACTCCTCTCCCTTCTTCTAGCACAAAAAATAAATTGGATTCACATACTGTCACATAAAACCCATCTGTTTCTATACTTCACATCACAGTCCCAAAATTAATCTTCTTTTTTCTCTCTGGGAATATTCCTGAAATGATGCTTTTTTTGAAAAATAAACAATAGGGCTGCTTCTAGATTTAAGATTTTTCTCTTCAGTAATAACTAGTTTAAAATTCAAGTAAGAAAAGATGATTTCTACAGTTATAGAAAAGAAAAATGCTATTCAATCATCTCCAGGCTGGTACAATCTAAGATGGACAGTGACACAACTCAGAGTAACAAGTTAACTGAACAAGCACTGAAGGAAGTTGCAGTAGGATATTCAAGATGTTGGGTGGTGAACTGAAGTCTGTGTCAGCACAAGAAGAAAAAGGGTGTGTGCATGCACTCACTTGTACCAAAAAACAACAAGCATTGCAGCATAAATAAAAAGTGTAAGTAGACTATCTAAACAAAGAATTAGTGCTGGTGTATAATTTCAGATAAAGATGGCATGTAACATGCAGCAAAAAGTATCTGCAAAAAGATATATTTCATGTAGAAAATATTAATTATATTGAGAAAATATAAAGAAAGGAAGAAAAATTATTCAGCAGAATAGAGCAGCTAATGTAAGTACATGATCTGGAGTCAGAGTGCCTGGGTTTTAGACCTGTACATATATCTTGATAGCTATGTGATTAAGCAATGCACTTTTCTTCTCTATGCCTTAATGTCCTCATCTGTGAAAAGGGTTATAACTCTTATCATATGGGGCTTATGTGATGCATAATTGAGATGATACAAGTAAAGCAGATAGTTCAGTGCCTGGCATACAATAAATATTCACTAAAGGTTAGACAAATGGGGTTGAGTATCTTCCTCTAAAGGCATTACATTATTTACTTAATAATCCATTGACCCTCAAGAAAATATGTAATTGACATAAAATCCTTCTTACTATAATACATAATTACTCAATCAGGTTATTAAAAAAGTTGAAGATGTACAATTTTTGTAGGAGACTGTCTAAAATTATAATAAGATGGAAAATCCATATTTAAACCTTGACCTGAGTAAATTCCTCTGTAAGGTTCATTTGTCCCTCTGCCACCTGAATGCCCCACAGAGACGGCTGCCATGACTTGGCACAGGCTGCTCTGTGGCCGTCAGTCACTCATACTCACACACACACACACACACACACACACACACACACAGAGCAGTCCTTAGTAATGACTGAGAAGTAACTTGTGCATGACAAGCACCCTCAAGGAACATACCCCAGATCTGAAATAAACAAATTAATATCTTCAGCCTGTTACAAGCTCTTTAAATGACATACTTAGATTCCATAAACACAGCAGGGCTCTGGATCCACCTGATGGCATCGAGGCTTCAGCCCAAGTGCATCTCACTGGGGATTATGTGTGTGAGTCAAGGGCTTCAAGAAGAAATTCTGGATTTTGGAACATTATTTCACAGTTTATAGCTTGCTCAATGGGATAAACATTAAACTTCACATTTTAAGGTCATATCTCAGGGATTAGTTTCACTCTCTTCCAAGATGTCAATTCATTACCATAAAGTATGAATGAACAGAACATTCAAGAATAACCTGCTTAGCATTTTAAACAGAATGTGCTGCACAGTTGAATTCCAAATCCAAATTTGCTTGTACAAATTTAATGCTGAGCAAATGATAAATGTCCTTATTGCCTGCTTATTGTAAAATAAAATCTGGTTGGTAATAAAAAATATATAAATATGCAGTCATATTTTTGGAGTCCATGCATATGTCAAATAATGAAAGAGCACTGTTTCTGCATTGTGCTCTGCCTGGTGTGAGGACAGAATGCACCATGCATGGCTCTTGAAAAGATAAGAGCTTTCAGCCTTTATATCATGAAAATAAAGCAAAAAATGATAACTAAGCACCATAGGTTCCCTCTAAAAAGAGGATTCATTTAAAGAGAAATGATATAAATATTCATTTCAATATTTTTGTGGATATTACTTTAAAGCCTGGGGAGAAAAGAGGGAAGGACGATCAGAGTCTCCTCCGAGGCCATGCCTGCACTATACCGTGCTGGGCACCGGGGTGGGGATGTGAGCACAGCTACTGTCAGACCCACTCCGTCCTACTGGGGGTCGCCGCCTTTTACTTGTTCTCAAAACCCAGTGAAGAACATTCTTTTGCCTTTTTAAAAAATGCCTGGAATAATTACAGTCAGTTCTCTTGAACCATGAGTACAGGCTAAAGGAGATTCTTTTGTTACAACGAGAAGTCCTCCACCCAAACTCTTGACTGATAGGAAGATTTTACAGGCACCAATCCCCACATTGCTCACAGGAAGCCTGCTTTGTCATGGCCCCATAGACCTGCTCTGAAGTCACAAAACAGGCCTCTCTTAAGGAGTCTGGGATACTGGAATCCTGAGTCTATTTGGTTTCTTTTTATCTTTCTTTTTTACTAGTGGATACTGTCTGATCACTGGAGTAATCACCTTTGTGGTAACATGACCATGACACCTCCTGGAATGGACTAACGGGAAAAGCGAGCAGAGGATGGATGGCACACAGTGAGGCTGCATGCAGAGTTATTAAAGGAAACTTAGACACGAGTGCTGGGTCTGGAAAAGTAAGCACAGAGGTAAAACAGACATGCTTGGGCTCCAGGGACACAACAACGCCCAGGTGTCACCGGGATTCTGTCCGTGTTCTCTGTTTCTCTCTCCCCCTTCCATTCCTATTTTCTGCTTTATTTAGGCAGTTGCATTACTTTTTAACCTTGATTTGTAGAGAAGAAAAGGGGAATAAAAGACCTGAAGTTATTTCACTGGTTATTTTAATAGGACATCTTGTGAGAATACTTCAAGAATATATTAAATTTTAATTTAAAAAAAGCAAACAACATAAGCCCCAATTGTTTTTGGACTGTATATTGAAAAAAGAAGAAAGGTTCTGACTTATATGCTCTCTCGATCTTTGCTCATTGCTTCTTAGTGGAAGGATTCATTTCTTAGAATCCCCTCAGTTTCTCTTATCCATCTTAAGAAGTGGAAGGAATAAATAAGAAAAATTTAAGGATTCATAGATAAAGGGGTAAAAAAATAACAGAAACAAACAAGATTAAAAAAAGTTTCCCAAATGATGCTGAAGAGAAAAATATGAACTGAAGAATGATTATTTTAAAAGTCCTAGACCACATTTTATTTAGATGATGGTTATAAAACTACACAAAACTTTAAGTTTTAAGAATTATGCATGCCCCAAATATACCAAAAGATGGAAGTAACTGAAGACACGATTCAAGGGAGAGTGTGACAATTTAGATCATACAAGAAGTATCATGGAGACTGGATTTAAAAAGTGAAGAAACACTGAAAGGTGTCATGTAGGAGTATAAAATATGAAAACACTCGAGATCCTTTGTAAAGAATATATCAGAAGGAAAAATACTGAATTCTGCAAAAGCAGGCAGAAGGCCATTCCAGAAATGGTGTCAAGAATGGCGGTAGCCAGTGAGAACCAGGTGGCAGTGGAGCTGGGGAATGAGAATGGACTGGAGCTTTGTTTAGTACGTAAACTGCAGTCAGAGCAGGAGTCAAATGTGATGCCCAAATTTCAGTGACTGCAACAAGAAGGATGACGTGACATTCACTGAAAGAGGAGCAAAAGAGTAAAAGAGTAGGTTCTAATGAAATGAATCCTTTTTTTTTTTTTTTGGCCAAAGTTTGAGTTGCCTCAGGAACATTCAGGGGAACATGTCAACTAAGTAAAGTGATCACATTATTGGACACATAAATCTGCAGATCAAAAGACATTGACTGAAGATATGGTTTTGAGAGTCATTAGCAAATAGATGGTTCTGAAGATCTAGGCAGGTGATGAATTAGCAGAGATTGGTAATAGAGCAAGATGAAGATGCTGGGACGAGAAAGCATACATCTGCCTTGCACACAGACTTTAAGGACGTTGGGTTTGGCTCTGTTCCCTGATGCTGCCCAGGACAGCAAAATATGCATGCCTCATTTTACTCAACTTCATTGCTAACCTATTAGTTTTCTTTAATGTGTGGACACTATTTATATCATCTAAAACAATTTTGCTCTTATGATTGTTTTAGAAGACACAAAATAAGACATTCCCAGATCTGTCTTCCATAGTTTACAAAAATACAAGAGTTTACATAAGTCATTTTCAGAAAAGACAGAGATGGGGCTCTGATCAGTGTGGCACTGTCAGTTGGCTATGGTTTGGCAAAGTGAAAGGTCACCGGTTTGATTCCTGGTCAGGGCAAATGCCTGAGTTGTGGGTTTGGTCCCTGGTCAGGGTGCTTACAAGAGGCAACTGATCAAATCAATGTTGCTCTCTCACATCGATGTTTTTCTTCCTTTCTCCCTTCCTTCCCCTCTCTAAAAATAAATGAATAAAATCTTTTTAAAAAAAGATGGAAAGGGTTTAGGGAGTGGTAGTTTCTGCAAAATATTTCATTTTCTGTGAAGACTGGAGAGCTCTGCCCCACTGGTGGGTGTTGGAGGGTAAACCCTATCATAATTCAGAGCATATAATGGGCTTATTCTTTTTCTCGCATGTATGAAATAGGGTCACAACAATAATTCTGTCTAGTTAGACAACATATTTTTTGGCAGCAGAATTTTGTATGTTAATTTAATGCAATTCCCCATAGATTTCCTAGGATGTAGGCAGAAACAACTCTACACATACTAAAAAATAAAAAGCTCTCAGTAATGCCATTGATCCAAATATATCTGATAGCCTCGGTATAGAACTAGTGTGTGTAAAGAAGCTTTAAACAATGTCAAACCATCTATGATACAAATATAAAAATGATAACCATAAGAAAAATGTTCCCCAAGTTCCACTAAATTATGTGGTTTTTTTGTGTGTCTTGTACTATACTTTATATTTTGACCAGCAAGGAGTTACACATTCATGATCAATTTTGGGGGGAATTTTTGAAGGCTATGTTAAATCTTACAATACAGCATGTCTTCGAATAGTTCAGTAGCCTGAGAGTGAACTAAAGCAAGTTGGAATAATGGGATACATGATCAAATGTCAGTAATAAAGTCATCTGCATGCTCAGCATGAAACTATAAAATCAAAAGCTATTTCAAGACATTGAAATTAGGTTCCAACAGCTAACCAAAACTACCAAAGGTGTTCATAAATTTGAGGGGTTTTATATTTAATGAAAATGAGGATGAGTATTGGCCACTTCAAAAATTAAATTTCCCTCATTAACACGTTACCTTAAAATATAAATCCCAATTTTGACTTAATATTAGGATTCAATTAGAATTGCAATGTCAGAGTGTAGAAAGGGAAATACACTTTTAAGCATTTTGTTAAATTCTACTGCTGAAATCATAAAAAAATATATTATTAGATTTTACTGGCATGGAGAGATACTCTTCTAAAAAGTTAATTTTGTAGTTTTTTTATGACACCAAGGATTAATAATTTTTAATTAGGTTAAATATAAATATCATACTCTAAAAAAAGAAAATTAATATGAGATAATCCAAGAAGGATTATCATTTCTAATTTCTTATTACATAGCACAGCATATGAGTGAAACAAAGTTACTACTGTCACAAGAGATAATGAAGAATTTTGTGAAGCTTCAATATTTGTCAGCTAGTTCTGGAACTACTCAATAAATATCCAACTAACTGAAACACAGAATATTTGTTCTCAGTTAATACACACAATTAAAGAAAAAGCTAACAGAGGCATCATTTTCTACCTCAGAGAAATGTGTTTTCAGATGGGAAGACAGGAAATAAGCAAAATATACTGTAGGGGTATGTACTGATATGTTTTAATACAAAGTAGTATATTACTATGAGTCAAAGATCTATTGTGCAAAAATACAATAACAACATGATTTACATAAACTTACTCATTTCAAAATATTATATGTATAATATTCATTCCCAATTTATGATGTTTCACAAATTTTAATTTCAAACCCCAAACATTTAAACAAGGAAGTAGAGTACACATATACTTTAGAATTGCTTAAATAAATAAAATCAGTTTCTAAAAAACATGTAATTACTGAAGATAACATTCAAGCCTAAGCTATCTTCTTATCTTCAGCCTAAATTCATTATGAACTGTCCACATGACTTTGAACAGTTTAATTATATGTGCCTAAAATTCCTTCTCTGTATAGTACTCATTCTACGGACATATTAAGTAGATTAAACTAGGTAATAATATAGATCACAAACAAAATGCTTAATTCATAGTAAATAGTCAACAAAGTTTTATTACCACCAATATAATTGTTATCACCTTTGATTTATTTTATCCCTACTTTTACTAATGTCTTAATTGTTCTCCCTTTCAGGAAGGGGGTTACAAAACTCTTAGGAAAATAATTACAACTATCTGTTTTACCACACATACCGAGTCTGGTATAGATTAGGTGATTCTGCACCAAAAAAGAGTGTTAGTAAGTGAAAAATACCAATATTACTTAGTGACTATTCCTGTGTAAGCTATAGATGTGTGATACAATGCCACGTGTGTACATATATTCTCCAGTATTCCTGACAACCCACATGGCATGTCATTACACACATGTTGCAGCTGAAAAACACTGAGGATGGAGATGTTTATAGAATGCACCATCCTCATTGAATGAAAGTGGAGCCCAGACTGACATTTAGGTCTCCCTGGTTCAAAATTCTATTATTTTCCCATTATGTTATAGTGTGTATTCATAGCTCTTTCATATCTCAAGACACTCTACATCTTAATTATATTTTCATGAAGTCCTTTCCAGAACATAGAAACTCTATAGGAGAAGGGGCCACACCTAACAATTACCAGGTCACTTAAACACCATATAAATGAAGGATTCTCTAGTGAGAAGACTTGACAGCAGCAAAACATTTCCGTGATCTCACCCCTCTGCTCCATTCAGTCCTACCTCCAAAACAGCACGCCCGCCACCCCCCCCCGCTTTTTTTTTTTTTTCAAATAATGCTCTATTTTTCCATATCTTTGCCTTCCTTTTCAGGTTTAGACTCTAAAGCTTAAAGAATATTGCTACCTGACTTCAAGCTTCTATGTAAACTAACACAACCCCAAAGCTTCTGGATTCATTCCAGTATGAAGCCATGTTAGGACAGTTGTTTAAATGTATTATAGGACTTCCTGGAATACATCTGAAAAGTTGAAAGCAACTTTTCCATTATTATATTTATAAGTTGAAGACCAAGTGACTGCCATATAGTTCCAATAAATTAACTCCTGGATGACTGAATGAATTAATTGAAATTAATGTTCAGAATGATGATATGGAGGCTTCATAGGCTCTTTGTAAAAAGTCAAATAATGTTCAATGTATTACACTTACTAAAAATGGATAATTTTATAATAATTATATAAAGAGCCATAAAAGCCATAGCATGATATTCAGAAGTGAATTGAAAGTAACTTCTAGACTAACCTTTTAATATAATTTTATTAGAAAATTTGGTTAAGAACAGTAACTGATTATTGAGGCACTGGAATTGAGTGATATATTCATTGTAATTGCTTTTTTCTTCTACTTGAACTCTCTGCCAAGATTAGAATAGCACTGGGACTTTGATGAGGACAGTGATACTGAGGTTTCTTTCAGAGAACTTGTGATGTTACTGCTGCAACTGTGATAGGTCCCCTGGAATTCTTCTGTAAGAAGAAGCAAGAAGTGAGAATCAGTACATCCTTGTTCTGGATCCATTGTACAGTAACTGCATTTACTGCAGGAAGAGTGTCTGGAGAAGAGGCTGTACAATTATTCTATTGTACATCAAATACTTGTACATCAAATATTTCTTAACCACCTACTATGTGCTAGGCATTGTTCTACATGATTGGGATTCATGACTGATCAAGAAAGACAAAAGGACATGTCATTTTTAAATTTACATTCTGGTGAAGAGAAACCATAACAGCAAATAAGTAAATCACAAAGTATGTTAAAAGGTGATATAGTCTATGAAAGAAAGAAAAATGAGAGAAGGGTAAAGGGATTGTGACTATTTTGGTAGGAAGGAACAAAAGCATTTACAAAAGCAGGAAGATGTGATAAGAGGATCTCACAGTAACTCAGGTAAGAGAAGATGGTGACTTGGGCAAGGATAACAGTGATGATGGTGAGAGCTATTGGATTCTCGATATGTTTGGAAGATGAGGGTACCAGGATTGCCCGGCAGGTTGGATAGGATGTGTAGGAGATCAAAAGGAGTCACGGAGGAGGCCACAGTTTCTGACCTGTCCAAGTAAAAGGATGGTATTGCCAACAACTGAGACAGGTAGATCACAGGTAAAGACATGTGAGGTAAGAATAGCACTGGTTAAATGTGCGATGACTAGACATCCATGTGGTGATGCTGAGCAGGCAGCTCCACATCTCAGTCCTGGAGAGAGGTTTTGGCAGGAACCACGCCACGGGTGAGGTGACAAAGAGGTAGTGAGTGTAGATAGAGAAGGCACCATAGATAGTCCCTGGGAGACTCTGACATTAAGAAGTTCTATGGAAGAGGAGAAACCAGGAGGGTGAGAAATGGACTTAATTTTATAATAGGAGATAAAAATAAATTTTGAAAACAATGTATCAATGATAGTTCAAGTAAGACTGTGGTTCAAGTGTTTCAAGTAAGTACTTTGGTAATGCAGGAGGCAGAACCAAGACCAATGGCCACTCACAGGGATAAAGATCTTATTTCAATGAGAAAAAATATATAACAGCAATGTCTACTCAATATTAGATCCAGCTGCTTTATAACACAGTGAAGTTTCTATTTAATCACTAGAGGTATTCAGAGACAAGCTGATGAGTACCACAGATCTTGTAAAAATGATTCCTGAATTGGGCAGAAGATTAGACTGTACGACTTATGAGATACACTCCAACAAATGAGTCTATTATTTCTGCCTCACTTAACACCAGAGGGGAAATACATCTGCTTTTCCATCTGTGGGCCTTTGCAATCTAAGCAGTCTGCATTCAGAATTATCTCAATGCCTCTTCATACAAAAGAAAGTGAATCAGAGCAATGGCTTAATGCAAAGAGGAGAGGCTCTGGGGACAATGTTAATGGTGTCACTAGTACATTGTGTGGCTTTAGGAAATTTCCTTGAATATTTTTAAATCTTAGTCTCTTCAGAATTTTCACCAATGTTCTTGAGGGAATACAACAGCAGTTCACTGTGACTGATACAGTGGGTACTCACACAAACTTCAATTCTCTAAGTGTGAGGTCCCAGATTTAAAGACTGTTTTATGATGTTTTAAAGTTAGTTGTTTCTCTAAGCTGGAGTTCTGGACTACACTCTTCATTTAAGTGCCATATCTACTCATAAACCTGAAACAGAAGTGTATGATATTTTTTAATAAAGACAAACTTTTCCATCTGGTTTTTAAGTTCATGATAGATTTGGGGGAATAATATTTGGGGTTAAATATTTGTACTAGGTGTGTTAAAATGTCATTTGCTTACATAACAATAATAAAGCCACACAGTGTCATGAGGCAAAGACAACAAGCTGTGAATTCTGCGTGGCTGAACATGAATCTCACATTGATCATTCCCTAGTAACATGATTTTGGCAAGTCAGCTCCTCTGAGACTCAACTTTTTTCTGTAAAATGGAAAGTATAGAATTATTAGGATTTTGAGGGCAACTGAATGTGTTAATATAAAATAAATAAAATGTCTGGTACAGAAAGACAGTTACTAATCCTTAGGTTTTATTATTTGTTCCTCTATTCTAAGAAAAATATATCTAATTAGAACTAATTGTCTTCTATTTTAGATGTTTTCAGTTGGTTCCAACTCTTTTTAAAATATCTTTATTATTAGGATATAACAGATTAATAATAATTCAAAGGGCATGAAAGAACCTGCAATAAAAAAGAACACATCCCTTTTATATCTATCTATCTATCTATCTATCTATCATCTATCTATCTGTCTATCTATCTATCTGGTCTGTCAATGTACAATCCCACACACATACCAGCATATTTATGTGTGTGTATGTATCCCTTATATACTCAAGGAAAAAAATTATAAATTATATTTTATACTTTCACTTAACAATACAGGTATATGTGTGAAAATATGTAATTCTAAAATAAATCAACTGTTTTCAAGCCTGTGTCTTTGTGATTATCACTGATTTTGCAAAACTGTTCCCGAAAATGGTTGAATTTCAATAATCTGACCAACACGTTATGAAGCATATTTTTCCCCATATCGTTGCTACATTATTGGTTATAATCCAACTTTTTCATCTTTTAGTATGACAGAGAAGAGACATATTTCATATTTACCTTAACTTGTGTTTCTCAATAAGTGAAGTACAGTATTTTTTTTTTTCTATTTGCTTTCAACAGTACAAGGATGAAAACTGTCTCTTGATACCACTGGCTTCTTGTTTAATTTTTCAAAAATTTAGTCCATTACATATAAAAAAGTAAACTTTCTGTCATTTGTTACAAATATTTTTCAAATACACCAGTTTGGCACATTTAGTGCCTCTGGATTTTGGTAATAATCATCATTTTCACTAGTACTGAAGTTTCAGTTTTATGTTGTAAAATATTTTAATAACTCATAACTGTAAAAATTTCCATCTTTCTTAGAAGTGCTTTACCTAAATTAAATATTATACCATGTTAATAAACCTCCCACAAATTATCCTAGCACTTTTCTTTTTTGCATTTAATCTTAACTCCAGTTTAAATTTATGCTGGTATAAAAGATGAGTTAGAAATTTAGTCTTCCTTTACTTTGGTCCTCAAATGCCTCACTAGTCATCTGTCCAACATTTATTGAATAATGATTAATTCATATGAATGTAAATATACATATTATGTAATATACATCCATGTTTATTTCATGAAGAATGTAAAACTGATGTAATCAAATGCCTGCTTTGATCTTAAAATTCAGTAAATTTTAAATATTTTAAGTACTAAATCAGTTTTGTATCCTTGAAGTAAACAACATTTTAGTATAATTTATTTGCTTATAGTGTGCTACTGAAATACATTTGTTAATATTTTGTAACAATTTTTATTGTAGTAAAATATATATAACTAAATTCACCATTTTAGTTGCTTTTTATATACGTAATTCAGTGTCATTAAGTATATTCACAATGTCATCTAACCATTACCATATCTATTTCCAGAACACTTTCTCATCCCAAACATAAAGTCTATACTCATTAAACAATAATTCTCCATTCCTCCATCTCCAAAGTCCCTGGTGACCTCTATTTCACTTTCTGTGTTTATGAACTTGCCTGTTCGAAGTACCTGATATAAGTGGAATAATACCATATTTGACCTTCTGTGTATGGCTTATTTTACTTAGCACAACGTTTTTACTGTTCATCCACCTCATGCTATGTATCTGAATCACATTGCTCTTTGTGGAGGAATGATATTCTATTGCACCTAGATATCTCATTTTGTTTATCAATTTATCTGTTGAGGATATTTAGGTTGTTTCCACCTTTTGGCTATTGTGAATAATGGTACAATGAACACTAGGGCACATTTGGTAATATTTTAAAGTTTTTGCATTGATACTCATAGTAAGAGCTTCACAGAGTTTTATTTTGGTGATATTCTGTGAAACACATATTTTCAAGAAAATTACTTATAAAATGATAGAAATAGAAATATTATACAAACTTTTTTTAAACATTACTTAAAAAGATAACACATAAAAGTCACATTTATTCACAACTTTTCTACACAGATTTAAATTTCTTTCAAAAAGTCAGTTGTAGCCAGGTCATAATTTAGTTATCCAAGTAACAATAATCTCTCATCTGCATGTTTCCAAGGGGATGCATTGACTTTTTCCCCTGCATCTTTTCTAGAGAGTTTGTTTTTCTGTTCATCTCAATACTAAGATATAAGTACTTGAATTACACAGAATTTTTACTTCTACATGTCATTAAGTCCTTCAAACTCAACAATAGTATAGGAATCCAAACAACTGGTAATATAGTGTCTCTCAATTTTGAAAGTGATCTTTCTTCTCTAGTCTCTTTAAAATATATTTCAAAGCCACTTTTACTGAAACATCAAAGTAAATGAAAGAGACATCTGTGCTCTAATGGGTGCAGAGAAACTTACTGAAGGCTCACCGAATTAAACAAACTAACAAATGAGGAAACAAGCAAATGAAAATGGCAAGGTTGTACACAGGGCAGGACATGAGGTGGAAAATACTTTGGCTTTTAAGGGAGCCTTGAGTAAGCATATGTGTTTGGTCACATTTCAGCAGATGCTGCAATTTAAAGCTCCTTTTGAAGTAATTTTTAGCTTTCCAGTTGAGGATAAAGGTGAAGTAACCTGACCAAATGAAAGAAAAAAAAAACATTAAGATGGACTGAATGGCCTCTAAAAGGTCTAGACATAGAAAAGGACAGATTATTTCAGGAAGTGTAAGAACATATTTTGTGAGGAGGTGTTGAGCCCATAGAAAAAGGAGGATGTGAAGAGAAGTGTATGTAAGTCAGAAGCGGAAACCCATGGGGTAATACGAGATAGAGGCAAGAAAAATTAAGTTTACTCTGGAAAAATAAATATATGGGATGAATGTTAATTAAAAAAATCATCAGAAAAGGTAAATGCTAGACATAATATCATTGCAAATTTCTAAATTTTGCTAGAAAACAGCGTTATTTCAGGTTTCATTCTACTGAAGAGAATGAAATCTACAAGTACTTTGGAATTTTCTTTATAGGCAATATGAATCTGAGTATCATTTTCTCAAAATTTAAATTCATAGGTGACTAGGAAATAAATTTGATATGAATAAAACAAAGCATAAACCTCACCAAATCCTTTTTTCCATTCCCTTTAGAAAATTAAAAAGTACCACATGCAATGGTCTCTGTCTGGTAAAGAAAAAAAAGGAGTTTAAGATGTAAACTACAGGGTAGCTTTTAGATAACCACAGTGCTTAGCAAAACAGAGGTGTTTCCACCTCTGGCTATAACTGGATTTGAAAGGTGGTCATAGTTCCCACAGTTAATAACCCTGGTCTCTATTAACAGCTCCCGAAATGATCTGATAATTACTTATAGAGTTAGAAATAGTAACACTCATCAAGGATTTGGATTTGGGTTTTCCTCCTTCAGAGTATAGAGAAGGAAATGAGCTCTGTGGGGTGAAAGGCTTGGCCGTGGAGACTGCATCCAGCCACGCACGGAGGCAGCCCAGGCCCTCTCTCTGGAGCTGAGCAGAGGAAGATGAAATATAGAGCAAGTGTGATGCTTCTGAACATATTTTAGAACTTTAATTGTCTGCATTAATCTACATAAGGAATGGATTTGCAAAGCAGCACAGGGGAACATGGCTGTGTTTGATCTTAAAAGGGGCCAAATTTGGGGCTGATTTATACTCCTGGCAATCTACTGTTTTAAAAAGTTGGCAGTAACTCAAGAAGAGAAATAAAAAGTGGGCCTTGGGGCAAATTTAATTTAGAAAAGTTCTGATGTATTTCAGAGGATTCTGAAGGCAATATCAAAAAGATATTTTTTAAAGGCATTGAGAAGCTGAATTGCCCAGGTGGACAGGAAGTACAGTAGTAAGCAACAAGTAGATCTCCCCTAGCAAGTACGCCTTCCTGTCCTTTATCGTCCTCCCAATTTGCCCACACTTGTGAAGGGCACTCATTTTGCATGTCTAGCAGCAACAAAACATAATACAGCTCCAGCCATCTATGTCTATCTTTGTTTCTTATGTTTTATAAGGCATTTGATTATTGAGGACCAAGAATTTATAGCATTTTTCTCATTCTTCTGAGGATGCATGTTGGCTTCATTAATGTCAAATGTATACCCCAAGCTATGGATCTATCCTTTACTTTTGCATATGTAATAATGTGGCACAGAATCATAATCACCACTAAAACATAACACAATCTTTGGAGACCTCAAACAGCAACTAAACTCAATACACGTATTGTCAACACTACAAATGACTTGATATAAGAAGCCATTTTCAAATTTACATGTGCAATTTCACCAACAAAAACAATGAGTTATGAGCACTGCTTTCTGGACAAAGACTGAAAAATTATTTTGATTATAACAGGCATCCCAGTTAGAGACATTAACATTTTAAAAATAAATATACGCTGACTACAAAATACACTATGTGAGGATTTAGGGAAAAGAGCTAATGTTAAGGATGGTGAGTTTTCTGCATGATTATAAAGGAACACATGCTACCTCCTTGGAGACTTGACTATGAAATAATCATTGCTCTGATTCTAAAACATTTTCAAAGGCAAGCAATAGATGTACAAGGCCTATTTATCTACTAATCTTGTTAAAAACACAAATAATAAATCAAGCAAGGAAAACTGTTTATGAAAATAATTTAATAATGTAGCATATTTTCCCCAAATTAAATGATTAACCATAAAGCACCAGAGCTATATAAATCGTTCTTAATGTAATGTAAGACTATTCTTATAGTATCCATAATTTTAAACCTTAAACTTCTTTCAATTCTGTGTATTACTCAATTGACAGCAAATTAACTTGAAATTGCAGATGAACTGAAACAAAAATCTATTCTAAAAGGTCATGTAGTAAAGGCAGGAAAAGGTCATTCCCTCAAGAATCCCTGTAGTTATTTACCACCCTTTGTTGGAAAGGGCTGTGTCCCTCCACATTAATTACTAGCTCCCCACAGACAGCAGGCGTCGAGGGGAGAGATGGCTCTAGGAGAAGTTGTGAAAGCAGGTCTTTGCCCAATGTGCTCCCTGAAGGATATATCACTTTTTACTATAAAAGATTAAACTTCAAATCCATAAATACTGTTGTGCTCTGCTCAGCAGTTCACAGTATCACACCACACCATATATTTCACAGTTCATAAATGTATATCAACTACAGTTCAAATTTAGCAATCATAACTTAATTCAACCCCATTGATATTTTTGTGGGAAGCAGGCAAAAACCACTCAGTAGGAGAGAATCGCCACTTTTGAAATAAAATATGGTATTCAAAAGATTTATTTTAATTTTATTGTTTTAATATAACAATAAACAAAAACAACTTAAAAGGCAGTTCTGTCCCGTTTCTTAGCACTCTTCTTCTGTCAAGAGCCCTGAGAGTCCTATGTGTGATGATTAATGTGGAAATGACATACTTCTAAAAAAAATAAAGTGGTTTGACATTATATTTATTGATTAAAAATGGTAAATTTTTAAGCATAAACTGTGATTTGAAGACATTACAGAAAACTATGCATTATTAGAAGCTATCATTTTCATATTCTTCCATTTTTACACAGAAATGTAATACAAATATGTGAGCATTATTAGTCAAGTTCAAAACATAATGGCTCACAAAAACTGAAGAATCTCAAATAAGAGCAATCTAAGTATACTCATCTGTAGCAGAGACATGCCTTTGAGCAATCCATGGTCTCCCCATTACTGCATCGGGAAAGTAAATGTTTTATTTATTCTATAATTTCCCAGGTTAGTCCCAGCTTAAATAGTCTGTAATTCTAAAGACACAACAATCTGCTAGTGAGATATGGTTTATTTCAATATGAATAGGCAGTTTTGTTGTTTGGTGATCTTCATATAAATTAAACGATTAAGCCCCACAAAAGTTAAATGCCACGAGATATTGTGTATAGTCAATATTTTCATGAGGTTATGCAGTGACAGATGACTTCTAGAACTAGTGGTAAGGTATACCTTACTCATTGTAAGGTATAAAAATGTTGAATCACTATGTTATAGTCCTGAAATTAATATAACCAACTGTTCTTAAATGAAAAAATAAATTGAGCCCTGGGCTCAAGTGGGGCTCAGTTGGTTGGAGAGTCGTGACCAAAAGGTTATAGGTTTGTTCCCCAGCATGTATGATCCCCGGTCTGGGCATGTACAAGAGGCAACCAATGGATACTTCTCTCTCCCATCAATATTTCTCTCCTCCCTTTCTTTCTCCCTTCCTCTCTCTCTAAAAGCAATGAAAAATATGTCCTCAGATAAAATAAATGCATAAAAACAAATTGAAAAATATTGTGTCAATATTCATCATTATGAATCAAAATAGACTACTGTATTATTCGGCATAAAATCACACATACTGTCACTTGAAGAGCCATCTGAACTTGAAATGCCTTCCACTACTTGACAACCTAATTTGGTCAAAGACATAAAGCTGCCCTTTACTGAGAAGCAGATATTGAGTTTGTCACTGACTTTCCCATGTACAGAGAATAAACAAGTGTTATTCTGAGAAACAGCATCAAGTTATATACTATTTAAACATATGATTGAAGGAAAAAACTTGTACTCTAGACTATAATTGGGTAATTAATCATGTTTTTTTATAAAAGTCACATATTTCTTAATATCCAATATTTCTACTATATTTCATTACTATGTAAAAATTTTCATGTATGTTTCTATGACTTCTCAATTTAATATTTGTAGCAATGTGATCGTAAAGTAAATCTAATAAAATTTAATGTGAAAATTATATCTATAGAATGCACCTTTCTTGCAATAAAGCCTATCTAAAAAAAATAACCACAAAAATCCAAAACTTTATTTAAAAGTTAAATTTCATGGTTTGGTGGGCTGCAACACTTTTATCCCTCTTTGAAATAATTATAAACACAACACTCTACTTAATTATATTTACTAAAATTTATCATATTAGAAGACAATTGGTAAACTACAGTATTTATGTCTGTAATCTTTATTATTCAGATAATTACATGGTCCCTTGCTTCAGATTCACTCTTCTGAAAGTATATTACCAGCTTGAATATTTGAGCTTCCATTTTTAGCTTACTTAGTACATTAAAAAAATAAAAACCTCTCTTTACTCATTGGAATTTATAAATATAACTGACAAAATCATGCCGCTGCATGCTGTTTTATAATCCTGATTTTGGTGATACAAACCTCATGTGATAAAATGTCTAGTAAAAAAGTATTTTGAAGAGAACAATACATAACTTTTAAGTTTTATTTTTTTATTTTGTGGAGATATTTTTATTTATTTTTATTTTTAGATGGAGGGGAAGAGAGGCTGAGAGAGATGGAAACATCAATGAGTGGTTGCCTCTCGCACACTGACCTACTGGGGACTGGGCCGCAACCCAGACATGAGCCCTGACTGTGAGTCAAACCAGCGACCCTTCGCTTCGCAGGCCGCCACTCAATCCACTGAGCCACACCAGCCAGGGCCAATATCATGATTACTTTTATGTAGCCTCCTGACTATAGAAGACTGAGAGTTATAATCCAAGGGTCTAAGAAAAACTACACTGCTTTCCTAGTTATAATAATTCCCTACAAATTGGCTCATACTATATATTTAGTATCACTCTAAAGTCTATTCTGTTTTATAAGAATATACATTTTAATATGAACCAAAGCATAATCAAGTGAGTGTGCATATTTGAACAAATATTGAGTTATTTACATGTAAATAAATGATTAAAATATCTAATTATGCTTCCTACATTTACAGAACTAAAATATTATCAGCTTCAGTTGAAAATCTCTCATCACTGTCCTTTAAAAAAGTTTTTCTTCCACAATGTCAGTATCAAATATTTGTGCATATTTATATAATGAAACTTTAAATATTTATTTCATTAAAATCAATGAATAAAATATATATAGTCTTATTTTTATCATTTTTTTCTGAACTCTATGAGAACAAAGCATATAATGCCATACCTTGGGATACTGTTTCACAGGAATCAATACCCTTTCTGAGAGCTTTATGTTTTTGTTGCTGATGACATCAAGATATTTCTTTTCTTCATCTTCTTTTTTTCCATCAGAACCTTGAAATTTTTCAATTTCTGAAAAAAATCATGAGAAAAAAATAAGTGAAATGGAAAGTGACTCTAAATATGCTGATTTTTATTACTTCTTAAGATTTTGAAGAATCTTTATAAAAGGACTGAAACACCTCAGTAACAGCCACATGAATGCTGCTACTGACATAAGACAACCTCTGTCAATTAAAATTAAAAAGTGGTCATTGAAGGTGTGACTGTCTTCTTTGAAACAGATGATGCATTTAATTGACTTTAATATCTTCAAAGAACATATAAAGAAGAATCATGTCCTTTACTATTTAAAATATCTAAGCATTGTGAAATTAAATTTATCTAAGCAAACATAATTCCTAGGAGCAATGAATAGAATAAAATGTACTTTAAGGTTATATGTTTTATTTTTATTCAGAATTATTACTAAGAAAAAATAATTAAGAATAGTAATCATCCATTATCTAAGTTAGGGTAGTAAAGATAAATAGCATGTTATATATTTTGGTAACTAAACTTAAAGGCAATTAAAAAGGGGGTCACAGAAAAGCTATATAAAGGATTAAATATGTAAATGCTATCACATTCATCAATATAAAATTATCTCTCTGCATGTTTAAGAGGAATTACTAATTTTACCCTGTGAGAGTATTCCCAAAATGGATATTTTTGAGCAAATATATAGTTTATACATTTTTCTTTTTAAAATTAATTTATTCTCCCAAGCCTTTCAAACCTCTAATATGAGTATTGTATACAGAACAGAAAACAAGAAAACATGTCTTCTTTTATGGAATCTATGTTCTGATAGGGAATATGAACAATCAGAAACTTAATATCTGTACACATTCATATTTATGTATGGAGGTAAAAATATATACAATAAAGCTATTAAAATATAAAGGAAAGTCCAATAAAGGAGTGGGGCTATTACTTTAGATTTATAGACTAATAATTGAGCAGAACCCTGAAAAATGAGAAAGGTAAATTCATGAGACATTGAGAAATCAAGCTTTACAGTCTGATGGAGAAACAGCTTCACTTGCTCAAAGTTTGACAGGTGGTTAACAGGACAGATCATGTAAGTCCCTGTAGACAAGTGACATTTTCTGCTTTTTTGTTGTAAATGTAATAGGCAGCTACTGGTTAGTTTTGGTGCAGGAGGGAGGAAGTCATATTTGATTTTTACTTGTAAAGAGAACACCAGATATAATATGCAGAACTAATCACAGCAGACAGCAAGCAAACAAGGAAACCAACTTGTATTTGTCTAGCTGGGATATGACGCTGACTTGGTCTAACAAGGCAGAGACACACTGATGTGTACGCAGCCGAAGTCACTTCATGGAATTCACTATGTAAAACTGATGTTTTGATGAAATCTTGGAAAGTTCACTTCCCTTATTTTTTAATGTTTATTGACCAGCTATTATTACTATAAAATAACCTATAAATATTTATTTTCTCCTTGCTCTTGCTCAACTGTACTATTTCAAAGCACTTCTTAAATTAAGATATAAATGTGTCAGTATTTTATTTTATTTTATTTTGTTATTTTTTTAGTTGTGTTAGAGATGAAACACATTCCTGTTATAAAATCCCTGTAATGTTCCAGGAAGTAATCTTAAGGCATATTATTTTTTTGGCCAATGTAAAATTTAAAAACATTTTTTTTGAAGATCACATTGCTTACCATATACTATATGAATGAATGCCACAGTTTGTATAATTCATTTACAATCACTTTTTTTCAGTTATATGCTATAATCTTCCTAAAGACAATTATCTTAAACTGAGCTGTCTGAGAAGTTATTTGTAATATGTCTATAATTTCTACTTATTATGATGGCATCAAACTCTTACTTTTGTACTCCAGAGCAATTACAAGTGACTTTGACTGTCTTTTTAAACCAAAAACTCCCTATTTAACACTTTCAATCCACCCTATAATCATTACATATACAACTCTGACAACTACAAAGAAAGAATATTCATTATATCCTCTGATCCTGACAATAAACTTGTGATCACTGCCCTTCGGGTACATGCACCTACATAATATCGTACTTCCTTGCTTGCCGAGGTAATTGTAACATAGGACACACTGAAGATGCTCGCTCAATTCCTAATCTATTAAATGTCTGGTTTCCCCTTATCACTCTTTCATAAAAATAAATTGAATTTGTCTGATGTTATTTGTTCTCTACAAAACTACAACCTTAGGCATTTTTAGATGGTTCCAATTTAATCCTTTGACGATTAATTCCAATAACTTTTTCACCATGAAATAGAGCTGAATGAAATACCATTTTCACTGCTCTTTCTGTTCATGTCTACATTTTCATTTAAAAATTTTTGATGTTTCTTTTGCCCTTCTAATACTTTCAGGGAGTTGTCTTCTTTTACATACCTACATGACTAAGAGCTCAGTAATTGCATTTGTCAATGACACAGTGACAGAACAGTATATACTTGCCTAGTGTTAAAATTGGGAAAAATGGCGTATACAGCACCTTCATATTTTAAATGTTTACTGTAAAGTAAATTCTTTTTTCATCTCATAATTAATGCACACTCCTTATGAAACATTTAGACAATATAGATATCTGTTAAAATTGAAAAGCACCCATTATCATCCAGGAATAACTGAATAGTTTTACATAGAAGTGATAGAGTATTTTTTATACTTTGATAGTCTATTTAAATTTGGCTGCTATATTATTGGGAAAACATATTCAATATATTAAGGCAGGATGGTTTTTTGGAAAAAATGTTAAACTACACAGATTTTACTAGACGGGTACTTTTAACAGTAAGATACAGAGGCCTTCATGGATTTTAGAATTTCCTGTTCCCCTTTCACCATCAGTAGGTTACTGTATACATTCATTCAACAATTTATGTTCACATTTACTGACATTTTTAATGGCTATCACCACAGTACTAGGATTATGTAGAAATTACAATAGAAGCAACCTTTGGTCATGCAGGTCATTTCCCTTGCACCATTTGCACCACAGGTTTAAGTCAGATGGAAGCTATGTAAGAAGGCAATTTTGTTGTGGTAAAAACCCATAACGTTATTTATCATCTTAATCATTTTAAGTATATGGTTCAATAGCGTTAAGTATATTCACGTTGTTGTGCAACAGATCCCTAGAACTTTTGCATCTTACAAAAGTGAAATTCTAGAGCCATTAAAAACTCATTTTCCCTCTCTGTCCCCCAGGCCTTAGTAATTGCCCTTTGTACTTTCTGTTCCTACAATTTTAACCACTTTAGATACTTTGTATGAGTGAAATATAACAGTATTTGTTCTTTTGTGACTGGCTTATTTATTTAGCATAATGTCCTTGAAGTTCATCCACATTGTAACATATGACAGTATTTTCTCCTTCTAAAAATCTGTATAATGTTCCATTGCATGTATATACCACCTTTTTTTTTAATCCATTCATCTGTCAATGAACATTTGGGTTGTTTCTATCTTGGCTATTGTGAATAATGTATCAATGAACATGGGAGTGCATGTATCTCTTCAAGATCCTGCTTTAAATAAATTATTTGGATATGAATACAGGTGCAGGATTGCTGAATCATATGGTAATTACATTTTTTATTTTCTAAAGAATCTCCAAATTATTTTCCAAATGACTAAATTTTTGGTCAGGACTTGTAAATATTACATGAAAAGGGCTATATTCCCTCTTGTTGGGCAAAAGGTTGAAAAGGTTGAATATAAACCAATAAAACTTTTTTACTCATTCAGAATCCATCTTGAAATGAGAAAGGTACGTGAGCATGGATGGATCTGGAGAGCACTGTGCTAAGTGAAATAAGCCAGTCAGAAAAAGATAAATGTCATATGATCTAATGCATATGTGGAATCTAATGAACAAAAAAAACTTACTAACACAACAGCAATGGACTCTAAGATAGAGAAAAGGCTGACAGCGGGCAGGGGGACAGGCTGGGTGGGCAGTGGGGTGGTGAAGGAATTGAGCAAATAAATGAAAAAAAGAACAAACTCATGGACATAGACAACAGAGCAGTGATTTCTGGAGATGGTGGTGGTGAAGGGAGGTAGAGGAGGGTGTAAGGGGATAAATGGTGATGGATGGAGACTTGACATGGGGTGGTGAACACATAATACAGTGTACAGATGGTATGTTGTGGAATTGTTCACCTGAAACCTATATAATTTTGTTAACCAGGATCACCCAAATAGATTCAATAAGAAGGAAAAAAAGAGGTATGTGAGAGTTTCATTGGAATATGTATATAAAAAAAGATATACTTAATTTGAAAAAATTTTGCTATTTTGTTCTACAAAATTTATGAGTGTTTCTACAGCTTCCATTTGTCTCCAGTGGCTTCATTGTTGAATCTCAACTAATTATAGAAATAAGACAGAATACCTAGGATAATAAAAGATTAAAAAGTTGATATCTGGAAACCATATAATGTATGACAAAAAACTGTAGGCACTTAGGTAACACAAGCACACCAGGATCTTAGAAAACAACAAATATTTCCTCCTTTAAAGATAAAGTCCCTACCTGAGGAGGATAAAAAATAAAAAGAACTGTTTTAAGAAAACTCACAGAGCATGAAGAAAGGACACAACCTTAGCTGAATGAACTATCCTGATAGGAACCTCCCAAAAGAACAGGAAAAACTTTCTCATTTAAATATTAACCAGAGAAACAGATTGTGTTAAACCTCATACAAGTAAACTACAAGAAAACAAAAAAAGAAAAATGAACTAAGTAATGTTAACATATTGGTAGAAAATGAAAGCAGATGAGAAACATGATAACAAAGCAGAAAGTCACTAAATATAATATTAAAATGAAGGAAAATAAAGCAATGAAACTATAAAAGCAATAACAGACTATATGTCAGAAATAGAAAAGAGTTGTATAAAAAACAATTAAATTAGAGGAGCATATAAACAGAGCTGTCAGAGTACAAGAATGAAATAGAATTTATTTCATAAATGAAGAACTAAAAGTAAATCAAGACTAAACATACAACAGAACAGAAATAGAAACAGAAGAAAGAATTAAGAACTATTATAAAATCAGATAGTTAAAGAGTTTTGAGAAAACGTTCAGAAAACAGGTGAAAATGGACCAAGGTATGCATAACCGGAGTTCTCAAAATATGAAAACTAAAACAATAAAACTGAAAAACATTAAAAATTATAATTAAGAAGATTGTTTCATAAAAGAATCATATGATACTATAACATGAACTGAGGTATATGATTAGTGAATGTTCTGATTAAGGGAGAGCAAGGATGAGAGGAAAAATAAGGGATGGCAGGGACATAGACAGAGACAGAGATTGATTTTGAGATAGAGAGGTGCAAGTAACATTACTAGACTCAATAGTCTAGAAGTAACCAGCACAAAATAATTGGTTCCAGACTGTGGTAAAAACACAAGCTATAGAAGATAAGCAGCATATGTCTGCCTTGTTTTTGCAACCGGAAATTAGGAAAAGAATTCTTGGTTTGTTGTAATGGTTAAATAAGTTCATATAAGCAAGGTGCTTAGAAAAATGGCAAAACCATCGTTTTTTATTATTATTTTCAGTATTAAAATATTAAACTTAAAGGACCAAGTAACTTTTGAACTAGAGTCATAAGGCAGTATGCCACTGCAGAGGGACCCAGAAACAACCCCAGGTTAAGAAAGCATTACAGAGAAATAGGAATGCAATTGGCTGGACTGAGGAATCCAACTATATAATTCTTATATACCAAGAACGGCTCTTTATTGTAGTAATTTCAAAAAATAATTTAAATATCTGCCCTATATTTGTAACTTAGTGTATTCTATAACCTAAAGCATAAATTAGTGTCAAGTACTTTAAAGTTTGGGTTAAACTCATTCTAAAAATTAGAAGTAAAATTTCAGTGAAAAGGATTTTATTTGAATACAAGATTTATCCCTATATCTGCTATATATTTGTAGATTATATGCTCTATAACCTCAGGTAAAATCTGAGTCAAATAATGTCAAATATTTATACCTATATCTGCCCTGTTTGTTGTTCAGTATATTCCCTAACCCCAAGTGTAAATTAGTGTAAAATGATTTATAGTTTTCATTAAACTCATTCTAAAAATGAGTACAATTTCAGTGAAAGAGATCTTATTCAAATATATGAATTTATACCTTCATATTCAAGTTACTTTCCTAATACAAGTGATTTTCTCTGCAATCATAATTCATACTTCCTAAATTAGGTGTGTTGAGTAGTAGTGGCCTCCCACACACATCTACCTAGTATTTTTCTGACTTCCAGAATACAGTTGGCTTAAGGTTTAGAATCACTAATAGCTATGAAATTGATATATTAGGCTGTATCTATATATTAATGCTTTATACAAGTTATTTTATTATGCTTACATTTATTTTTGCAATTAGCAAATATAGAGGCTCATATTTTTAAATATAGATGAATTATATTTATATATATACAAACAGAAAAAAATCATAATTATCAAGATCCATGGGAAAATTGGGTTTTTAACATAATTACCTTAAAATAAAATTTACATATTTTAAGGAATCATTTTGAAATATTTATTTGCATGATCCAGGGACTATATGATGTATGTCAGTTATTCTATCATGCTAGTCAATAAGAGTAATTACTTTATTCTTTCAGTAATTCAATAAGTACTACTGAATTAAAGTCTACTTCATGTGTAAAGGATTAAACATGTAACAGCAATAACTGAAGTGAGAGAATAATGAGGAGAACTTGGTTATATGACTACAGTTGAAGGGTCACCAGTAACCAGCCTCAGGATAAACCTTAAAGGTAAGACATCCTACCCCGACTATGGACAGGAAATGAAGGGGGAGGAAGAGAAGAACACACAGCCTCTAGGTAAGCTGTCCTAACAACAAGGTTGATCCTCTGTGTGGTTCTGGGCATGAGTGTGAGTGAATGTTTAGAACATTCATTTGAACACGCTTTTTAGTTTTGCAATTAATTGTTGCTCATTTGTTTATTTTTTTTTTTGTTTGCTCCTGTTATTTTCAGTTAGCATTTTCCCTGGTGGCACTATATCACCTCTATGTACACTTATTCATTTAACCACGAAATCATAAAACCAAGCTTGTTAGAACTATATACTAAATAATACTAAATATATTCTTAGTCAAATAAATTACAAAGTTATGTTTAATTTCTTCATAGGGAATGAATTACATGTACTTTTAGGTACTAATAATTCTAAAATTTTGAAAAGTGGGGACAAACTTAAAATACAGACAACCATATTATGTCCAACTGGTTATGAAAAAATTTTAAACAGTCAAGATATATTTAATTACCAAGTAGACTTTGCAAATAATTTTAATGTAATACAAGAGAAAAGTACATTTACTTGCAAGGTATAACTGTAAAATGTATTGAAGCAAAGAACATGGAATTAGTCTAGGAAGAAAACAAGTTATTGTCAATAAAACATAAATGACCTTTAAAAATAACAATGGTGAAAGACTGATATGATGTGAAGAGAAACGGGGGAAAGAAGGGGAAGGGTCATCAAGGAACATATAAAGGATCTATGAACAAAGCTAAAGGGGGGTAGGGGGTGGGGAAAATGGTGAGGGGAAAATGGGAACAACTGTAGCTGAACAACAATAAAAATAGAACAACAGGAAATGATACCTGATTTGAGTTGTTTGAAATTTATGCTTATCTAAAACCAAAAATCAATACAAAGTTGCAAAAAATTCTTTTTATTTATGACCATTTTTAGAAGATAATTTTTTTGTAAATGAAAACCTTTTATTCTTGACTATATGCACACACAAACACAGGCACGCGACTGTCAAACAACCCACTCGAGTGAACTACACGACTTCTATTGTTCACACTATTACAGATATTCCCCCACTTTTCCCTGCTTTGAAATACAAATGATGTTCAACTGCCCGGTATTAGAACTCTTCATTTTAAATGGAGCATGAACAACTTATATTTACATAATGCAACTGATCAAAGGTAATACTTCTTGTTTACCTTTTGGTTTCTAAGTAAAAAATGTTTTCTACTCATAGTATTTGAATACAGAATCAAACATTTAGTGATTATTTTAATAGAATGAAAGAGTATGACATAATAAAATAATCTTTATCTTCCTTTCTAGATTGGATACATGGAATTTCAAAGATCAGTATACTATAATATAGTAGGATTCCAGCATTTCTAAGTCCAGAATGAATTGGCAAATATTTCAGAAATAACAACTGTTTGTCATGAAGCATAAACCTAACACCCAGACTAGGCCCAGTGAACAGAAGAAGGGAAGAGAGGAGGATTCGACGAATCAAATAAGAAGGGGTAACCAGTGAGTGACAGGGAACACAACCTGAAAAACATAGGTGACAAAATTCAAGTGCAGAAAGTATCTTAAGAATAATTTTTAAAAAATCAACTGACTTATCCTAATGAGTTTAGTAATAAATAAAAAATGAATTTTGGCCATTGGATTGGCAAGATGAAGGTGTTAGTGACCTAAGAATGATTTCAGTCACTTGTTGGAGCAGACTGATGAACAAATAGGTGAAGAGGATGGGTATGAACATGTGGAGTATGAAGCTTCCCCACTACAGCTACTTTGGTTCACTGCCTACCTAAACCCTGTGCTGACCTCCTTGAGACCTACCTGTACTGCAGCTCCTTTAAACATTTCCCCCTTTCTTTTTAACCTAGGACCTAAATCACTTTCTTTGAGGTAACCTGAGCTACACTGTCAGTGGACTCCATCTACTCGCACAATCCACACGTGCCAGCTTTCATCTTTTCAACATCAAACCCAAACTTCCTTCCTGAGTTTGAATCTCTTCATCTGGCTTCTTGCATCTGAACTCTAAAACCTACAAAATACATGAAACTCATACCCCTCAAAGTGAATTTACCTTAACTCTAAAGCCTGTCTTCTCCCTGTATGCCTTTCCACAATGTTCCTAGTCACCCCAAAACAAGAAGACAAATCTTAACCATTTAAACATCAGTACTCCCTGGTCTTCACCACTCTACCTGCAGTCGTCTTCAAGTTCTGTTGATTCCACCTCTGAAGCTCCTCTCAAATCCAGCTTTTCCACCCCAGGTGCTCTGCCACTACTGCCTCTCTTTACCATCATTTTCACCTATGGCAGGAAGCTTTCAAATATTTAGCCTAAAGACCCACATATAACTTATCTTTCACATTCAAGCTGTCTTTGTAAAACACAGATTTAAGCACTACACATTTTCCTTTGCTACTGGAATGTGCTGTTTGTATTTGGTTTATTTCCTGGCTATATATATATATATATATATATATATATATATATATATACACACACACATACTGAGTATTCAGATTTCTTTGTTGAATGAATGAGTGAATGTCACTACTCTGATACTTACCTGCTTCTCATTGCCTGAAGGTGAAATTCTTAATTTTTTTCCTGCCACTAAAAATTGATAAACCATTTCTTTATTGTCTCTTGCTACATTCTAGTTTATTTCTTGACATCCTGAGGAAAATACTGCATTCTATCCTCACACATGCCCTAAGCAAATCATATGCTTTCAAAGGCCTCAGGCTTATGCTTACGACCTTCCCTTCTTCCTCTGACCAATGAAGGACTGCTCTTTCTTTAACACAGGCCCAGCTCACTTGCATGATTACCCCATTCCAAGGCTCCCCTAGCACTCTGTACTTTTAAAATACAGCACTATTATCCCCTTTTAATATGCCATTTACAAGTGTTTTCCATTACACTGTGCCTTCCTTGAGGTCACAGACCACATCACATTTATTATGTTTTTACTCCATTACAATGGACAACTTATAAGTATAAACTTACATCAGGCCTACTCATCAGACTGTGTCTAAAGAAGTCTTTCTAAAAGACTGTCTCTTGATTTTAAAAATAATAATAACTTCATAGAATATATGTGACTTTCAATACAATGGTTTTTAGATTGTTTACACGGGAAAACATAATACTTATTTCCACAAGACACAATACCACATTTTAAAATTCATATTTATTTTCACAAAAGGCAATACTACATTTTTATAATCTGGAGTATATAATCTGGAGTGGTTTTAATACCATGTACATGTTTTAAAAAGCCTAAAGAAAATGAGACTGACCTCTAAAGGAGGCAGTAACCATTCAAAGCAACTTTTTTTTTAATGGCCTAATTGTTTAGTGGTCATTAGTGATTATTTTTTAGCATTTTGCAACCAAATAAATTTTATTACTTATATGTTGCTGTTTAACTGTGATTTTAGGAAATTGTTTGAAGCTTTTGACTTGACATGTGTAACACAATTTTTTCATGTAAAAATATTGAAAAATAATCTCTCAGCATTTTTATTCAATATAGTTGATTTTTAAAAATGAATTACTAATGTTAAGCATGAGCAGACTATAGTCATTTCTAATTTATTCCTGATTTTATCATATTCATATTCAACTATATTTATTTCCAGAGCAAGAATAGAACATGTCCTATATTTATGGGAAAATGAGAGATTACACTCTTGTTGTCAAAGATACCTTGAGATGTCTTAATAAAAAGAAAACAAAATTGAAAATCAGTAGCAGCTCAAGCTTCATAGGCTAGGTTCAAATTAAAAGACCTTTTCTGAGCCTACTTTTACTGTGATAATTATCTAAATCAGCATTTGTTCCCCATTTAGACTAATTTTACAGGAATACTACACATAGATGTGCTTGAATTTGTATTAATTTATTTTCAAGATGTTCAAAAGCCTAATTGCATTAGGCATTTCTTGTGTTTAAAAATCAATTTTCTGGAATTGAATAAAGGTGAGCTATTATTCATTGGAGATAACAACTCCTAATATGCCAATAGCAAAAGGTATTTAAATAGAACTGAATATGACTTGCTTCACATTCATAATGCTCCAGGGCACTCCTTCCTCATTCAACCCTTTCATTCACTCAGCAAATGTTGTGGAGAGTGTCACTGCATATGAGTCATTGGGAGGAAGAAGAAAAATAAGTTACACATTATCTTCAATTGTTCATTATTTAGTAACCAGTAATTGCAAGTATCACATGAAATAGTCCTTAATGTGTTCATATCATTCCTAATTCCTTATCTGTATATTTTGATAAGCTAAACATCAAAGCTAATTGAAAAATTATTATTTATATTTTTAGTATTTACAAATGGCATAAATATAAAGTGGAAGCCCATTTTCCTTAGCATCAATGTTTTTGCTGAATATAATATATGCAAAGAATATCCAAGTATGACAATAATATATATAGAAGGACTAAAGAGATTCCATGTATATGTGTACAAATATGTCCTTCTATCTTTTTTAGTTGTTTTGAAAAGTACAATATAATTTATGAGCTTTGTGTTTGTGGTGATTTCTAAGCTTTGCCAACCTTTTCCCTTTACCCTAATCATCTTTAATCAACCCTGGAGCGCTCCTACAATGAATCAAGGTCAAACAATCAGGGGCCATATTAGAAAACAAATATTCCATGAGAGTTAAATATGACGTTTCTAGCCTGTTTCATCCATTCAACTTTTCTTCCTCTTTTCAGGTATTTCCATGCAAATAATGTGATAAAATAGACTGGGCCTCAACTTATTGATGCGCTTCTAGCCATTTTGGACCATGGCAAAGAATATGTCTACTAAGGACTCCTGGTGGCTAACTGGGCTCTAATGAAAAAGAAACAACAAGAACAACAACAACAAAAAAAAAAAACAGTAACAACAACAACAAGAAAACAGCCTAGCAGCCATTTCTACACAGGGGCCTCTCACCCATGCCACACTTCAGGGAGAAGTTATGCTAAGCTGCCTGCCTCCTGCACTGAACTGCTTTCCTACAGCATTTCTGCCATCTGAGCAAGCTCTCGTAAGAGAGATCCTGGAATCCTAGTTCAACAAATAAGACTAAGGCTTTCCCTACCCAATCAAAACTGTGCAGCTATATCCACACCAACATCTTCATTGACCAATCACAGCAGCACCATTCTGATCAATCAGGACAATATCTTTTGAACCAATCAAACTTCAAGGATTCAGAGTCTCTATTTGCATGAGAACAAACCAATCAGGGAGGGATGGAGATTTCCATCTCTGTAAATCTCTGTAAATACACTCCCCTCTGGCTGAGAGAACACACTTTCCCTTTCCACCAAAGACTGAAGACTGTGTCTCTTCAGCTGGAGCTGAGCTGAACCCCAAAGATGTCTCACCAATCCAGAGCAGAGAACAGGCAGAGCAGAACAGAATAGCGCAGAGCTACCAGGCTGGAGAGGAGCCTGGCCCCACGGCCACCTTGCCCCAAGGCCACTCCCCTCCAGGTTCTCCTAACAGATGTGCTGCCATGCAGCTTCATAATTGAACTGCAACACCAGTGAGCTGTTCCACAGCCATGCTGTACTCACAACCATGCTGTATTACAATTGAGTTGTTTGTACCACATCCGAAATTGGAGATTACTCTTGGTGTTGGATTGATGCCACAGCCATCAGTTGACACCACCATGATGTGGTCCTGGAAAAAATACATACTAAGCACTTGTCTTTGGTTGGTCTTTCTTAGATGTAGAAAGATATGTTTTATCCTTTGAATCAGTTTTCCTCTACCTCTCTTCACCAGCAAAGTATAAATCCTTGAATGAATTCAAGCCCTGGCTCTAAGGGGAAGGGGCCAGTGTCTTGTTGCCACTCAGTCTGAATTTAATCTCAAGTTAGGCTTGGGGGGCAAAAAGGATCCATAGGTCTCACATGGCATAGCTTATCATATGATAAACTAGAAAGTATATTGTGCTAGGCAAGTTCAAGGACACAATCTGTCTTCATCCCTCACTCAGGATCATGCAGGGGGAACAGGTGACTAACTGTGGACTTGGAAATTTGGATCTTGAGGTCCCTCTCTCCTAAATAAAGATACAAATGTACCACCCACTTAAGAGGAACCCAATAAGCTATAATTTTTGTTATATCCTTTCCACTTTATCAGTGGTTTTGTACTCCCCTTGCCGCACTGTCAGACAGACATTTTCCATTTTTTAAGATGTAAAGACATAAACAAGTGTTGAAAAGTTTCTAACTCCTCTATGTCATGTGTTATTAATGTTGACAACTTTTTAGAACATGAACTTTATTTCCTTTACTATTCCTATGCTGAACATAGGCAGCTAAAATATACTAATATTATCAAACATACATAATCATAAACTAGGAATTACATGATGTACCACCTTATTACTTGACCTGTGCAAGTTCTGTCTGCACTTTTACTTCTAAGTTTCATTATCTGTAAAGGAGCATTATTTTCCTCAATGAATTTGAAGAGCCCCTCCAATTCTGGTATGAGTTAAGTCTAAGTCTATAATGCAGAAATAGAATGTGATCTCTATAGGAGTAGACAGGTTCAATAGAGTTCACACCTCTACAGTATATTTGACATTAACTTGCTTTGAGCTGTTTTCTCTTTTTTGTGACAGTATCCCTTTTCCAGTTTTAATTTTCATTTTCCTACAGCTTGGATTCTATATTATAATCATGAAGACTGTGGCTTCTTAACTCAGAAGAGGGGTTAATTAACCACTCTATGCCCTATGCCCTCATCTATTGTTGCTGCTAATATTATTCTTCTAGTATGTGTAGGAGAAAATGCCCATCTCATAAATAGTCCTAAACAGGAGACTTATCAGAACTAAGAGCCAACAGGATGAGAAACAACCGAAGGCACTCTCTCGTCTATAGCACTTATTTGTTAGTCGTTCACAGATTTAACGGGACTGTTCAGATAGTTAAAATTTTTTCTCTTTATTGCCGAGTCTCAACGGTAGTAAAATATGAGATATTCCAGAATTGAAACAATCTATTAAAAAAATTTTTTTTATTTCCATGACAAGATAGGTTAGACAGGATTCCTTGAATTGCATTTTTGGGAAGACTTGTGTGTGTGTGTTAATGTGTGTATATTTTTAAAACAAGATTTTCATTGAGATATAATCCACACATCACAAAATGAGCCCTTTTAAAGTTACAATTCAGTATTTTAAAAAAACACATTGACAGAGCTTTGCAACCATCACCACTATCTAATTTTAAAACATCTCTTCACTGAAAATATTAATTCCCTTCACCATAGCCTATGGCAACACTAATCTCATTTTTATACCTACAGACTTGCCTATTCTGAACTCTATATAAATGGAATTACACAATATGCAGTCTGTTGTGCCTGGATTCTTTTACTTAGCATAATGTTTAAGGTTTATTTGTGCTGCAGCATGTACCAGTATTTTATTCCTTTTTATGGCCAAATAATACTCCATTATATGGATATATCTCATCTTGTTTATCCATTCATTATTTGATGGGCATTTGGGTTGTTTCTACTTTTTTTATAAAATAGATAAGATTGTTTTAAGCATCTATGTATAAGTTTCTGTATACATATATTTCCAGTTCTCTTAGATAAAATCCTAGAAGTAGAATTACTCAGTCACAGAGTAGCTATATCCTTAACATTTTGAAGAACCACCACAGTGCTTTCAAAAGTTACTGTACATCCCACAACATTATATCAGGGTTCCAATATATCCACCTCTTCACTCACACTTATTATTGTCATCTTTATTTTAGCTATCATAGGTATGTAAAGTTACATCGGATTATGGATTTGATTTGCATTTTAATGACTAATAATGCTGAGCATCTTTTAGTTTGATTACTAGTAATTTTCATATATTGTGTGGAGAAATATCTATTCAAATCTTTTGCCCATTTTTAACTGGATTGTCTTTTATTACTGAGTTTTAAAGGTTCTTTACATTCTTACAGACAAGTTTCTTATCAGACAAGTAATTTGCAAATGCTTACTCTATTCTGTTTCCTTTAATTTTTAAAAATACACTTTATTGATTATGCTATTATAGTTGTCTCAATTTTCCCCCTTTGCCCCTCTCCACCTGGTACCCCTATTCCCTCCAGCAATGCCCCCCCTTAGTTCATGTACATGGGTCATGCATATACGTTAATTTGTTACTCCATTCCTATACCGTTCTTAATTTCCCCTTGTCTATTTTGTACTTACCAATTTGGAGTAAGTAGATATGGTTTCCATATCTATGATTGTTTCTGCTCTGCTTGTTTGCTCAGTTTATTTTTTTATATTCAATTTATTTTAAGGATTTTACTTATTTATTTGTAGAGCGAGGGGAAGGGAAAGAGAAAGAGAGGGAAAGAAACATCAATGTATGGTTGGCTCTCGTGAACCCCCTACTGGGTACCTGGCCCACAATGCAGACATGTGCCCAGACTGGGAATTGAACTGGTGACCCTTTAATTCACAGGCCTGTGCTCAATCCACTGAACTACACCAGCTAGGGCTAGATTCAATTTTTGATAGTTGTGAATTTATTGACATTTTAGCATTCATTGTTTTAATCTTTTTCTTATATAATTCCCTATAACATTTCATATAATAATGGCTTGCTGATGATGAATTCCTTGAACAGTATAGGAATGATGAATTTTACCTTATCTAGGAAGCACTCTATCTGACCTCCAATTCTAAATGATAGCTTTGCTGGACAGAGTAATCTAGGTTGTAAGTCCTTGCTTTTCATCACTTTGAATACTTCTTTCCAGCCCCTTTTAGACTGCAAAGTTTCTTTTGAGAAACCAGCTGATAGTCTATGGGAACTCCCTTGTAGGTAACTAACTGTTTTTCAGATTCTGTCTTTTAACCTTTGGCATTTTAATAATGATGTGTCTTAGTGTGGCCCTCTTTGAGTCCATTTTATTTGGGACTTCCAGTACTTCCTGGACTTGTATGTCTATTTCCTTCACCAAATTAGGAAAGTTGTCTTTCATTATATTTTTTTCAAAATGTCTTCAATTTCTTGCTCTACCTCTTCTCCTTCTGCCATCCCTATGATTTGGATGGTGATATGTTTGAAGATGTCTCAGAGGCCCCTTAGCCTATCCTTGTCTTTTAAAATTATTTTATTTTCTTGCTGCTTTGATTCTGTGTGTTCTTTTCACTTCCTTGATGGTATCATTTGTACTACAAAAGTTCTAATTTTGATGTAATCCTATTTATTTTTTGTCACCTAATATTTGTGTCATATCTTAAAAACCATTGCCAACTCATGGCCACAAAGATTTACTCCCATAAGAGTTTTATAAATTCACCTCTTATATTTAGATTTTTGATTCATGTTGGATTAATTTTTGTGTATGGTATGAGGCAGGGGTCCAACATTTTTCTGTTGCATATGGATATCCAATTTTACCACTACCATTTGTTGAAAAACTAGTTGTTACACATTGAATGTTTTTCACAAGCTTATTAAAAATCAACTGCTCATAATATAAAGGTATATTTCTGTACTTTGAAAACTATTCCATTGATCTATCTGTCATAATGTTAATATCATTAACATTTATGTAGCTTTGCAGTAAGTCTTGAAATCATTAAGTATGAGTTTTCTAAATTTGCTCATTTTCTTCATTACTGTTTTGACAATAGGTCTCTGAATTCCAATAGGAATTTTTGGTTTAGTTTGTCAGTTTATTCAAAAGAACAGCTTAAATTTTGACAGAGGTTGCACTTAATCTATAAGTCAATATAGAAACATTGTCATCTTAACAATATTTAGACTTTCAAACCATGAGCATGGATGGAACTGGAAAGCATTATGCTAAGCAAAATAAGCCAGGCAGTGAAAGACAAAATACCACACGATCTCACCTTTAGCAGGAACCTAATCAACAAAACAAACAAACAAGCAAATGATAACCAAAGACACTGAAATTGAGAACAGGCTGACAGTGACCAGAGGGAAGAGGGGAGGGAATTTCAGGGGAAAAGGGGAAGGGTTTGCAGAAACAAGTATAAAGGACACATGGACAAAAAAACACAGGGGGTGGAAACGGGAGGGAGGTGGGGATGGATAGGGGGGTGGGCTGCAATGGGGGTAAAAGGCAGAAAACTGTACTTGAACAACAATTAAAATAAAATAAAACAAAGCCCATGAGTATGGGATGCATTTCCATTTATTTAACTCTTCTTCGATGTCTTTCAACAACATTTTATAATTTTCATCATATAAGCTTGCACTTCTTTTTAAAAAACTCATTCCTGCCCTGGCTGGTGTGGCTCAGTGAACTGAGCTCCAGCCTGCAAACCAAAGGGTCGCCAGTTCAATTCCCAATCAGAATACATGCCTGGCTTCCAGGCCAGGTACCCAGTAGGGGGAGCATGAGAGGCAAGCACACATTGATGTTCCTCTCACTCTCTTTCTCCTTCCCTTCCCTTCTCTCTAAAAATAAATAAAAATCTTTTTTAAAAATTAAAAAAATAAAAGAGTGAAATCTCACTCCTAAGTATTTTATTCTTTTTTGATGCTATAGTAACTAAACTTATTTTATTTCATTTTTTGATTCTTCATTACTAATATAGAAATATAATTTATATTTGTATGCTCTTACATCCTGGAACTTTGTTGTACTTTTTAATTAGTTTTAATATTTTTTGTGTAACTTCCTTAAGGATTTTCTATATTGATTGATTACATTTAACACTAACATTCTCTTAACAATCCATCTACTTTATTTCCCACCACAGATTCTTAGGAAAAGGGAGGATCATTACATTTTTCCTCCCCATCAGCCAAGTTTTTAATAAAACAAATTTGAGGAAGCATTGCCTGAATGAGAAATTTCAGACAAAACTTCTCTAGAAAAACAAACACATTTCTTATAAAGCACAGTTTATTTATTTTTATTTTACTCAAATTAAAATTAATACTATGAAATAATGACAGCTCTTTAGGAATATTTTTCTGAGCTAAGGAACATAAAGGAGCCCTTGGGCATTGGACATTGAATAAATCTTCATTGAATGAATGTGAAAATGAATGGGGTGTATAAAAACACATGAAGTGTGCATAGCCCAACAGAGAAAAATTGGTGAATTCTTATCCCCACAGGAAAGTCTCAATGCAGACAAGATGGGCCCAGCACTGATTTTAAGCTGAGGCTAGAAGGTGTGAGTACTTAACCCTATTTCATACAAATAAATGGAGAAAAAAGGATTAAATATTAGAAATTATTTTTAATTTAAATTAATGTAATAATTAGAAACACTGCTTTGTAGGTTGTTGTCTCTGTCTAAAAATATTAAAACAGAGGTAGAATAAAACATCCATCGTGGATGCTACAAAGTGATTTTTTATTCACTTTCGAGTGAATGAGATGACCTGAGAGTTTGCTGTAGGATCTAAAATTCTATAAATAAAAAGAACTCAAGTCTCTAATAAAAGTGCTTATTGCTTTTAGAAAATTGAATTGGGAAATGCTGTCCAGACAAACTCCTACCATTTGCAGATCCTTGGTGGCAGTGCAAATCTCTATTTGGCCCCTACACCATAAGTCTAAATATTTAGAAGTTATAAACCAAGTTCACAAACTGTTAAATAAATCCTATTCTTCTACCGTGACAAACAGACTTTTAAACTTAATATTAGTATTGGTATTCATTACTCCTGAATCAGTACACTTCAATTAGGTAAATGGCCGGATAGAATTTAGACTTCTAGTTCTCCCCCAGGTTGTGTGCCAGAACAGAGTGATCTGGGAAGAGCCAGACTCACCCTCCCCTCTATGTAGTAGGGCTAAAGGCCATGCCTATATTTTTGTGGACATCAATTCAACACCTCCAAACTCTATCCTTTCAGAGAGCATGTCTTGAAATTTTTGGCTCTGGAGTATGCACATTTATGGTGTGGTCTGTCTATGGGAAGATGAACCCCCTACCCACACTGTCAAGCGTCAGCCATACATCCCTGGCACAAGGCCATGCCTTCGAACCCTTCAGGCTAAATGTCCATACACTAGCAGTGCAGTCTGCTCTCAGAGAGAGAGAGAGACCCAAGGAACAAATTTAAATAGGCCCTAGAGGTGGGCTTGGGGCCAAATAACCAGGGATTTGAGGGCTTCAGAGAATGTTCTAGAGAATGAGGGTGGAAACACTGACTTTATATGGTCAAAACAATTTGGCCTTATGAGACTCCTTTCCCCATGGGAAAGGCATATCCAGATAAAAACCGTAAGGGGATTCATAAAGCATAAAGTTCAGAGAAGGGACCTCAATGGCCCATGTCTAATAAGGATGACAACAGGGTGGTGATGCTATAATCTGCTTTGACTTCATGCATTTTATCATGCAAGATAAAAATCACAGTAACAAGAGAATCTGTACAATAGTTAAAGCAACTATTTAAGCTTTTAATCTTATTTGGGAAAATCAAAACAAGGATTTCAGAACATGAATATTTTCTTCAAAAAAGGGGTATTGGATTATAATAAATAAATTTGTGCTATACAGGTGATTTCAAGGTCTCTTGGATATGTAAGCAAATTTACAGTCTTATGTTTTTTCCTAAAATTTAATCACAACCTGAGGCAAATGTGATAAAGACATGTACCATAATATCAAGTTAAAATTTCCAAACTCAATTGTAAACACAGATCAAACTATATTTCTGAAAACCTGTATTTTACTGAGGAAAAATGGTGGCACAATCAAATCAGCATGAATTCTAACCGGTGCATATACAGGTATCATCAATCATTTATAGAAACTGTTCCTTAGGATTACTCTAAGAACACTGCTTCTAAGAATAATGGGTCCTGAAGGAGCTTACTCTTCTAGTAAGACACGTATTTGCCAACTCAAGTATTTATCGTACTCAACATTAAAAATGAGTTTCCTTTCGCCTGGTCTTTCAGACTAATAAACATGAAAGTCCTCTAGTGTTTCTAGTAAAGACTAAGTCCATGAGTCTATAAATACAGATATTAGTGTAGGGATAAAAATTCTAATCTTATATAAACAGACGAAAGAAGCTTGTGTAAGAATAGAACAGAAAAGGTGTAATTAAAATGTGGCGAATGTAGCAGACATTTGAAAGACATTTTGAAAGTTATAGGAAATGGTAGTGAATTTGTAAAGATGCTTTGAACAATAGTGTGCAATTCATATTAAAATGGCCAAGGTATTTTAAGGCGTCATATAAATGACATCTAGCTAGTATAAATAACAGAAGACAATGAGCTACACAGGGTATAAAATACATGCTTCTAACAAAAATGTGTTGAGAAATGAACTTTCACTTTTGCTTTGGGTAAATGAATTAGAAGAATAAAATATTCTGTCCTATGACCTTAAACATTCATCATTATTATAAAGGCATCTGTGCATAATACATTAAGCTAGTAGGGGAGGAGACAAGTTTTATAAAAGATATCTAATGTTTGGTCATGTCAATGTTTACACATTTCAAAGTTATGCACTTTCATAAAATTAATGACATAAATGTTTTTGGGATGTATAATTTCTCTTCTTGATTTCAGAAATAATTTTCTTATGCATATCCACAAAGTTCCCTTTAAACTTATGGGTCAAAAACTCTATATAGTTATTTAGGTGTACATGCAATAATTATTTGTTTTTTAAGATGTAGTGTCCTACCAATATGTGAAAATAACCTTATTTAAAAAAGTTGACATTAAATATAGGGCTTTTGTTTATTTTGATTATACCTTTCAAATTAATACAGCCATTCTATTACATAGAAATAAAATTTTATAATAGTTATAACATTTCTAAAATTTTATAATCAGTAAATAGGAATTTAGCTGTTACTTTTTTAGTAATTGTATTCTTCAGACCCCCCACACCAACACTGAGTGATAATTGACTTTCCAATTCAATTTTATAATCTCTTGGTCCTCCCAAAATAGAAACTAGGCAAAACCCCGATCTCATTTATCTCTTTCCCCTTACATATCTAAGACATTACTCAATCTTCCCAGTGTCATTTAAATTTTTTTCAGGATATAAATATGCATACATGCATATTCTGCATATTTGCATGATCTACCCACATTCAAGTATGAAATAAGATTATTGCTATATAATACATATATAGATACATAAATAGATAGATGATTGATAGCTGCCTAGATAGACACATAGATACATAGACAGAGATGGATGAATGGAAGGATGAACTGATGGATGGATGTGACTTTTTTCCCTATCTGATTGGCTGAGTGTAGCTATCTAACTTTATATGTACACACACTTGGTATATCTTCTCCGTGTATCTGCCCAAACAGGGCAGAGGCAATATACACTGTTTAACAGATCAAGTCTAAGAATTTCCTCCTGACCATATTTATTTATCTTTTACCCACACATACATAAAATATTTGTATTATAGAAATAATAAAGAGGTTATTGGCAGGAAAAAAACATACATGTAAGCAACGGACAGAACAGAAAAAGACTAAATAATCCCACAGTTGCTATTGTCAAACTTGTCTCTATGCACCCATATTTCAGACTATTTTGTATATCCAACAAATGTTTCTGGGTGTCTATTATGTGATAGGCATTGTTCAAGATGATTGAGACACATCAGTGATTAAAACAATTTTAAAGCCCTCTGTGTGGCACATATAAAAACTAGAGTATCACATAGCTACTGTACATATATACATTAATAACATCAAAATTTTATTATTAATTTTAATTTTATTAAAATTTTATTATTTTAAATGGTATAATTTGCTTTACAAAGGTGTACTCCAATATGTGTTGTAAATGTCTATTTCATCCACAAACTCAAAGGCCTGTTTGGTTTATAGGATTCGCAAGACTGCGGGTTCCCCTAGCATAAGCTCAAGAACTGTGAATGAAATGAGAATCAGTATCCTTACATTACAAAACCTGCTACTACTTGGTTGGCCAAAAAAGTCTGTGTAGTTTTTTCCATAAAAATAAAAGACACATTTGTCATTTTCACCAATAACTTTATTGATTTGGGTATTCTGAGTATGTCAGCTATTTCCCATTATTGGCTTCCAGTGGGTAGAGGCCAGGGGTGCTGTAAACATCTTCCAATGCATAAGACAGCCCCAAAGAAAAGAACTATTTGGCCAAAATGTCAACAATACCAAGAAAATTTGCAAACCATTTTTGACATGTTCAATCACAGCACATACACTGAACAAATCCATTTTTGCATTTATAAGTATTTTCACCTTTCTTGAAATAATACAGCATAATATGCCAAAAATGTTGTATATCTTCTTCCATCTTCAATATTAAAATAGCTGTATAAAAATCTGCCAATTTTGAGAATATTTATAAATGCATGCTGATATGACAGTTATCACAATACAATCTAATAAAATTGTTTTGAATGAAGTTAAAGACAACTTTTTGCTACTAGTGCCATCATACAGAAAAAAAAAAAACAAAGTTTTTGGCCAACCCAATATTAAGCCCTAGTCGTGAGTGGATGAAAACTCCACCAATTTATCTTAAAAACTGCCTGAAGCCAAAGTGAAAATCCATGTGAAAGTGGATTTTTAAATTCAAACAAAGCTTTGCAACAAATTTTTAAAAATGTATATAACAAAAACCCAAGGAATTTTTTTAAGCCACAAAACTCTTATTGCTATATAAATATTATATGAAGGTAAACTTTGACACCTGTAACCCCCATTGATTTTCATATTGCTAAAATAAGGCCATCTCTGTATTTTGAGGAGAATTCTATTCAATGGTTATTTTAAAAGATACCTGAAACCAACACAAAAGAATATTGAAAGTAAACTGTAATTAAAAATTAAAATAAAAAAAGAAATAAATAAGAAGTATAATTGGTAGGCACAAAATAGATAGGGAGAGGTGAAAAATAGTATGGGAATGGAGAAGCCAAAGAACTTACATGCATGATCCATGGACATGAACTAAGGAGGGGAATGCTGGTGGGAGGGGGGGAACAGGGTGGAGGGGGATAAAGGGGAGGAAAAAATGGCACAACTGTAATAGCATAACCAATAAAATATACTTTAAAAGGAAATAAATAGAAGATCCTTAGTTTTTGAGAAGTAGTTGTAAATGATTCCTTAGAAAAGGTATGGATGATAGAAAGAGCAAAACGTGCTTTTAAACATCTCTCACCCCCACCACTCTCCATTCTGGTAGGCGGAAAACATCAGACAAAAGGGACGAAGCGTTGAAAAGAAGAATCAAAGAGAGAGCACAATGAAGACAGATCATATTACTTTGTGGAAGTGGACCAGCTTCATTTTTGGTGCTTTACAGGCCATTCCTGAAAGTAGTGTATAAAGTCTTACAAACCTCATTCTGTATACAAAAGTTTTTGTGCCCACACACACACATATTCACTAACACACTACCATTAGATACTGAGACTCCTATACAAAATACCATTTAAAACTAACATCTAAATACTGAAAAATAGTCTGGCTTTTATTTATCTGGTAAGAAAAATTATGATCAAAGAATCTCAGATGAACTACTTTTACTGGGTAGAACAGTAGAAAACAAAGATGACATTTCTAAGACTTCTCTGGTTAAATAATAAATTCCTGATAAACATTTAAGTTGTGCTAATCACTATAGAAAAATAGAAAGCATACCATTTTAGTATTCTTAAAATCCTCAGCGAATTATATTTCTAGAAATGCCATATCCCTATGTATTTTTCCATTAAGAGTGACACACAGGACAAATAACTTTATCAGAGAAACCTGAACATGAATAGTTTAATTAACACTTGTTCAGTAAAAAATAACATAATCACTGATTTTATTCCAATAATTTTAAACACGAGGTTAAAAAACTCTCCCAGAGTTATTCTCTAAAATAAAGATAGATTAGAAAGTCAGGCCCATGTATAAATGACCAGGTATAAATGAATTTTTTCTTAAAATATACGAAGTTGATTTTATAATTGACACTCAGGGAGAAAAAAGCAAAGCTATGCAAATTTCCAACTCAATCTAAACTCTTTTTCTCTTTTTCTTTTGCTAAATACACATATGTACGATCATTTACATAGAGTTCTGAAAAATCCTTTCAGTTTTTCTCTGTTATTGGAATATCTCCAAAAAATAAATTTACATCATAAATTAAGCATCTGAATTCTTGTAACTATCAATTAGTGTTTACAAAACAGATAAGGGTACAAATAACATCATCCTGGAACATTTAATTCTTTTAAAAGCAAAATATGATACAAATAAAATTATAAAGGGAAGAACTGACCCTTGACAGAACAGATTTAGTGGAATCATAGAGGGCAAAAAAAGCCAGATAGCAGTCATAAGATTTCAGAGAGGAAACAAGTCTGGGACATATATCTTTACTGTATTATAATATCAGTAACTTAAATATTTTATTCTAATATATCTGTATTTGTTTTCCCAAATAGGTTTTATGACAAGAGATACACATGATGATAAAACACTTTGGCATTTAAGTATAAAATGTATTATAAAATAACTTGTTGAGATTTTGTCTATAGCAACTTGGACAGCCTTATCTTCCATCCTTTGCAGATATTTCTCTCTGCATGTTCAAATCCTATCTTATGCCTTTTGATGCTTCACTTATCTAATTTTGAGTTTTGATTTGTAGCAAAAAATGCATTCATGGAAAAATTTCCTTGTGTAACTATATTATTGTTGTGAATGCTGATATGCTTTATATTTTGAACTATACTATACACATTTTATACCATTCCACCAATGCAGAAAGGGATTATTTATCATATTAGAACAACTATTCATAATTATTTAAATGTGGGTATGAAATTTTAACATATTAACAATTCTTTTAATACTAATAAAATTATAACCATAGAAAGCTGTAGTAATATGAAATTTCAAAAAATAAAACTGCCTAGGTATGTGTGTGAAATATAAACCTATTTAATAGTTGACTGGTGGTAATGACTAAGATCTTACCAGACTAATCCTTCCTCAGATAACAAAAATAAACTCTGGGCATAAGAAACAAAAGCAGCCAATTGAAGGCACTGGGGAAAAACAAAAAACGAAAACAGAATCGTGCCTGGTAACTGTTGACATCATTTTCACTCACATCCCTTTGACCAGAATTTGTTCACACAGCTGCAGCTTATATGAACAGGAAACTTAGGCAGTTGATTTTCTTTTTTCTGATTGCCCGTAAAGAAAGAATTGACTGAGCAGCATCTAGCAAGTCTCTGTCACATACACATTGTACCCACAGGAGCAACATTCCACTGGACAACAGGTACTTCTCACCTGTACTTTCCTCCCTACCCTAACGGATCACAGTAATCAATTTCCACTTATTTCCACTCAGTTCCACTTCTTCCAAACTTGAAAGGCTGAGAGTTTTCATCAAAAATCTCCCCAAATGCTTTTTTTCTCCACTTTTTACTGATAATGTTTATTCATGCACTTAAATTAAGGAACAGTTATACATATAAATCAAGACATACATGAAAGAAAATAAATGTTAGAAATATAAAAATCACAATTTAGTTGAATTTGCCATTGTTCTCTTAGAAAACTAAGATGATTCCAATAGAATGATTTCTTTTTCCCTATGAAAATTCAAGTTCAGAAACAGAAGTGAGGCAGTATAAAGTCCAAAATATCATTACTACCAAAAAGTAGAAATTCAAAAATATAACATTAACGCAAGCAAGTGAGTTTTCTGATTCTGAGCCCTCACCAATGCACATGCTGTGCTTCATCATCCCTTCACTTGGGTGGGGAGTGTTGCCCATTAAATTTGAGGGCATGGAAGAGCAGAGAAGAATGCATGTTTCCTATGGGAGAGGAACTGTCTGTGGGAAGAGGACACAGGAGCTGGGCTGTGATTTCTCAGGTCCTTCCTCAACAATGTAAGTCATTTCCCAGAGAGAAGTGACCGAGGAATTTGAGCAGAGTCTTAAGTGTAGAGTCAAGGAAGAGTCCTCCACATGAAAAGACATAGTAGGACTAGGAAGAAGTCATTCCCAAACAGAGTAAAATGGAGATTCCATTAAAAAATAATACATATAATATTTAAGTTAGAAAATGTTTTCTTAGGTTATTTAAATCATTCTGAGCTTACAGAGTTCAGCATTATGTTCCCAACTCACTAAACATTAAATATTCCTAAAGTTTTTATTTCATTTTTACTAAATTGGGATTTTCTTTAAAACACAGATTATATCTCAATGTAAATCACTCAGAATTTTACCTTGTTCATATAAGACACTTGAAGATAAATTTAAGATTCTATGATCATTTATATGACACAAACTATCAATGAAACTCATATCTTATTCAATGTATAGAAATAACATTTAAAAAGAAAAATTTCACAATGTATAAATTTTTTTAAATGTAAACATTTAAACATAGTAAGCATTTTCATACATGTTGACTTGATAATATGCTGACTGGACCCAACATCTTAATCTTGGTTTAGCCATAAGCTATATGAGTTATACATGAGTTATAAAAATTTTTATTTGAGGCTCCTTTTGGGTTTTACATTTAAATTCCAAAATAATAAAGCTGCTTTTCAAGTACTAGAATCACTGTACAGAAAACATTTACACTGCTACATAAAATATTCAGTAACAATTTGAAATCATTCAACAAAGGGTTGAATAACATGATCTAGAATAAGGTTAAGTGCTACTTCTAAATAAAACTAGTGACACAATGATTTATTCTGTAGACCTTTAAAATCTCTCAGCAAAGCACATCTAATCTGTTTGTTTTAACATGAAATCTAAAAATTCTTATGAAATACATAGAAATGTATTTTCTGTGCCATAGAAAATACCATATGCCATAAAAGCAATAGACCATTTAAAGGTTAGGGGTCTAAAAAGGCAAAATAAGATGACTGCAGCATTTAAAATATATTTATTCTAAAGGTCTCTGGGGACTGAAATTCCATAGGATTCATTATAATGATGCATTGTGATTCTAGTAGTCTTGGGAAGCAAAGCAAAAAAGTCATATAACTAAGGTTTGATCCACTTTCTCTAAAAAATTTGAACTTATGTCTTTTCCTTCCTTCTTTTTTTTTTTTCAAATTATTCAGAGATAGAGTTTCTCCCAATGGAAGAAGAGGATGTTTTAAACCAAACAGGGTAGACTTGATTAGATTTAGAGCCTGGATCCCTCAATCTTGGCTGGATATAAGGAGCCTGAAGTATGTACCTAGATATATTTTCCAGACAGCTTTAATTTTTAATCTCTGGAGAGCCAAGTACTGTTATTGAAATCAGGACCCAAAACCAGTCTCACTGGTTAACAGGAGCTGATAGCAAAAGCAGGTGAACTATAGAAATTATATGGCCTAAAATCTTTATATTTTTTCAAAAAGAGATGATCTGATTAAAAATAAGGTGACAAAGAACCAAATTTGGGACTATGTTCTTATTGTCTTCAACATCTTTGCCTCATTATTATTTACTGTGAACACTGAATAGATCCAGAGAAGAGTACATGTACTTAAATAATGCAGAAGAAATGTCTTTCTTCTGATTTCAAAAGGAAGCTGAGTTTCTCTCACAAACCTAAAGTCACACATTAAGGTCACAACAGGATTCTTTCTAATCAAACAACCCTATTTTCAAAGGAGCATAAATAAATGAATAAATAAATAAATCTTACAAAAAAGAATCCTTTAAAAACTAGTTTTTTTTAAATTTCAGGGGTCTATATCCAATGTCATGTGATTATTTATTCTTAATTAACATTTCTGACATAGAAGTACAAGTTATATTTTTAATTTATTTAAACATTTATTGTGGACTTCAAATTCTAGATGCTTTGGTTGTCCATGTGAGTACACATATTAATGATATTCAATCTTTATTACTGAAGAGCTATTTCCAAACATATAATTGGCAGCACAATGTGGTAAATCTGATAAGAATAATTAACAAAATGCAAAGGGATCAGAGAATGAAATACTAGTACAGTATTTGGAGACAGACTCTGAATTTCCTAGAAGAGTGACCAACTGATATTTTGAATAGAACAGTTTTATTCTAAAAGAATGTATCATATCATCTTAAGTAACATGGAAACATAATTTGTTTTTCACAATCATGAGAACATTTTTTAAAGCTAAAGGATAAAACAGATTTAAAGCTAAAGGATACACAGAACCATAATGCATCAAAATGTAGGATCCTGAATGTTTAAGTAAATGAAGTTTTAATATTAATTACTCATTGGCATTAGGAGAGGAATTCTGTTTTCACAAATGTCAGACTAGACAATTTGGACCAATCCTTCTACTAGATTTAATACCTATAAAATATTAACAGTGATAAAGAACAAGAAAAAGAACATAAGTACAGAGTCAAGATCCAAGAGAAGAGTGAAATCTGGAGAGAGAAGTCTAGCATCTGGGTTTGCACTTGCTTTTGGGACATCGGCCAACACAAAAGAGACAGAAAAGGGACCACGCAGCATGTTGATTGTCTCTCTGGCAACAACAACAACAAAATGTGGAGTCAAGAGTGGGTGAGTGCAAAGGGAATAAAAATATACCAAAAGAAAGTGGTCCTCAATGAAAGGCAGCAGGGCTGCTAAGTTGTCTGAAAATCCGGAAATATCTTAGGCCTTGAAACATGATTAATGTGATTTTTTTGATCTCTGGGAACCTGACAGAGCAAAAGAATATCCTCTTTAGAATAAGATATTATCATCCTAGAAAAATAATTATTTCTTCAAGTAATTTTTAATAACAACATACAACAACAAAGAAAGTCATGTACACAGATAAAGACAGCACAATACAAACAACAGAAAACAGGCACAGACAAGTGAGATAATGAAAGGAAAATTTTCAATGATAGATGAATATGCGATATTTATGGAGAATGAATTTAAAACTAAAACATTCATACAGGAATTGGTAATAGTTCAAGATTTGAAAAAGAATATTCAGAATATAAATATTCAATAATAAATCTAGAAAATAAACAGAAATATTTACTGCAGATAAAACATACCTAAATAAAGGCCTAATGGACTTGGAGACTTTATAAAAGGAAACATAAAGAAAATATGAGAGTATAAGAGATATAGAAAGCAAAGGGCCTAATATAAATTTAACTGGAGTATGAGGAGAGAACAGAGAAAATGGAGTAAAATAAAAAAAAAGAAAGAATGTTAAAGGAGCTCCCCAAGTTGGTTGAGTCCACACATTCAATATTCCAATCAATCCCAAGAAAGATAAATAAAATAAATTCACATGTTTGAATATGTCAACATGAAATAACAGAAATTAAAGAGAAATAAAATATATTATAAGTAGTTAGAGGAAAGGAGAAATTTACTGGAGGGGAACATCAGACAGACTGACAGATAAGTTCTCAATAACAGCAATGCAAGCCAAAGACAATTAAATAATGTCTTCAGCCATGCGCAAGAAAATTATGAGCAACTTAGAATTCTACACCAAGTAAAAATATCTTTCAAGAGTGAAGGTGAAATAAAAACCAATTCAGTCAAAATTAAACAGAGAATTTACTACCAACAAACTCAAGCAAATGAAGTATTAGAAAAGTATACACTCGCAGAAGAAAAATGCTAGCAGGTGACTCATAAAGTCCAAATATGAAAAGATAAAGTAGAGCAAAGGAAATAGTAGCTACATGGAGAAATCTAAATGACTCACCACCTTGATAAAACATTAACAATAACCAGATTTTACTGTGTGTGTGTGTGTGTGTGTGTGTGTGTGTGTGTGTAAAGAGAGAGACAGAGTGAGAGAGTCTATCCAGAAGGTATTCAGCTGTACAATAGGAAAAATAGAGACATTTACTGAGAAAATACAAGACACAAGAAACACTATATAGGACAATGATGCCTCAGTCCCCTTCAAAGCAGGCATCATGGGACCTCACACCATTCTCCCAATTACCATCAGCTGCCCTGTCATATTTTCCTGAATTTCATCAATAGTCTGAAATCTCTTCCCTTTCAAAGGTGATTTTAATTTTGGGAAATGCCAGAAGTCACAGGGTACCAAATCTGAGTCACCTGGGTAATTTGATGTTTCACCAAAAAACTCTGCATGAGATACAATGCATGAGCAGGCGCATTGTCCGATAAAGTCGCCAATCACCAGTTGCCCATAGCTGTGACCATTTTCTCATAATGCATCTCTCAACTGATGAAGGACACTGAGTAGTACTCCTTATAAACTGTTTGGCCTGGTGGGGCATACTCGTGATGGACAATATCTTCCCAATCAAAACAACACAGTTAACACGGTCTTGATCTTGCTGAGCCTTTGCCATGCCTTCTTCGGGTGTGGAGAACCAAGTGACTTCCACTGGGAAACTGGGCCTTCATTTCTGGATCACAGCCTTAGACCCAGGATTCATCTCTGGTTATGACTGTCTTGAGGAAATGTTTCACTGAAAGTGGTTAGAATCAAGTCATTAGCAACTGCAGCACTAAGTTCCTTCAGCTCTGATAGCAGAAGCTGCGGAACAAATTTGCCGTGACACATTCCATGCCAAGATCCTGTGTCAAAATCTTGGACACAATAGTTTTTGGAATCCCCAGATCAACTTGTAGTTCTCACACTGTGTGCCGCCAATCTTTGTTGATTGCAGCCCACACATATTCAACATTATCAGATGTTCTGCTTGTTGCAGGCCTTCCAGAACATGGATCATTTTCAACAGATTCTTGATGATCTCTGAAGTGTTTGTGCCATACTTTTACTTATGCTGTACTCATTACATCATCCCCAAAAGCCTTCTGCATCATCTGAATAGTATCCATGGAAGAATGTTCAAGGTTAATGCAAAACTGGATGCAGATTCGTGGCTCTATTTTCTCGGTCATTTTGAATGCACAGCCACACAGTACACATGGTCACTCAATAGCATCTACTGCACCCACTGACTGGTACAGCGAAGTCATCATTGTTCACGCATGCGCATTCCAGTCCACTCTCCTTGGCTGCCAGGTTACATCGATGTTGTACAAACCATTCTCATTATATTAACAATGGCTAGACTATTTCCAGATAGACCTTGTATAGACCTTACACACATATACATACAAAAATTATATCTACACATAAGTATACATATATGTGCACATATGTGAATATATCATGCAATAAAAATGGCATATAAGCTTAGACGAGTTAAAAATATTAAAGTGTTCTAATATACTTACACTCATCAGGAGAAGATGGGAATAAGGAATTAACATTACACTATTATCATCCAGTATGAGAAATACTATATTATAATTTCTAGAGCAATGGATGAAAGAATAGCATAGGAATATATAGCTTCACAATACAGCAAAAATGGAATAATAATATAATCAATAAAAAAGAATGCAAGGACAAAAATACAGTGACATCAACCAAGTAAGACAAAAGAAGGAACTTAGACTATAGTGATTTAAAAGCAAATATACTTATGATCAATTTGAGTGAAAATAAAATTAAGTCTCCAATTTAAAGAAAAGATTGTTGGATTAGAAAGAAACAATTATTTGCTATTTATTAAAAAAACATATAAACTAAGAAGACTGAATAGTGTAAGTAAAGGGATGCAGAGAGATACATAATGTATAAAAAAGAAGCTGAAGTGGACATATTAATATCAAAAAAACACACAATAAAACTATATTCAAATAAGGTCACACGGTGTGGAGGCTGACTGTGGGAATTGTGGGGCAGGCTGAGTGGAGGGGTCAAAAGGGGAAAAATTAGGACAACTGTAATAGCATAAACAATAAAATATTTAAAAGAACAAAGGAGGGTGACTTCATTCTAATGAAAGGTTTAATTTATCAGGAAAATATGAAACTTCACAATTAATAAACATTCAATTACATGACTTCAACATAAAAAGCAAAAACTGATAGTGCTATATATATGAGAAATTTAAACTGCCACGATCACAGTATCTTGATCCTCTGCGTAACTGATCATCAATCAGAAGAAAAAGGAATTAGTACTTTGAGGAAAATAAGAAACTTGAATATAGGCTTTATAGACCACTACTTTTTACAAATTTTAACAAACAAATAATATACAGTTTTCAAACTATTACTAAAATGTAATTATGTTAGGAAAAAAACAGTGATAAAATAACTAGAAATACCTGAATATTTGGAAATAAGAAATGTACTTTGTAAACCACTGACCAAAGATATCACAATGGGAATTTTTAAATGTTTTACTCTGAGTAATAAAAAATGTAAAAAGTAAAATAGTGTGAGAGGTAGTAGAAATAGATTGGGTGCACTTCTCATTGCATTAGTATTTTGGAAATCTGCACGGGACCCGCTGTGTGTATGTGCGTGTGGTTGTGTATGTGTAAACGTTGGGGGCAGTGTGTGTACATGGCTTCTAAACACAACTTTCGTCTGGTATTCAGATGAAGAAAAAGCTAACCTTTTCTGGCACAGTTGGAAACACTAGCTATGTTGGACTTGTGAGACTGAATATCATTTTTCAACCTGGCAGCATCTATGGATTTCAATAATTATTTTGACATATACAATTTTCACATTACATGCTGACTTTAGAATTTATTCCTATGTAAAATTTAAACAATTGTCAGTCCAATTCATCTCTGACATTTTATATAAAGTAATGGAATTAAGGCTCAAGTTTCCATTGTTACTGTCTAAAAATTAGCTAAGCAAAAGGCTGTTACATGCCACTTCGTGGCTGTCTGAATCACAGTGCCATGGAATGAGATGATGAGATGACTCGCTACCCAAACATCAACAGAAAAAAAAGTGTGTTCTCAAAGAAATCCACAGCTGATCTATCAGTATTCAACACACACACACACACACACACACACACACACACATTTCTTCTTGGCTTGCTCATTACCCCTAATTGGGTTATTCTTGGATTTGATATTCCTTCTAAAACTGGCTGATCCAGTAATTCTAAACTGAAGTGATTTTACTCCCAGGGGACATTCGGCACTGTCCAGAATTTTGTTTCTTATATAAACTGAGGCAGATACAACCAGAATCTAAATGATAAAAGCCAGGAAAGCTGCTAAACATCCCACAATACACACAACAGTAGAACTCTCCCCCATAAGAATTATGCCCAAAATGTCAATAGGGCCTCACTGAGAAACACTGGCCTACTCTGATCGACCCAGGAGGGTGTTCTTACCCCTCCGATCTAGTGTGATGGTAACCTTGTGTTGATTTCTTTCATGTTTTCTAGATTGGACAAAAACAATCCTGAGAATAAGGAATTAAAATCAGCCAAAACTCTAAGTAAGTTACACAAATTAGGATATATTTATGGTCATCATATATATCTCGATATAATTTTGGTGAGTCACATTTTCATTAACAAATCTTTTAATCATACATCTGACAAGTAGAGAAGTATGATTGTTGTGTCAATTTGAGATATGTTTATTTAAACAGGGATTTAAATATTTAAATTGTTTCATAGTTTACACACTGGCATTAGAAACCCAGTGATCTTCTCCATGAAACCTGGAGATTCCCTTTACCTATGTCTAGAGACAGTTAAAATGCAAATAAATTGTTTAAAAATTAAAACTCTAAGATTCAGCTGGGATTTTCAACTTGTAATACAGTAATTATTTTTCCTAGTATGAAAGACTGTGTTGAACAGACTGTAGCAAAATCATACAGGGTGGCTATCACTGAATTTCAGAGCTCTGGTGATCAAATCCTAGCTCTGCCACTTTAGAGAAAGTTACAGAGGATTTGATAAGTAGAAAGTGATTTGAATAATTCCTAGCAATTAGGAGAAATTCCTAATCATTTTTAAATACTTTAAATAATGTTTTAATAATATATGTTTATCCAATTCACTAGCTTTCAAAACCTGAAAGGGGAAAAAAAGATCTACTCACAATTCATAGGTCAATTAAAAACCAAACTAAATCAAATGATACTGATACTGCCGCTTGCAGGAATTTAACTACACATATTAAGGGTCTGATTGGTTTGATTATTTTGCTTTTCCTGAACAGCCTAGGGCTCTAATCACCATATGATCAACAGCTCACATAAATGTGTAATGACTGTAAGTGACTGGGAATTGTGTCAAAGCAAATGCAAAATGCTATTCTAGATCATAAAATAACCTATGCCTCATATAATCATGCCTCATAGTCCAATCACTGTTTGAGAGGTTTAAATGTAAACACAAATATAAAATTTCCCTAACATATGAAGGATATTCAACAGTAAGGAAAAGAAAAATCACTAATAGCATTTTACATCAAGCCTAATAAATTATGCATATATAGGTATGGCTTAAAACTAATTGAAAAAATTATTGTTTGTAGTATATTTTGCACAATTTTTGAAAGATTTTATTTGTTTATTTTTAGAGATAAGGAAAGGGAGTAAGAAAGAGAGGGAGAGAAACATCGATCTGTTGCCTCTTGTACCAGAACCAGACCCACAACCCAGGCATGTACCCTAACTGGGAATCAAACTGGCTAAATTCTGCTTTTCAGTATGACACTCAACCAACTAAGCCACACTGGTCAGGGCTGTCTGTAGTAAATTTTAATATCTAATGAGCATCATTAATGTCTTTCATTTTCCCTTTGCTTTTGCTTTCTGAAGAATTTGCTTTCTCAGGAAGTATTAACTTGCAGTGCTTATTTGGGATAAAATGGTACAGATGGTTTACCTAGTCATGATGGACTGCTAAAAACATCAGTCTGTCTTAATTTCCTCCTGATGAATTCTTATGGAGCACTGTCAAGGTATTTCTTATAAATATTAATCTATTATATTTCATAGTAGTAAATTGATACAGGGTTGCCTAGATTAATATGCTTTAAACAATTTGCCTTTGTAATGTGTTCATGTGCCGTTTTCTATGAGGGTGATTACACTGTTCAAAATGGGTTAAACGATTTTTAGTTATAAAAGCAGAAGTTACTGGGACAAATGATTATTTTTAGAAGAGAGAAACATTTTTTACTTAAATTTTAACTGACATGAACAGTACAGATACTATAACATTATAATATTAGAGAATTTTTGTCTATCTAGACTATAAGCTCTGTGAAGAAAAGAACTGTCTTGCTAAGACCTTTCTTTTCAGTGCTCAAAATAGTATGTAGTAAATATTGTCCCTTAATAAATAGCTATTGAATAAATAGATGTCTAATTGTTCTCTCTACATGTAATTGAGAATGATTTTGATACTATCCAATCCCAATATGTGTAGAATGAAATTACTATAATCATTTAATCAAGCCATCACCCAATTATGGAAGTACTCTAAGGAAAGTGAGGTTTAAAACAAAAAAAGGTGTCAGTCACTTTCTCACTGAAGCGAAACACATACCTGAAACTGACACACACACTCTCTCTCTCTCTCCCCCTTCCTCTCTCTCTCACAGAAGCACACACACCTGAAACTTAGACTTATTTGATACACACGCATGCACCTAAAACACAAACATCTAAAACCCATGACTGTACTATCCTTAAACCACGTTTCTTCACTCATACACACCTCCATAGACTGAGCCATGTATATTCCTATCTTCTTTTGCTCATAATTTTCTACTTTGAAACTTTTTTGATCTCAAAATATCCTGCAAAAATCTGTAGTTCTATTTTATCTGCTAGTAACAGAAAACCAACTCAAAAGGGTTTCAATATGGAAATTGAATATTTGACATATTAAGATGCCTAGAATTACAGCAAGCCACCAGAGAACTACAGTCCATCCACAAAATAGAACTAGGTCACAAAACATTTGATTCCTCTCATGTGCCACCCAACCAAAGAGAAGCATTTAACAGTCATGGCTCCTCACCCTATCTTACATGGAGAGAAAGAAACCCTTCTTGGATCTAGGACCATAGCCTTGCCTTTCAGTTTTACTGAACTACAGAGAGGTAGCTTTTGCAGAAGCATGGAGCTATGTGAAGGAGGCTCGATACCAGAACAGAACCTGGCTTCTACTACAAAGAGAGAAGGCAATGTCAGGGAAGAGTAGGCAATGTACACATCCAAATGCCTCCTTCTTAGAATCGCTACTCCATTATTGTCTCGATGTTTCTGGACCCTTGAAGGGATAAAATGGAAATTTAATAGTTTTCTCTAAAACCTATCAGTATCACAGAAACTGAATCTTTAATTTTTCATATCCAACTAATAGTTGTTGAGTTTTTAATATTTAAAATAAGTATATGCCATATATAGTATCTTTAAAAATAGCAGTTTTCAAAAAACTAATCAACAAAAGTGAGATATGACCAGAAAAGTAGGTTCCAGGTTGATAATTGCTATGACCAGCATGGGGTCTCTATGGGATCCTCAAAAAATAGCACCTTTATTCTGTGCTCATTCACAGTCAAGATGAGAACTAAAATAAAGACCATTAATGAAGGACGACAACATATCACCTTATTCCTATTAAGGGCCAGTTGGGGAACATGGTTTGGGTCTGTTAGCCAGATATGCTCATTAACTTGCATGGAGCCTCACAAAATGATTTGCCCCTGGAGAAGCAGATGTGATACCTGCTCTCTGCTGATGCTCTTGTCTGCCAGGATGAAGCACGTGGGGCTTAGCTGATCAGACAAAGATTTATGAACCAGATATATCTGCCCACTTCCGGGGGCGGAGTCCACAGAGAGGTCCAGGGTTATACCAACAGACTAGCTATCATGACAGGAAGGAAGCAACAGGAGCAAAGAAAAGTTGTTCTCTACTGTTGGCACATTTTGTTATGTAATATTACCAGGACAAAAAGCATTAAGATAGAGATAAATATCATGTATATGGATTCAGAATATGTATTAATGAATGACACAGAGAATTTTATCACCATACACCATACACAGGTAAGCACTGTAGAATAATTAAACGTGAATTTAATCTATTATATAATGGTATAATTTTGGAGGCAGGTAAAGTTCTGTTGTTTAGAAATTATGTATGTATTCTAAATTTCCAAGTTTATGAATATGAAATGAAGCACAAAATGCAGTTAAGTTAAATGTGTCATTCAAACTAGTTCAGCTAATAAAAAGCAGCATATAAGATGAGAGAGCCCCAGACCACCAATCTCCTAAACTAGCACCTATGGTTTGGAGAAAAAGAGTTCCCAACGTACACTGGGTTTCATTCTTAGTTAACTGTGTATCTCTGGGGTGATCGTGGGCCCTCTCTCTCGTTGAGTGAAATCACAGGTTTATTACTAACTAAAACACTCTATGCTGTGAAGATTAACTTTCATGTGTAAAAGTCATTGCAACTGAATCATATAATTTGTTAATTCAGTCAGCAAATATTTACTAGTATTTTTATATATCAGGTACTGTAAACACAATGAAAAAGAAAAGCTATGTTACATTATATCCAATGTTCCTCATCATGTCTCAATCTGAAACTTTAAAAAAGTGAAATAGTGTTTTAAAAACACAGTGGTAAAGTGAAAAGTGCTAGTTTGGAAAACCTAACTCAATAGTCACAGAGCACTGAGAATAAGTTCAATAGAAAGAATGAGCATTACCATCATCAAAACCCTTAATGCTTCTTTGGTGCTGAGTTATTCCCTGACTTGGGTAGTGAAAGGTGAACCACTAACAGGAGCGCTTGGACACACGATACGATATACAGATGATGTGTTATATAACTGTACACCTGAAACCTATATAATTTTATTAACCAATGTCACCCCAATAAATTCAATGAAAAATAAAAAGAAGTGCTTGAAAATAAATCACCCAGCCAAGCTTCTAACATCACAACAAAATCATTATCTATTACCACCTCTAATAGCTTAAACAGATTTAACAAAGATTAGATCTGAGCTTTTGGGTCAGGTTAAAGCCCCATGAGGTTCTCCTTCTGTACCAAAACCCAATTAAATAAAAATTTCAGATACAAAATTATTATTTTTAATGTTAGAATACATCACTGTAAGTGGTTTGGTTGGTAAATACCTATTAAAAGGTTTAACACAAATTGTCCTATAATATTATAGGATTCTTATTATGTTACAGACTAAGGATGGTTCCTTTTCTTTTAGGTTTTTATGAACCAGCTCAAAGTAACAAAACATTAGACTATTGCTCACATGATCAGTTTCTATTTTAAGTTCTCAGTGTAAAGATGACCACATACTTGATAGATTGGTAATAAACTGTTAAAGAAATGCTGCTCTTTTTATACCTTCCAATTTGCACCCTCCTTTGTATGTCTTGCATTTATCTTCCCATTTCTTCCTGATATTCTTCTACTGTTTGGATCTTCATTTTCAGTCACCTAGTTACACAACATGCCACTTGCCCTAACTCATTTACTTACCAGCCAACATTCTGGCTCTATTTTAGCAGTGAAATGGGAATTCACATTATCTTCTCAAGTATTTCTGGTGATAATTATTACAGAGAATTTTGTTTCTTTGTTAATTGTATCTTCTGGCCCCAGAATTACATTTATTTCCTCCAGAATAGGATATTATGTGCACATATCTTGTGTTTTCTCGCTGAATATTACCAATGATTTTTCCAGGAAAGCGGTGGAAATACAAAGTTTCCCCTGATAACCTGATGGCATGATACAATGTTTTCAGTGACACTCATTTAAAAGGTTAAAATAGAAAAGCATTCTCAACCTATTTAAAAGTTAACAAATTGAATGGCAAGATCAGTTAAGTATTTCCCTCCCTCACCATCATCCACTTCTCCAAAACAAACAACATTACCACAACTCACCCCAGGTGTAATGCAAACACTTATAAAACATAAAAACCATGTTAATTACTTTGAAAATAATTTGTGAAGCTATGAAAATGACAGATGAAACATTTTGATTTCCCTAGCATTTTTTAAACTAGCATTATCATCTCAGGTAAGTCACATTACTTAAAGAACATTACATCATTTTTAAAGGCTTTCCATGGTCTTTCTGTTTTATGGAATTGACTTAATGGAAGTAATTATCAAAATTGCTCATTGTCTTGGCACAGGCCACTAAGTCATTTTCAAAAGACTTCTTGATTACTAATAATTTTTGGCATACCATAAAAATACCTAATAATATATGCATTAGAATTCTTTATGAGTTGTTTACTGTAGAACACTCTCTATACTTCAGTAAATGAGATCATAAAACCATTTCATTCGAAATATGTACAGGGTGGCAAAAGGGAGTAAGAAAATGCAAGGGCATACACCAATTACTGACACTAGTGGGAGAACATATTGTGCTATCATTGCTGTTTTACACAAAGGAGAGCACTGCTGTAGTATCTTCGTATAGAGGGCAAAGAGATATAAGCAGAACTTCCTAAAGACCAAAAACATAAATGGGAACAATACTAGAAAGATGATAAGGAAACTTGATGGTTTCTAAGGACTGGCCTACAAACATGGTAGCTATAAAAATCCTTGAGAAAATAAAAGAAAAAAAACAGTAGTAGAACTGGAAGAGCAATACATGTATTTAAATGTTCCTTAACTACTAAGAAGTTTATATATTACTTGGGATTGGAAAATAATGAGAAACAAGGACAAAGGTGTGTATGTAAATTTTGGCATACGTATTATAATATCAATCTACTTATTTTGCTTAATATTACTTTTTCTTGAGACAAGCAAGCATTGTTTCTAATACTCAACAAACACGAATGAGTGAATGAATGAATGAACAACAGAATAATAAATAAATTGTTGATACTATCCACTATAACACCCCTGAGACATCAGGCTGATAAACATTTGAGAGTCCATATCTTTAAAATATCACACAGCACTAAGTCATAGCCTAATCTAGTATGATGAGTAAAGTGATGTTATCAAGAGAAGTGAACTCTGCCTTCATCCCACAAGTATGCAAATGCAAGGCCTTGGACAAATCAATAAAGTTCTCTGAGCCTCAGTTTTATTATGATTAAAATACAAGAGTATGACCAAAAAACATAGCATTCTTGTCACACATAAATAAAAACAGCTTTAAAGTCATTCATTTGCAATAAAGTATCCTTTTGTAAGAGAATATCCTTTTTAAAAGGAGAGACATGAACAAGAGTGACAAATCATACCTTCAGTTCAATCAAAGCTGACTTCCAAAGTATAAGTGAACAGTCAATGGTATTTGATATTAGATTTGTCATACAGATATGAAAAAGAAAGGCACCTGTCACACTGACAAATATTTATGTGTTTTCAAAATGTTTTGATTTTTATAACATATGTAAATGCATCTATGAAATTTCCCAGGGATATATGTATACATATAAAATTTATATGTGCTAATGCTTACATTATAAAACAGAATATAATCTGGTGGAAGTAGTGAATACAAAAACATAATGAAAAACAAGTTTCCTTTTGTTAAAAGGAAGGTACAGTTAAGTTGTTCAACTAAACTATTCTATTAATTTACTGGTGCAGTCAATCCTTGGATATATTAAACAGAACTTACATTACCCTACTGTACTCATGCCATGAGGTACTCATTGTCCCCACATGGTTTCAAGACATCATTATATTGTAGGTTAAACTCTGCAAGGAAATGCCACTCTTTTTTCTGATTAAAGCAAAAAAGATGCAAAGTACTAAATTTACCCTCAAAATCAAGGAAATACTATATGCCAATAAAAATTGGTTAAGTATTAATAACTATGCACTTTGCACACATTTACCATTAATACTTAAACTTGAAAAAATAATAAACTCAAGATGTGGAGGGTTAGACTCAACTAAATATCACTTAAAATTTCTAAATTTCTTAAATGTTAAGTTTCACTTGGTATGCATTATTTATACATCTATATATTCTGACATACATTATTTTGTACACTAGTTCATCAGTACCCATGAATGAAAAATGTGCATCTTTATGACCAGTATATCACTCAGTACAGCAGTTACTCTGTAAGTGGACTTAGATGCACAGACCGAGTGATATGATTCATATTATATCAGCTTACTCAGATTAGTGACCCTCATACTGTTTAAGTTTGTGTTGGTTTGGCAATTTTTTGTCCCCTATCCCACCCACAGAAGGGGCATTTAAATTTGCAGCTAAGATAAACTGCCGGTACTTTCATGCAATAATCCCAAAATTAAATCTGTCCCTAGAAATGAGACAAAAATGAGAAAAATTAAGTAAAGCAAGTTAAAATATTTTCAGGCTGACGCTGTTGGTATATGAGGTTAACAAGGTCAGGAAATCTACCAAAAAAAGCATTGATATTTCTGATGAAGGCACACATCTGAATGAAATCTGACTCTAGTTTCATGCAACCCAGTTCTCCCTCCACTGTCTGACACGGCATCTAATGCAACAATTTCATGTAAAAATGTTAGAATTTCCTATTGCCAGAATGGCATCTCTATCTCTCTCTTGTTTTAACTTCTTTTTGTCATTTCTCACTTTAAAAAAGTCACAGATTTGCCTTTAAAAAAAAAGAGAACGAAGCTTTTTGGTTTTAAATACCAACTGAATATGTTAGTAAGTTTCAACTTACTCCAAAAAAACTGTCATTATTTTTATTTTTTAACAGTTTTATTGTAGTTTTTCCATTACTATTTATCCTCCTTATTTCTTTTCCTCTCCCGCCAACACCCACAATTACCAAAATATTGTCCGTGTCCATGAGCCCTTTTTCTTTTCTGTGGATGCCTCTCCCTCCTAGCTCCTCCCCCTTAACTGTCATCCAGCTCTTCATCTATGACTCTGTCTTTATTTTGCTTGTTCAGTTTGTTTATTAGATTCAACACATGAGTGAAATCACTCGAGTCATTATTTTTAGTTCTTACATATTTTCTCAGAGAATATGCAGTGCTTTAATTTTAGTTTTATATATTTATATATGAAATTTTATTTTTTTGATTCATTTTTCATTAATTTTTAGTTCTTAAGTATTTTCTCAGAAAATATAGCTTTGTTTTATAAAAATAAAAGCACATAGTACTTTCAGGTCATCACATAAGAAAGAAACAATATAAGTGAAGTGATTAAATTACAAAACACTTGTCTAAACAGAGTTTGGTAGTATCTCATAAAAGAGAAAATACACTTACCATAAACAGCAATCACATTCCATGGTACTTACCCAAGTGAAATCAAAACTTACGTTCACATGAACATCCATAAGAAAGTATCTAGAGTAATTCACTCATGACTGACAAAACCCAGAAACCGCCTATGGTGAACGAATAAACAAGCCATGGTACCTCCATATGGAATACAAGTCAGCAATGAAAAACAAACAAACTGCCAATTCATGAGAAACATACATGGAACTTAAATGTACTTTTCTGACTGAAAAACAATAGGACTCAAAAGTTATACGTTATATGATTTAACTTACATAATATTTGAAAAACATAGAATTATAAGAATCAGCATTTCAAGTGGTTCAAAATTAATTAAAAAGAAAAGTTGTAAAATCACATAGAGGACCAAATATACATGATCATATGCCAAATTAATAATGTTAACATAACCACAACCATGCGAAAAAGTTCAAGCTATTCTACAGACAGTACTCTGGCCATACAGACTTATTAGATATACCGTAGAAATAAAAAGAACAGCCAAGCAATCTTAAATTTAATTAGCAGGACTCTTTAAATTAGCAGATACTGACATGAGTGTAGATACTCTGCAACTAGTTCATATATACTTAAGTACAAAGCAAGTGAATATACCGATGCTTGGAGAATCAGAATTTTCACTACATGTAAGAAGCAGATACAGATATTAAATGGGGAAAGGGAATAATAATTACAAATTGTTGGATTTGAATTACACGTATGAACACTATCTCTTGATTACTAAAACACAAACACACACCTGCATGAGTCTGCATGCATGCACAAGGCCTTACTCATACACGTGCATGTGCACATGTGTGCATTTAATGGCTATGTACCCTACCCCTACAAGTCCAGGAGAAACAACACCCTAGTAACCATAGCCACACCCACCACCCTAAATTTTATTTCTAATATAAACTAGAGAAAATTTTTAAATTGTTAGAAAAATGCTTGATTCCAGGGTTCTAGAGGAAAAAGTACAAAGTGAGCCTCAAATGTCTTCTTTTACATGTGTCTTTTACTGGCAAAACTTGGGACAACTTGAATAAAAAGAGAACAATGAAAGTAATAATGTGTAAAATATTAGAATAAAAATTATTCATGAAATCATAGCTGTAATCAAATATAAAAAGTTTAGAGGGAAGGAACAACTCTTAGTACAAAGAATGCAAGTTCATCAATGGTGAAAAAAATAACAGAATTATAAAAACACCATGAACAACAAAGAAATCAATGACTGAGGCAATAACCATTAATGGATGCTAAGACCACTGGGTGAAAGATTTTTTCAATAGTATATATTGAAAGAAGAAGCTATAGTCCATAGGTTACTTATTATTAAAGTGGGGACATGATTATTTTTAATTGACATATATGCAACACCTTAATGAAATTTAAACTTAGCAAAAGCAATAATGGGATAAATTGAAATCATGTGCCTTTTACTGTTATGTTTTGGGAAATTCACATCTATGTTTTATTTTGCCAAAAGTTTTACCTGAATCTAATCACAAGTAGACACTCCACAGATTGTAAAGTTACAATAAGGTAATTGGACTGAACTGCTGAACAAATTCAATGTTGTTATGAAAGACAAATGTGAGGAAACGAATAAAAGCAACTAAAGAGACATTTCAACCAAATGTAATACATAAACCTTGGTTTGATACTGATTCTTTCTAAATAGATTATATAAATTAAATATTAGTGAATCAAAGATAAATTTCTCAAATGTGATAGTGATATTGTTATGTAGAATATCCTTGCTTTCAACAGTACATGCTGAAGTTTTAGGGTAGTAGTAAAGTGTCTTGAGGTTAACAAATTACTTCCAAGTAGTTCCCAAAAACATTCATACTCACACACACTCTCTAACACACATTTAAAGAATAAATGTGGCAAATTGTTAATCCAAATGACCAGTGTATTTTTTAATATTAATATTTTATTATAGAACAGATTTAATACAGAAAGAGTACAGACAGTTCCCATACATCACACACCCAGTTTCCTCTACTACTACTGTCTTCATATGCTACATTTGTTACAATTAATGGGCCACAACTGATACATTATTATTAAGTAAAGTCCACGTTTTATTATGATTTTCTTAGGTTTGCCTAAAGCCCTTTTTCTGCTTCAGGATCCCATCAGGATAGTACACTACACTTGGTTTTAGATTTCCTCAGGCTTCTGTTAGCTATAATATTTTATAGTTTCTTCATTTTTGATGACCTTGACAGTTTTGAGGAGTAGTCATCAGGTGTTTTGCAGAATATCCCTCAAATGGCATTTGCCTTATGTTTTTCTCACAATTAGACGGGGGTAAATGTGTTTTATGGAGGGAGACCACAGAATGGAAATGACATTCTCATCACATTATAACAAGGACACATATTACCAACATGACTTAGCACCACTGATGTTGACTTTGATTACCTAGCTGAGGTAGCTTCTGTCAGGTTTCTTACTGTAACGTTACACTTTTCCCCTCTTCCCACACAGCAGCCTTTGGTAAGAAGTTACTAAGCACAGCCCACATAAAGGGAGAGCAGTTATGCTTTATTTTCTTCCTCCTTTAGAGCAAAGTATCCACACAAATTATTTAGATTCTGTTGCACAGGATATGGGGGTATTTTATCCATTTACTTATTTGTAAATTAATTATTTATATCAGTGTGGACTCATAGATATTTATTTTATATTTTGGGTTACACTCAAGTAGGGTTTTATTTATTTGTTTATTTATTTACTCAGATTGCTGCAGATTTGCCATCAAGAGTTCTCTCAGTGTGCTCCTGTGCCCTTCTGATATATTCCCATCACTGCAGGCTTTTCTTTTTTTCAAAGAACTTCCTTACTTTCCAGTACTACAAGATGCCCAGGATCATATTGTATATATCCTGCCCCAGTTACACAGTCAGCAATTTCTCCAAGAACCATGTTTCTTTAAATAATAAGTAGGTATTTATAAAAAGCCAGATCTAGGAGCTGGGTATGCTTGTTATTCCTGGGGTGTCACTGCTTCCAGGCTCTCTTGGGAGACAGAACAAGGAAATATATATGAGCATGAGCATGCTCATATATGAATATGATCATGCATATACAATACACACTATCTATAAATCTAAATATAATATAATATAATATAATATAATATAATATAATATAATGCTATGCATTGGAGTTCATACTTAAGTTTTCTATCTGAATCCATTACCAGAGGGATCCTTCCATCTTATTCGTCACCAACAAGAAGAAATGTGGCTCCTATCATCCACCAGCCATGGACTCAGTGTCCGATCCCACTGTACATGCCCAGTGAGAGGTTTCAGAGCTATTAACCTTTATCGCCACAGAATACAATTTTATCAATAGAATATAGTGCTATGTGCAGTTCTGTTTGCCTTTGATCTTACAGACTGTGCTCAATTCCAAAGTTAGTTAGACCAGAGGCCTTCCCTCTATACGGATATTTTGTTTGTTTGTTTTTGTATCCTTTCTGTAGGTTTAGAGTATTTCAAAATAAAAACTGTTGAGAAAGGAAGTAAATTATTTTATTTTGGAAAATTTATAAAATGATAAAACCATGGGAACCTGTGGCTGGAAGCCTCCCAGTGCCTTTGTAAAGAGCATACAAAAGAGACCCTGAGGCTTAAGCTTTATTAATTTCTTAGCATCTTCATGGTAACATGAAGCACGTAGACATCATGTAAGGATGCAAAAGACGGTACTCATCAAGAATTAATAGAATACCACTGGTTCAGAATCAGAACTAGAGGAAAGATATTTACTGAATTTAAATAGGAGGACCTTTGATAATACAGCAAAGAAAACTCTTGTTTACTTAAAAAGAGCTTTTTACCTTAGGAGTTAACTGACTAAATTTTAATCCAAATGGAGTCAACCTCAGCCTCACTAAAGAAAAAAAAAACATCGCTTTTATAAATTACATTCTCACAAGTAGAGAACTGAACAATGTACTCTCTCTCAAAACCAATGCTTTGCTTGTTTCTTTAAAGACATCTGCCCTTATGGCATCAACACAATTTAAAATCCAATCCAAAGCTGGCCTGCCTGTTACGCGTGCAGGACATGCCTCTTTGCTTTTATATATTTTGTCAGGTGCCACAGCCATAACCCTCACAGAATGACAAAAGACAGGGAGAACACAGTGCATATACTCAGATTGTTCTTTCAGAAATGCCCTCCCATCCTGTGAGCTTGGCGCCAGTTTAGCCTCTGAGTCTGAAATTAAAGGGAAGTGACATAGTGGCCTAAAGAAAAGATGCAGTGCTATCTGTTTGGGTGTGGTGGAAGTTGCTCTAGCTCAAGCAATACACAGTAGCTATACCTTAATGGCATATTTGTTGTAAAAACTTGTAGTGTTTTATAAGGCAAGAAAACATTCAGTTTCTCTGTTTCAAATTGTCAGAGAACCTCTTGAATAAAAGACTGTCATAATACAGTTATATGTGTTTGTGGGTCAATTTCAAATTTATAATTCAAGCATTATTCCAAATAGAGTAGGTACACTAATATTCAAAGGCCTCAATATAGAAATTTAAGCTGAAAACAATGATACTGATAGGCTTATAAACAAACTGCAGATGTGAAGTGATTATAATCACCCTCAGGGTGGTTTTCTTTTATTTTGCATTTACTTTGAAGTGTGAAAAAAAAAGCAAAATGTTCTGCAGACTTGAAAATAATACATAATAATTACCTAAAAATAAAAAAAAAACTAATTCTAATGGGATAAAAAAAACTGTAAGAAAATAGAAGGGCTGTAATATGGAACTAATAGAAAAGTATGAGTTTTGAAGATGATTCTATGGGTTCAAACCCCACCAATCAGTTCATAATCCTTTGGGTCTTCCTATGTAAAGATATAATCTCTGACCTTGCCACAATGTTGGGAGGATGGGTTAGGAAGTATGCAAAAGGTCAAGCCAAGACCTTGACATAACATGTTTCACTAACTGGTGGATATAAATCCTTAACAATTAAGGAAGTATCCTATACCTAGTGTACTCAGAATGTCTTTTTTGGTAGATTTCAAGAGTATCTCATGTCTTCTTTCCCCCTTTAATCAATTAGTGTGATAAATTATGTGAATCATATTTCCAATTATTGAATCATGCTGTCATTCCCGGAACAAAACAAAACATTACTTGTTCCTGTTATCTTCTACTTTTAAAAGATTGCTGAGTTTGCTAATAATTTATTTAGGGATTTTCCATCTAAATTTATACATAACATTGTTCTCTTACTTCTGTGCTTTGCCAACTTTATGTGTGTGTGTGTGTGTGTGTGTGTGTGTGTGTGTGTGTGTGTGTGTGTTGGGTTTTGCTAGCTATCATAAATATAAGTTAAAATGTTTTGTATTTTTTTATCTTAGGAAAGTCTTTATATATCATAAAAAGCCTCAGTCCAAGGAAAGTTGAATGGCTGTTTTCTTTTTAAATTAAGGGAAGTTGAAATCCATCTGTCTATAGTGGCTCTCACGGTTTCAGTCTGCCTTAAAAAAACAAAAATGGAGAAATAAGTGGAGAAGTTTAACAAGTATCAACATTATGAGGTAAGAGAAAAAGCACATAAGCACTATCAAGTGGCAATTTAATTTATTCTAAGAATAAATTAAAGACAATGGGCTGGAGCTCAGGAGAAGCATAGCTCAGGTATAAAGAAGAAATGTGTTTTTTTCTAACATTTAACATCTTTATGCAGGTAGGTGAATTGAATCTCCATGGTATTAATTCAGTGTTCCACTGTAGACTGATAAGTAGAAATAGATTAAACAATAGATTTAACCTAAAGATCACTATTACAGATCTGTGACCTAAGCCTTTTTGCAACCAAATCTCATGCCTTCGGCATGCAATCTCCATGGAACACAGCAGTTTGCATTTGCCTTGCCATGTTTCAGCAAACACACCTGAAGCAGTGGTAACATTAAATGGAACAATGGGCAGAGTCAGCCAGAGAGATGTCTTCACCCCAGCAACTCAGGGCTGTGACCATCAGGGCCAGAGAGCAGGTTCTACCCTTGCTCACACCAAAGAGGTAAAGATAACTTCCTGTGCAGGAGGAGATGTGAATTACGGTATTTTATGAGTTCTGTAGCTTATCCCCCAAATCCTCATATACAAGAAAACTAAAAACAGAGCCAACATTTCCCTAAAGCTGGAAGGGTTTTGAAGACTGATTACTAAATATCTAAATACCGGTGGAAAGTGCAATTCAGAAATGTTCATCATGTTAATGCATACAAAGAAGGCACGCTGCATTCTCTTTGTTTTTGTTATTCTCTGCACTTTTACACTCACATTTTCTGATGCTTTCTAGCATTGTAATCTCATAAATGTCACCTCTGTTGCCCAGATATCTTAAAAAGAAAATTCTAATAGAATGTTTTAATTCTCTGAAGGCTACACAAAGAAAATCTGAGATTCACGACTCTAAAAGAACATTTATTAAATATTGTTTTAAATGTAGTTTCTCTGTTCTAAACTGTGGCTAAAATCTTTTGAAAATGTAGCATCAAATAATTACATTTGATCTTTTTTTGTTTGTTTGTTTCTACTTCAACCACTTCCAGCTGAAAGCAAACGTCTGGCCTAAATATATGTGATTATTGAAATAATATTGACAAGAATCAATTCAAACAATGTCTATTTCCATTTTTAAAAGAGCCAATCTGCGTTCTAAATACAAAGTAGAGGGAAATTAGGTGCCGATACCTATCTTTTGAGGAGAACTTCTAGAAATATGACAATCACAACATATAAATATATATATGCACTTATGCAAATAATGCTTTAATTGGAGGATTTACAAAAATTAATGTAATTATTTGACTTATAAAAATCAGTGTTAAAATTATACCCAGAAGTTAGTATTAACCTTGTTTGATCTATGGAAAAGTTTCAGTAAAGCAGAAGAATGCATGGGCTCTCGTTAAGGTGCACTGTCTCCAAAAGAGGACATGGGAGGCTTGAACAGCCAGAGAACCAGGATACGGAATCAGAGCCAGAATGAGTTCCACGATGTGGACAAGATCTTTTTTGCTTATTTAACCAGTTATATAAGTGAGCTGGAGTTACATGATTTTGCACCTTAAAAAACATTCTTAGCTAAAATGAACCGGAGATACTGCCATAAGAAAAACCTCCACAGCCCTCTCTTTTCTACTGCTAATGGTTTCCCAGATTTTCTTATCAACTGGACTGGAAAGATATATAGCAGGAATTCTTTTCTTGTTTTGTGCATTCAACAGCATATGCATACAACTTTAAATATGCTGCTTTGCAAAATAAAAGGAATAAGAAACTTTTCAGTGCATAATATACTGGGCATTTAATCAAAGTCAGCTCTCAGAAGAAACATACAGAACCATTTTCAAATGCTGACAAAGCAGGAAAAGAAAAATGAATCTTCATGTATCTTTAATGAAGTTCAGGTGAAAAAAACATATCAAATGAAAAACATATATATATGGATAATCTGGTTGAAATATATTATATATATGTGTGTGTGTATATATATATATATATATATATATATCAGTGATTTCTGATTTTTCAAATATTTTCTCTATTTTGGTAAAGCAAAATATTATCAAGCAAGTTCATGAAAAATGGCAAAATGAGTTAATTGTTTTACGTTTTTCTGAGGTAATGTGTAGACCTCTGAGTGTGAGGCCAAAAAACTTGGTTGAAATAATTTGAGCGTATTCCGTAGAAAGATGCAGCCTGCCTGGTCAATTCCCAAACACTTTCACATGCACACAGACTGTCTTCAGCGAGGGAAGGGCAGAGATTGCCTTTGAAAGCTCACAGCAATAGCAACTATGGCTACTCTGACTCCTCTGCTAAATAGTATAGTACTGTGGTTAATACTTCTGGTACATTTGTTTATTTTATTTTTATCATTTATGCTATTACAGTTGTCCCCATTTTTTCTCTTTTTTCCTACCACCATCCACGCCCCCTCCCCAAGCCAATCCCCATATTGTGGTTGGTGTCCATGGGTGGTGCATAAACGTTCCTTGGTTAATGCCTTCACCATCTTTCACCCCACCCTGCCCCACTCCTTGGCAGCAGCTGTCAGGTCTGTCTTATGTATCTACACTGATGTTCTGGTACAAGTTTGTATCTGCTCACCACAGCCACAACGCCACTATGAATTTTAGGTTCTACTCTGCTTTCATGGACATTATAGTAGAGATTACACCAAAAAGAGAATGTTTTTACATTCGAGGCCATTTAACACAAACAAGAAATTTCTAGCTATATAAGAAAAAGAGAAATTTTGCAGAATTATAAAAAAGTAATATGGAATAACTTAGAGAAATCAACTACACTAAATATTTTACAAATACAGGTTGTGGCACAAATAATTCCCCTTTTTCATTACAAACTATTTTATTACAAAGTGATAAGCATGTAATTCTGTAACATAATAATATCACACTCAAGTACACCATATCATATTTTAGGTGAAATATTCATGTTAAAACTATAAATTATTACACCCATATTATTACCCTACCAACCATACTCAAGTAGGTGTTACTTCTGCTGAACACTGTATATATTATATTATGTATAACAAAGTTATTTAGAATGTAGACTCTTTGCATCTAGCACATATAGATTCTAGACTTTTGCTATTAGGTTCTGTAAGTCTCTGACCCTTTTTTGTAAAAGAAAACAAACAAATTATAATTGCACAGAGTAACTACTACTATGAAGAGAGAGACAAATGATACAAATCAGTGCTTAAAACTTTTAGTCAACCCTACTGAATAATTGTAATCAATCAGAATACCACCATTCCTCTTGCCAATAAAATGGCTATAGGTAGGTATTAATTTCCTATTTGAAAGACTCTATAGATAAGAGTTCCATTTTTCAAACCCAATAATGTTTCAGTGGGGATGAAAAAGAGGTTTCCTACACTGTTACTCATTTAGTTAAAAATGAGTTTTCCTTTATATTTTCATTAATGGAATAAAACTATCCTGAAACAAATACACCATTTCAAATCTCAGTCTCTAAGTTATTTTCAGGTGGCATTGCTAACCATGAAAGTTACACACAATTAATAATTCTCAGTTATTTCCCTACATTAGCTTCACTTTAGAGCTGGTTTGTAGTCACAAGATAGATTCAATCAAATTATAATAAATAAAAGTTGCATCTATGCTTAGCTTCCATTATCTTTACCTCAAAAAAAGAGGTAGTTATTAACAAGTTGGTATCACAAGAGCTTGAGTAATTAATAGAACTAAGTAAAATTACTAATACAAAGAATGGAATTTTTTTTAACTTGGACCCAGGAAAATGGTTATTCTAATGTCATTTTATTAATAGCATTTTTAAATTTTTTTTGTTAAATCACTTTTAATTGTTATTCTATTACAGTTGTCCCAAGTTTTCCCTTTTTGCCCTCCTCTGCCCATCCCATGGCCCACCCCACTCCAATTAAAAAATGGTCAAAGGATCTGAATAGACACTTCTCCAAAGAGGACATACAAAGGGCCCATAGGTATGTAAAAGGATGCTCAACATCACTACCACCAGAGAGACGCAAATTAAAACCACAATGAGATACCACCTCACATGTGTCAGAACAGCCATCATTAACAAATCAACAAACAAGTGCTGGCAAGGATGTGGAGAAAAGGGAAACCTAGTGCACTGTTGGTGGAAATGCAGACTGGTGCAGCCACTGTAGAAAACAGTATGGAATTTCCTTAAAAATATTAAAAATAAAATTTGTTTTGACCCAGAGATTTCACTGCTGAGAATATACCCTAAGAATCCCAAATCACCAATCCAAAAGAACTTATGCACCCCTATGTTCATAGCAGTGCAATTTACAATAACCAAGTCCTGGAATCAGCCTAAGTGCCCATCAATAAATAAACGGATCAAGAAACTGGTACATTTACACAATGGAATACTACACAGCAGAAAGAAAGAAGGAACTCCTACCTTTCGTGATAGCATGGATGGGACTGGAGAATATTATGCTAATTGAAATAAGCCTGTTGGTGAAAGACAAATACTATATGATCTCACCTATAAGAGGAATCTAGTGAACAAAATAAACTAACAAACAAAATAGAACCACAGGCATGGAAACATGGAACAGACCGAAAGTGACCAGAGGGGAGGGGGGAGGGGGATAATGGTGGAAAGCAGAAGGGACTAGACAAAGAACATGTATGAATGACCCACAGACACAGACAACAGTGTGAGTATTGATAGCATTTCTTTGTGCAACTTCAAAAGACTGGTGCAGAACTCACTTGAATTGCTAGATTTTACTTTGAGGAAAACCCCAAAGGGAAAAAGACATTCTACAAAATAATTACAAAGTAAGCATGCTTTCCCAGTGCAACTGCAGACGGGAAAACAACTGCAGAACTGAAATCTACTACAATAGATGCATAATACTTTGTTCAAAAGAGAATGGGGACAGTTAAATTTGATGACATGGGATAGCACAAGAAGATAGAACAAAATCAACTCAAATGGTTTCATTCTTTAGTGTAATATTTTCCAATAAATAATCCTTTACATTTTGACCATGTACATTTAGCAACAAAAAAAAGGTTCTACAAATATAACCAGTTTCATAAGTCTTTTATAATTCAGTGTTGAAAATCTGTTTTATAAGATGCTTTAAACATGTCCATTCAGCCATTTCTATATACATTTTTAAAGTAATTAATAGGTTGAATGAGTAATATTTCTCAGTGGAAGTATTCCATTATTGCTTAATAGCAATTATATAGGTATGCATATATGTCATTACACATTTGTAATGTATAAAATTTGTAGAAAAAAATTATCAAAAATACATGAAATCCATATATCCTTAGGGAAAATCTCAAGTTGTATGCCTCCCTTGGTAGATTTTTGAATGTATACTGTAAAGTACATTTTAAAAAGTACTGAGAGCATACTTTAACCTGAAAGTTATTTTTAAATGTCAGTTTCTAAGAAACTATATTGAAGATTATAAGCTATTTGTCATAAATCACACATATTAATGTACCAAAATCTTATTTGATAATTATATAGTTAAAGTATACTCTAATTTTTCAAAAGAAACCATGCAATATTGGAAAAATATTAATTTATCTATTTGTGTCTTCCCTCAACTTATAAATACAGTATACAATAAGAGTATATAGTAATGACTAATGTTTAAAGTATATACTATTATAAAATGAAATAAAACAAAAAAATGTTTAATTTTCATCTGACTCCCTGAAGTTTGTAGGATGCAGGCTACCGTTTAACCCAAATTGAAAACTGCCATCTTGCTGTCCTTGTACAAACCAGCTTGTGCTTTTCAATAAAGGCCTTATTTTCCATGTGGAATAATTCAGAAAAGTGGCTTTCATATTTATGAAAAGAGTATGCTCTTCCACTCTGTACTAATGATTAAGTCCACGCTGCACATTTCCATATAAAAGCTTTGCCTCAAATAGCTAATATGATGAATTTATTTAATTAAAGTTCACATTTAAAAAGGCAGCTTTTTCAGATGTTCAGAAGTTCCACTGAGGCACTGATTTTACCCACATGTTGTCTCTTAATTATCTTTTTATTAACTAGAGCGCTCTGTTCTTGCACTGAGGACTAGAAGAAAACACTTTTATTATCTCTTAAAATGATGAATGGAAGTAGTTCCAAGGGCAATAATCTGCCATTCAGAAAACCTTCAAAAGTCAACCCCCGGAATGTAAAAAGCACATTGACTCCCCTGTCAAATGATGAAGGTTTAGTTATAAAAGAGGACAGAATGCTTCCTCTAGGTCAGCCATTGCTGATGAAATACTGTAATTACAAAGCATGTTTAGACTTGTTTTTTACATGTGCATAATGTCCTTTCCTGATAATACTCCCTGTAAATAACACCATAAAATGCAAACTTCAGAATACAACTAACCTTGATTTATCTAAGCATAATTAGACAAGGGATATATAATTCTAGTTAAATAGATAACTCCTAAAGACAAATTCTATAACCTAATTTAGGACACATAGATTTTGATTTCTAATGTGATAAAACAGAGCTCATATAAAAGGAAGGAAGGAAGGAAGGAAGGAAGGAAGGAAGGAAGGAAGGAAGGAAGGAAGGAAGGAAGGAAGGAAGGGAGGGAGGGAGGGAGGATAAAGAGGGTTCTGGATTTTGGTGGAATGCTAAAAGCTGGCTGGCATGTGTAGAAGGAGCGCTAAAGATGCAAAATGACCATTTTTTAAAACATCATAGTAAAGACTGTATCAGGCATGAATTAATGGATGCTAAATCTAGAGGGATTTGAAATACCTCACACAGTTTACTGGTTGCAAGGGAAATACTGTAATTATAAATAAATAAGGATGATTCTTTTTTATAAAGGGGAATGGCAGTACAGTATTCTTCAAAAATGACTGTCATCAAAGACAAAGAGAGGCAATGGAAATGTTCTAGAATAGATAAAGAAGGCTAAGGAGACATAACTCTTCAACAAAATATCTGATTCTAACCTGGATCCTATACCTGAGAAAGAAATGCTACAAGGGACATTATTGTTTCAATTGATACAAGTACATTAAGAATGGAAGATTACATCGCATCAAAATTAAATTATTGAAGTTGACAACTGAACTGTAGTTGTGGAATAGGATATCCCTAATCTTAGGTAATACCTAACAAGCTGCCTAGAGGTAAAGAGACATACGTGTTAAAAACATGTAAATTTGAATAAAGGGTATACTGATAGTCTTTGGAATATTTTTATTTTCACAATTTCCATTTAAGTTTGAAATTATTTCAAAATAAAATGTTAAAAGAATATCATGGCAGATGGATGGCAATTTCAGTATGATTGTGCATTTTCTTAATGTAACAAAGTATTTGCCATGTGCCCTATGTGTAGCTTCATAACTATTCACTCATTTAATTCTTAAGATTCACCTTTACAATATTTACACTCTTTTACAAATAAGGAAACCAAGACAGCATAGTTTACAACTGGCTCCAAATTATATATATAGCTTACAATTGACAGAGCCAAGATTCAAACCTACAGAGTTTCAGTCCAAAGTTCCTACTCTATGACAATTCTATGTTTCATTAAATAAATTCAGTATTAGGTTGGCAGAAATAGCCAAGGAATCTCAGAGATTTTAATAAATGAAGATGACAATGAAGTAGTACAATTTTCCCCAAAAATGGGTTAGAGGATGCCAACTTGATAATAACTCTAGGTACTAAAACTCTTATCTACGTATATACCTAACATGCATTTGATATAATCACACATTATGGAAATCATTTTCAAAACCAAAAAAAAGTTTTTTCCCCCCACACATACATGGCATCACCTTTTTACTTCAAATGCACAAATATAAAGAAAGAAAAGAGTAAGTGTAGTTTTAAAGATAAGAAAACAAATGATATTTAAAGTTGTGAGAATAAGAATCCCACAGACAGCTAAATGTTGAAAGTAATTTAAAACCCAATTCCAGCCCTGGCTGGTGTGGCTCAGTGGACTCAATGGCAGCCTGTGAACTGAAAGTTTGCCCATTTGATTCCCAGTCAGGGCAGGGTTGCAGCCAGGTCCCCAGTTGGGGGAATGTGAGAGGCAACTGATTGATGTTTCTCTCCTCTCCCTCCCTCCTCCTGTCTCTAAAAAATAAGTAAAATCTTAAAAAAAAAATAAAAGAAGATCCAATTCTATTATCATTTATAATATCTTACAGTAGAACCTTTGTGTACATGAATGAATAGTTTACCTATTACAAAGGAGGAGAACATTCTTGGCATAGACTTCATGTCATAATATTTATTGACTGAATTTATAAGAGGAGAGGTGTAATAAATTTCTTAGAAATGTGTTCTTTCCCTTAGATCTTGATATTTTTAATGGGCTTTGACAAACAATAAAGATAATATTCATTGCTTAATGATACTACTCAATATTATGAATGGCAGATTTGCGCTTGGAGAGCATTTCATGGTCGAAGGATTTGTGGCAATGCCTCATACTTTGAGGGTCCTAATGCTTTCATTCCACCATCATGCCAGCCAGAGTAACATCTCTGCTCTTCTCTATTCATCCATTCAAAACAGTTTTGCTTCACCTCCTTGAGAAGAATGTTTCCTATTTCAGGCTCAAATATCTTCATTCATTTAGCACTGAAATCCAATGTCTAGTATGACTTCTCATTACTTTTAACAGTTTATTTAAATCTTATTGTGGAAAATGGATTTTTTTACCAGTTCTGTCATTTCCAACCAACTGATTATAATCTCATTGAGACCAGGGACTAGGTAAGATATCCTTGCATTAATTATAATGCCTAATAGCCTCTATATTAATTCAATATTCATTTACTGATTTTACTTTTAATTTGTACTAAAGTTTCATAGAGAAATTTAAAGTGACTTTAAACCTTGATTGATGGTACTTTTGATTACTTAAAAGAAACAAACAGCATGAATGCTCTTTCTCTTCCCTGTAGTTAAAAATTCAGTTTCTTCAAAATTCAGTTCAAGGAAGGCTTCATAAAATTTTCAAGTTACTCATTGTCTTTTCCTGGTTCATCAGTTTGAATTTGAATCACAGGTATGTACTTAAAATGTTAAAAAAAAGTTTATATAAAATATGATTATGACTATGAAAAAATATTACACCAAAAAGCGACTAGAATGGAATATGTGAACACATTATCAGTGACAAACTCAGACTGGAACGCTGGGCAGTTTTCTCTTGTTAAATTTCCCCATGGCTTCCTCTTCTCCCCACCAAAAGATAAAAATAAAAATTATTTATACACACATAAACACCATAAAATACATATATAACTTTATGCTCTTTTTAAAAAGAACATTCTTGCTTTATGATTATTGTTATAAGTATCCCAAATTTCATTAGAGATTTTTGAGGCCAGTGAATATCTTCTACCTTCATTATCCTGACAGTATTTCTAGGATCAGGTTTGGCACAGAGTTCTGCTTTCAAGTATCAAGACTGTCTTCACATTTTAATCAGGGGAGGCTTTTTGCTTCATGTATGTTAAAATACTAATTATACATAATTTATTCCCATTCACGTAAACTCATGGGCATGAATGGGATTTTTACCTTGTTCTCTTCCTGTCCCTCCCCTAGAAAGGGGTGGCTGAGGTGAAGCTCACTCACTGTCACTCGTCATAGGACGGGATTCTTTTGTCTTGGGGATCAGGAAAATTATTTCTTTCTCCCTCTCCCCACACACACACCACCCCTCTCTCCCTCCGTCTGTCTCCATCTCTTTATCTCTCTCTCTCTCTCAAATGAAACTGAAAGATGCACCACTTGAAAACTGTTTCATATTCAGCTCTCATTTGTCTAAGAAATTATAATATAAAAAATGACACACAAGAGAAGAAAGAGGAAGAGAAACAGAAAAATAATCCTATTAGCACTGTAGTTTGTACTGATTCTTAAAACAGTATATTTAATAATTTGTAGTTATTACAATAACTGCAATAAATGTTTGTGCCCCTGGAGTCTATATTTTTACCTGATCCTGACACACAAACGCCCTCACACCTTTTCTTAAATGATTTTAAAGTACTTGAATGCTGAACTTACAAACTACTCCAACTAACAATATTTTTTTCTGAAAAAATAAAGTAAAACTCTGCTATTTCTGGTATAACTGTAGGGATTTTTGCCCCTTCTACACACACAGCCATGGGGGCCAGATGCCAGAGTTCTTCTTTTGTTTGGGGAATCTTCTTATCAGTCAACAGCTATGCAGAATAGCACAGGTAAGTATTGTAACTTTTAAAAGAGACTGAAATGAGTGACCCAGAACATCACTCTTGACAGAAACTCATATACAAGGAACGAAAAGGTATGATAAGAAGTAAAACGGGGCATTTCTTCCTTGCAAATTGGGTGACAAAATAAAACAAATGTCAAAAAGCTATTACATCAATACTTTTATATTTTTGTTTCAGCAGCTGCTCATGCATTTCATATGCCCTACTACTTTAAAGAGCAGTTGGCTTAGATTCAAATATACTGGGTTCTGCCATTTCATTAGCTCCAAGATGATGAATACCTTTTGTCATCTTTCTAAACTGCACCTAGTCATTCATTCAACAAATATTTGAATGCTTAATATATGTCAAATATTTTTCTAGGTACAGTGAAGGGAGAGAGGCAAAGGATTTTGTATTCATGGAATTTACAACATGTAAAAAAGAGCCAGGCAATAAATATATAAGGTAATAAATTTCAGTTGGTGACAGATGATTTCAATAAAAGAAAATAATGGGACAGCGGAGGATGAGGAAGGACATCACTAAATTTAATGTAGCAATGGAAGGTCAGGCATGCAAAGGTCTGGGGTGATGCTTTCCCCCAAAGGCAAACAGTACAAAGACCCTAACACAGAAAAAGAGCCAATATCTGGTCAAGGAAGAGAAAGAAAATCAGTGTGCTGGAACAGAAGGAGCAGTGGAGCAAAAGTGCTGCGAAAATAGATAGATCAGAAAGGTGGGTGGGGCTAGAAAAGGAGAAACAGAGTAGGTCGTGATTCAGACACTGAGTTTCACTCTAATTGCAAAGGGCAGTTTGTAGAAAGTTGACAACATGATCTGAAACATCTGAAAGCAGTTGAAGGGATGGATTGTATAAGAATAATATTGTCATAAAGTTATTCTTAAATTGATAATGCATGTAAAGTATTAAGACAGTACATGGCATACTGTAAGCCCTCAATAATTGTTAGTAATAAAAATTTATTGTTATTGTCCCCATGAATTCTGAAGTCTGGGATGTGAGTTGTGGCCTAATCGTTGAGATTCAAGGTAAGGTAAACAGGCAAATGTAATCACTGCATACAGTGGCACTTTATAAAATGAGAAAATTAAAAAGCAGTTCCAGTTGATAATGGTTTTCCAACAGCCCTCTCATGTCTCCATAATTGTAAATCTAGAGTACACGTTTTCATCGAAACAATCAATGTTAGGTATCATGCCAGGATACCCACAGTGTTCCATTTAGTCTACAATGTATATTGTTTTGGTTTGGGAGTCAGAGGTCCACACGATATATGAGAAGAAAATAAACAACATTTGCCACCGCTGACTGGATGCTAAATGAGTACCAACATTATTCTAAGTGCTGATTGATAGAAACCTCTTGCAACAGCCAGAAGGAGATACAGAAACTGCTGGCATCTCCATCCACAGATGAGACACTAAGAAGAGCTAATTAACCACTGGCTCATGTAGTCTCTGCAGAGTAGGGAGTCAGACCCAGACAATTCAAACCAAGCTTACTTCCTTTTAAACCCTCTCAATACCAATGTGATAGTGTATTTACTCTTATTCCTCGTGATTCAAAAAAAATCCTGTAGAAACAATCATTGTTTGCCTATGAATCCGTGTCCAACCCTTTGGGGAATTTATTCCCATATTCTGGTGCTCCATCTCAGAATGCATGGTAGGTATCCTACTATACCATTCCAGGCACAGCCCACATACTTTTACATGACATGGTAAATTGGTAAACTGAATCTTTAACTAGTTATGTTCTTCACTGACACAAATTTAAAAAATCAAAGTGAAATCCTTCATTTTGGGACTAAGAAAGAGTTTTAGACTTTAAGCAGCAGCTGCAGAGGGAACCTCGGCCCAGGTATCTGCCTGCAGGCTGGGTGACACAGGGACCCTTGTCAGCCGCTACTGTTTTTTCCCAGTGTCTTACCTGAATCTACTTTTGAATAATTTATTTTTTTCTCACAAACTGCCAGAGGGTCAGCAATGATAAGCCAGTAGTCAGGGGAAAGGAACCAAAGTAATCATTTCTGCACATTCAGCATGCACAAGATAAACAATATGGAATATGAACACAGAAAGTCTTGGATTCATGTAGGCCATGGGACTTGGGCTAGTTATCTGTGTTCTTTAATCCTCAGCCTCCCCAAATTGGGCTAAAACAGTATCTGCTTCTAGAGGTTGTGCAAATAAATAATATTAAGCCATAGGGGAGGAGAAACAGCAGCAGCTGTTTCACGCATTGCTTCCTGTGTGTCACACATTTTATTAGGGATTCATAGGCACCTGTCTTCAAAAGTACTTTAATGTTGGGTCAAATATAAGTTCCATTTTACAGAAGAAGAAAATGAGATATGTAGGATGATAAGAACTTTTTCCAAAGTAACATGGAATACATGTACTGTCACTGGGATTTGAACACTGGCATCCTCAGTCCCAACCATAACCACTAAGTTTAGCATTCTCCTGGACATGTGGTAAGCAATAAAATGCTACTGTTATTGCTGCCATTCCTATTATCAACCCTGTTACAGGGTTGTTAGATGGATTTAAGGGAAGGTAAAGCACTAGAACATTGACTAGCACATAAACAATGCTTAATTCACTTATTGCCTTCTCTGCTCCAAAAGTTGTATATTATCTGTTTGGATTTATTAAAACCACCAAGCATGAGAATATCTGAAATAAATATGAAAGTGGGTTAATTGTACAGCAACATGAGGTAACTTGAATCATTCATTACTACTTCTAATTTGCCCTTTAATAACATATTTATTTTGAAAACTCATGGTAAATATCAAATTAGTGCCAGGAAACCTTCCTCAACTCTTGGCCTATTTCTTCCATAAATAAGGGACAATGCGCATTTTGCTTTGCTTACACGTTGACCTGCTATCTTCAGCAGCTCATTTCCCTCTTTTCCTGACCTACTTCAAGAGTTTCAAACTTCTCACTGAACCTGGTCTGACAAATTTTGAAGGGTATTGTTGAGGGAGGATTTTTTAATTACCCAAATATATGAGGGTGACATTGGTAATAAGATCATGTAGGTTTCCAGTGTACGCTTCTGTCATACATGTCCTGTATAGTCACTGTGTGCTCACATCCAAACACCTGTCACTGCAGAGCCACGGAGCACTCACCTTGCCTTTTTTCCCACAAGCATACACTCACACCCTTCTCCTAGTCTTTCCCCAGTTACAGGACACTTTTCCACCCTGCAGTCCCTGGGAAGACGTGGCTTGGCCTCACCCTGAAGGAGGTTTCATTACTCAGCCATTCTTGAAAGTAAGCAGTGCTCCTACTGGTGCTCCTCGGCAGGTAGAAATACACGGCAGCGTTCTGGAGTGCCCAGTATGAGTGCACAAACGGACCTGAGCTGAGCAGATGCAATGCCTTCGTCACACGGAGGAGAAAATGAGGGATGGTGAAAATGAATCCCTTCTCAAGGTCCCAGTTACCAAAGTACAGCTGAGGGGAGAAACCAGCCTTGTGCTCTAATATATGAAGAAGGGAATATGGATGTGTTTCAATAGACAATGAATTGCACCTATTAGAAGCACTCACTCAAAGCAAAATAGCGTTTTAAGAATATTAGTGAAATAAGCCAGGTAGTGAGGGACAAATACCATGATCTCACCTTTAACTGGGACATAATCAACAAAAGAAAAAAGCAAACAAAATATAACTAGAGACATTGAAATTAAGAACAATCTAACAATAGTCAGAGGGGAGAGGGGAGGGGACAGTGGAGAGATGGGTTTTCAGGAACTACTATAAAGGACTCAGGGACAAAACCAAGGGGGAGGGTGGAAGCAAGGGAGGAAGGTGGGTTTGGAGGAGGTTGCAGGGAGGGATGGGGAGAAAATGCAGACAACTGTAATTGAACAGCAATAAAGTAATTTAAATAAATAAATAAATAAATAAATGGTCATTGTAGAAAATTTTGGAATTACTAAAAATATAATGAAAATAATTGCCCTGGCTGGTGTAGCTCAGTGGATTGAGCGTGAGCTGCGAACCAGGCATCGCAGGTTCGATTCCCAGTCAGGGCACATGCCTGGGTTGCAGGCCATGTCCCCCAGCAACCGCACACTGATGTTTCTCTCTCTCTCTCTCTCTCTCTCCCTCCCTTCCCTCTCTAAAAATAAATAAATAAAATCTTTAAAAAAATAAAAAAAAAAGAAAATAATCATGGTTAATTCTAGAATTCAATAACTGGTATACATATTCCAATATTTCTGTCAGGATCATATTGTATATAAAGTCTATTATTCAAGTAGCTACAAGTAATCAACAGTATACAGAGTATAATATGTAACCTGTCAATGTGGGTATGTGATTAGGCTGCTCAGCTGCTGCCAGGAAGGCCTTGTAGTGTTGCTTGGAACCTACACTTCCCCCTCAGTAAGGTCTGGGTTCAAGCTAAGCTCCACCACTCACTAGCTGCACAACCCTTGGCTCCATGATCAGTAAGCTGCAAATATTATTATGAATCTTATAAAGCTCTATTCAAGGCTCAAATGAAATTATATGAATCTTAATTCAGATTTATGTACACTGTACTTCAAGATAAAAGGGAAGAATGATCTTCTCACCAAATACAATTCTTTTTTTATTTAAAGATTTTATTTATTTATTTTTAGAGAGAGGAAGGGAGGGAGAAAGAGAGGTTGCCTCTCTCATGCCCCCTACTGAGGACCTGGCCAGCAGCCCCGGTATGTGCCCTGGACAGGGAATGGAACCAGCAAGCCTTTGTTCCGCAGGCCAGTGCTCAATCCACTGAGCCACACCAGCCAGGGCTCATCAAATAGAATTCTTGGTCTCATTTCCAAAATCTGATTGTCAGAGAAGTCTGAGCTAAACTGTGTGCTTAGATTGCATGCAACACACTGGCAACCACCTTTTGCCTCTTTCCAAACCAGCACCACTTGTATGGCACTCTTCAGTGCTTCAAAGAAAATAAAATTTTCCTACTGTTCTAGGCAGTTACCTACTTAACTGTGTTGAGCTATATCAGAATTAGCAGCATCATTGACAGTTTCTCATTTTGACAGAACCCACTTGTCTCAAAGACTTGCAACTACTTAGATAGCAGCCATCTTATAATGAGAAATGTGTTACTAATTTCTAAAATTATGCCAAAAATCATTATGCACAATGGCTTATAAGTAAAGAGATGTTCTCCATAATCCAACTAATGCAGTACAAAAGTGAGGAAACCTCTGAATAAAAGGAACAAATGAAGCATTTTCTGTAAGTAGCAGAGTTAGCCAGTAAGTGCTCTGGAAGCAGCAAACAAGCAATGTTTTTTGTTATCATTTTAAGTAAATCAAACTAGACCTTAGGAATAACTTTTAAAATCATATATTATGCATCAATTCCACAGGCAATCTGCTGGTAACACATGAAATTTTGGGAATTTATTCATTTATATAGAATAAATATTAATTCTAAGCTCATTATCACTGTCTTATTTTACGGGTACTTAATAACCCATAAATTGAGGGATAATTTTCAGAAACACTTATGTAACAATGAGATTTTTCTCCATCCAAAGCTCTCATAAACATCAATTATTGAAAGAAATAGGTACATACCAGTGTTTGACATTTGAGGCTTTGATATATTTATTTAAAAACTGAAAATTCTGAACTTCTCTACATGTATTTTGTTTATTATCAAAGAGCAGGAAGCATACCTCGGTACTTAGATTCAACTATCTGGAAAACTCTGGAAATAACTCTTTTTAATACAAGCTATCAGAAATGAGCACTCAGGGGTCCATTGTATATTTCTAGAACTTAACTGCACCTATCTCATTATAAAAAGGTTCCAGGTTTGAAAATATCAGGTTTGAAATTCCAGGTTTGAATTAACTTCAAGTAAAATTACATTAAAACCCATCAGCCATACCATTGAGACTGGGTCACCATGTCAATCATTGCTATCATTACCAGCAAAATCAAGAATTTTTATGTTACTCAACATATTGAAGTAATAAAAGCAGAAAAAAAATAATCTCAAAAAACTTAAAATTCAGGTTTTAACAGACATTGATACCTCAAATTGTAATCTATCCTAATACTAAGTGAAATTCTGGAATTCTGATTTCTTGGGGATAGACGGGCTTATGTGAAGCAGGTAACCCTCCATCATCTTTGTTTATTACCATCCAGCACAGTGCTTGAACCAGTTGTACTCAATAAATACCTAAGTAGATTTATTATAATGTTTAACATACAAAAGTACCTATAGATACATGCACACCACTACAAAAGTGAGCTAACCTTAAAAATAATAGCTACAGATATATATAAAATGTTCTTTCAACTTTTCTCTAGAAAGAATATTCTCTCTAAAATCCAACACACATAACACCGGTGCCCCGGGCAGTTCTGCCTGTGTCACACCACCACTTCATCGTACCTGCATTAAAAGCCTCCAGGCAAGCAAATACCAAGAAATCAAAGTTTGACTATGAACACAAACATCAAAAGTATACAAAACAAACCTGATATTCATATACTGTCGTACCAGTATTTGGTAGCTGTATTTGTCAAGAAAATTTAAAAGAAAGGGCGGTGGGGGGCTTGTAGAAACTCAGATTTGTACAGTTGCATTTCCTACACTTGCAATGAGTATATTTTGTTTTACATGACAATGAGCAGATTTTAAAAATCATATTCAGTGCAACAAAATTTCCATAGAAAAAGATCCCATTAACTTTCTGCAGTAATTTTATAAATTATTTCTTGTAAATGTATAACTCAGCACAAGATATGGCATGTTTTTTAGTAATTAACAACCCAGCATCTTTTTAGGATATCTGTAGGATCTATCAGACTTTAGTAATATCAACACTTTTTTCCATTATATAAATTATAAACTGTTTGAAAATATTTTTACAAATAAGAGTGCTGCATATTATCTCAGCCAAATATGACTCACACATAGTTAAGATCCACTGCAATAAAAACATGTTATTGTTGTTTAACATGTTATTGTTGTTTAACATGTTATTGTGATAAAGTCTTAATTTCAACTAGAATGACAATTATTGTAATATTTAAAAATACTTTTTTCATTTCAAAATATTATAGTGCCCAAACCGTATTAAATACAGACATATTTTCTCAGCTACACTTTAGAACATGAAAATTTGAGAAACTTTTTACAAGTATACATTAACTAATGGCTTTTGCTCATGACATAGGGGTTCTTTAAATAATAATTTTTTTAATAAGTTCTATGGTTACTACTTCATATGTAGTAATTTCTAAAAATGTGCACCAAATCTTGAAGTAAAGTGGATTTATTCATTGTTTTTTATCTTTGCTCATACAATAACTTTCACAATAAATTCATGCACTAAAATGAGTAGTTCACAACTGTGCAAGTCATAAATCACCTTAATTTCAGAGACACAATCTGATCCTGAAGGACAAAAATCATAGGATGTCACCATCATGTTACTAAATAAAAGCACCAAAGGAAGCTCTCTTCTCAAAAAGTATAGTCATATACACAGTGACATACATAATGCAATCAGAAAACATCAAGATATTACCATATTTTTCAGATTATAAGATGCACTCACCCCCCAATTTGGGAGGAAATTTATATAGTCCGAATGTAGCTTACCTAGCTCATGTTGGGGGGGGGGGGAGGTGCAGTGGCCTATGTTATTTATGTTTTTAAATATTTTATATATTGTGCTTAAATTTTTTTTTGCCTATTTTCCTCCTCTAAAACCAGGTGTGTCTTATGGTCCGGTGGGTCCTACAGTCCAAAAAGTTTGGTAGTTCTCATTTAAAATAAGTCTGGCTTAATCTGACAAGTAAATTGGGAATCCAGCCATGGAAATGGAAGGGAGCTGTTAACAATATATGTTTTACATAATTACCTAAACTCAGGTAGTAAAACATCAGTGAATACATGAAGTGATTGAATCATATCATTTTTTAAAAATAATACTAGCTGAAAATTTTATTGTTTCCTCTATGTATCAACTGTAATGCTAGTTTTATTTTTTCCTCAAACTCTTAAAAAAAAATATGCTCTTTTTTAAAGTTTTTTTTTATGGTTATTCAAGTACCGTTTGTCTCCATTTCCCCCACCATTCACCCCCACCCCAGCCATCCCCACCTCCCACCCTTGATCCTACCCACCTTTGGCTTTGTCCATGCATCCTTTATACATGTTCCTGGACAACCCTTCCCCTTTCCCCCCCTGTTATCTCCTCCCACTTCCCCTCTGGTTACTGTCAGTTTGTTTTTTATTTCAATGTCTCTTGTTATATTTTGCTTGCTTGTTTGTTTTGTTGATTAGGTTCCACTTATAGGTGAGATCATATGGTATTTGTCTTTCACCACCTGGCTTATTTTACTTAGTATAATGCTCTCCAGATTCATCCAAGCTGTTGGGCAGGAGCTCCTTCTTTCTTTCTGCTGCACAGTATTCCACTGTGTAAATATATCACAGTTTTTTGTCCACTCATTTACTTAGGTTGCTTCCAGCACTTGGCTATTGTAAATAATGCTGCTATGAACATTGGGGTACATAGGTTCTTTTGAATTGGTGTTTCAGGATTCTTAGGGTATGGCCCCAGCAATGTAATTGCCAGGTCAAAAGGCAGTTCCATTTTTAGTTTTTTAAGGAAATTCCATACTGTTTTCCACAGTGGCTGCACCAGTCTGTGTACCCACCAACACTGGACTAGGGTTCCTTTTTCTCCACAACCTTGCCAGCACTTGTTTGCTGATTTGGTTATGATGGCCATTCTGACTAGTGTGAAGTGGCATCTCTCTGTGGTCTTAATTTGCATATCTCTGATGGCTAGTGAAGCTGAGCATCCCCACATATGTCTATTGGCCCTCTGTGTGTCCTCCTTGGAGAGGTGTCTGTTCAGGTCCTTTACCCATTTCATAATTGGGTTATTTGTCTTCCTGAAGTGGAGTCATGGTGAGTTCTTTATGTACTTTGGAGATCAAATCCTTGTTCAAGTTATCATTGTCAAATATATTTTCCCATACAGTTGGTTCCCTTTTCATTTTGCTGATGTTTTCTTTTACCCATGAAGAAACTTTTTATTTTGATGAAATACCATTTGTTTATTCTTTCCTTTTGGGGCATATCGGTGAAAATATTGCTGTGTGGAATACCTGAGACTGTCCTCCCTATGTTCTCCTCTAGGATTTTTATGGTGTCGTGACTTATATTTAAGTCTTTCATCCATCTTGACTTTATTTTTGTGTATGGTGTAAGTTGGTGGTTGAGTTTCATTTTTTTTTCATGTAGCTGTCCAGATCTTCCAACACCAGTTGTTGAAGAGGCCATTTTTACTCCACTTTATGCTTCTGCTCCCTTTGTCGAATATTAATTGACCATAGAGACTGGGGTTTATTTCTGGGCTCTCTATTCTGTTCCATTGATATATGTGTCTGTTCTTATGCCAGGATCAGACTGTTCTGATTACTGTGGCCTTGTAATACAGTTTGATATCAGGTATGTGATCCCTCCTACTTCACTCTTCTTTCTCAAAATTGCTGTGGCTATTCGGGGTCACTTATGATTCCATATAAATTTTTGAAATGTTTGTTCTACATCTGTGAAATATGTCATTGGTATTTTAATAGGGACTGTGTAAGGTACAGCATCCATTTATGATAAAAACACTCAGCAAAGTGGGAGTAGAGGGAGCATACATCAACATAATAAAAGCCATATATACAGGAAACCTATAGCCAACATCATACTCAATGGGCAAAAACTGAAAGCTTTCCCACTGAGATAAGGGACAAGACAAGGATGTCCTCTTTTACCACTTCTATTCAACATAGTACTGGAAGTCCTAGCCACAGCAATCAGAGAATAAAAAGAAATAAAAGGCATTCAAATTGGAAAGAAAGAAGCAAAACTGACATTGTTTGCAGATGACATGATAGTATACATAGAAAATCCCATAGACTCCACCAATAAACTACTCAACCTAATAAGTGAATTTGGCAAAACAGCAAGATACAAAGTTAATATTCAGAAATTGAAGACATTTTTGCACACCAACAATTAAATATCAGAAACAGAAATCAGGAAAAAATCCCTTTTGATAAAGCAACAAGAAAAATAAAGTAACTAGGAATAAATCTAACCAAGGAGGTAAAAGATCTGTACTCAGAACACTATACAGCACTGAAGAAAGAAATTAAGGAAGACACAAACAAATGGAAGCATATACTGGGTTCATGGATTAGAAGAATTAACATCATTAAAATGTCCATACTACCCAAGTTTTAATGCTAGTTTTAAAAATCACAATTATCAGTGTTTCAGAAAACTTCCAAAAGGCTCTTTTTCTAGGAACATGTCACGCTGTAATCACTTATTACTTATTCTATTCATCAAAACTCTAAAACACACAAAAATATACCCACAATTTTAATTATATTTATTCTAATATAACTGTTATAATCATTTCAGTAAAAGTTTGTTTGCATGGTTATTTTTAAATTCAACTTGGTGGTTTTTTGAAGTTGTAAGTACGGAGCTGATAATGTTATTAAAGAGTATCTGTGGAGCATTCATTGGCTGTTCTTTCTTTCATTGTCCCCTTATCTCCTAATACTCCTACAGACCTCTCTTTTTTGAAAGAACTTGCACAGAACTGTTCATAGTTTCAAGTTAGTCTTATTGTGAAGCAGGATAGTAGACTGGCTTTGTAATTACTGAGGTATTTATCGTAGATGTTTATAAGCACATAATTTTGATGTGACTGATTGGTCATATTGACTTTAATTTTCAAACCTACCATTTTAAATTCACTATGTTCTTCATCATCAAGTTTACTGAGCTTATCTTTTCCCATTTCTAATTAGAATAATTGAATCTAACAGTTGAAAAGGAGGTCAAGGATTAAAGACATTCAAAGTCAAGTACCGAGGTACCACTGTAACTGAATAGCAAGTGTTTCATGTCCCTGCTCCTACCCACTAAGGTTTACAAATTAACAATTTCAACTACCTAATATGAAAATAAATCCTAAAACACAATAGATCCTGAGGCATAAATACAGGAAATGTGTGCTTTAGCTAATGTAAGTTTTTTTTAAAAAGGACTTTTTTTAATGAACTGGGGTTCACAAACTATCAGAGAACTATTAAGCTGAACATTTTACGTAAAGCATTGTTAAGTAAACTGCCCTGGCTGGTGTGGCTCAGTGGATTGAGTGCTGGCTTGTGAACCAAGGGTTGATGGTTTGAGTTCCAGTCAGGGCACATGCCTGGGTTGTGGGCCAGGTCCCCAGTAGGAGTTGTGCCAGAGCAACTACACATTGATGTTTCTCTCCCTCTCTTTGTCCCCCCCTTCTCCTCTCTCTAAAGATAAATAAATAAAATCTTAATTTAAAAAAAAAGCTTTGTTAAGTAAACTAAGAGAGACAATAGGGATCCCTGAAGGTATTTGTGGTGCAATATATATCCTAAAACATTATTTAGACAGAAAATGAACTACTTGACCTTGCCCACACAATGAGTCATTAAATGATAAGAGGTATATATAGAACAGACCACTGAATAAACTGTCTCCTGAATGCCATTCTCGCTGAATGAGTGGCTATCTCCTCTCAATTACAAACTAATATTGCTAATTAATTAACAACTACCTTGATGGGAAGAAATGACAGGATCTCTGTAACATGTGGTGTGTGTTTAGTATACATCATTCCTATATGCCATGTATGCACATATATGTGTTTGTGTGTGTCCATTTTTGAGATATATCACTGGTAGTTAAATTATATAGACTCTTCTAGATTTTAAACATAAAAATGAGTCAAATGGTTAAATAAAAATGTTAATTGAATAAGAATTTTAAAAATGAATTAGCCAAATGTTTTATTTTCAATTACACTTAACCAACCTCAAAGTCTATAAATATTCCAATGGCAAAATGAGAGACCTTGTGATTGTTTCACCAAAATTCTTATTTTCTTTCTCAATTAAAAATACCCTGTATTTACCTGTTCACTGCAGGCTTCCAGCTCCCAGCAGCTCTGAGAAAGCAAAGCATAGCAATGGGCCTTTTGAAACCAAAAGAAAAAGATTGTCACTCCCAAACTACCAGCTATTTCCCTTTTGAATACAAACACACTACTTGAGGTAATTCATTTAGCTTTTTCTAAAGGCACCTTGCGTAACCTTGCAAGTGGTGATTTGTAATGTGACAGGCTGTTATCAGGCAGCTACAATATTTTGCCTCAGTTCAATACAGAGCAGTGTTATTCTAACGTTCATTCATACAGAAACCTTTCAGGACAGGTACTCTCCAAACCTAGTTCATGGTTATTGTTTTGTTGTTTGAGAAAAGAGGAGGAGGCTGGGTAGACAAACCATCATTCTCCCTATTTAGTTGACTCTTTTCTAACTCACAAGGGACTCTTGCTTGTTTTGACTGTCCTATACAGCCAAAAAAAAATGAATCAAAGCAACCTTTTATTATAGCATCCTATGTATTACAGTATCTATGCTTGCCTATCTTTCCTAATTTTTTTTAACTTCAGGGCACACCTGCCCCTATTCCAACAGCCAGGGCCTATAAATTTCTTCCCTAAGAGCTGTTGCTGGCTGTCAGAGACTGCTTTTTTTGCCCCTAGAAGATCAGCATGGTATGTCAGGAAATTAGTGAGCTCCTCTTAAGCAATAGCTAATATGATTTGGCATAAATACCGTATCTCCCTCATCCCTCAGCTTGTGTATATGTTTCTACTGGCTCCCAAATTTTTTTAATGTGATTAAGCATCAGTTGCCTATATTAGTAACTTTTTTGTACAAAAATCTTTGCCGGCTGCTTTTCCTTCATAGCTAACCTCCCCATTTCTTGAGATCACCTCCAGAATAAATTACTCACACTCTAGTATTTATTTCATGGTCTACTTCTAGAAAATAGTATAAGATATTATGTACCTCTTCCTAAATAAGTTTGGACTTAACTTGACTCAAAATGAATAGAAGGCCAATCTGATATACATTTTTATCCCTGATAACCATCAGTAATAAAGATGTCAGCAGAGAATAGGACAACCTTAAAGCTGTGTTATTTTGCTTCTTATTTCCATCCATCAGGATTAATATAGGCAATTTTAGCTTATACATAACCATAATTAGACTCGGAAGCATGCAAACAAACAATACCAACTCTGTAGAGATTAAGGACGTTGCTTCGCCATTTTACTTCATGCCAGTGCTGGCAATCAGTACTAGTACACGTAAGTTTCTACATTCAAATCCTTATCTGAGGGTCTGCTTTTAGCAGAATTCAAACTAAAACATTATAAGAGATTGTTGTTTTCCTAGAATTAATCCTGTTTTCTCTTAGTAAAAGATATTTCAGTCATAAAAACACAAACCAATTGGGACCATCTTAAATAAATATCAAAAAACTGTATATCTTGGAAAAATTCTGGGATTTCTCCAGGAACCAAATTCAGCTGGGTCTCTTGAAAGACTTCTTGGATGATCACAGGAACCTCAGAGAATTCTCTCTTGTGTTGGCCTCACTTGTGCATCTGTGTTGTTCTGTCTGGTGACCAGACCTACGACACCAGAGTTTACATTTCCTCTGAACTGGAACCAACCCTAACTGGTGGCTTCTCAAATTTAATGCCAATTTCTCCCCAGAAAGTGTCAGATGGCCACTCTTATCCATTTGGTTCCAGTCAGATGCACAATGGTGGTGATGTAGTGCTCTGAGAAGGGGCTGGGGCTTTAAGAGAACAGGGACAAAGTTAGAGAATCCTCTAAAATACCAATTATATAATATCAGTTATTAGGGACTAAAAGTGAATTGCATATAAGAAAGCTGTACTTATTTTTTCATTTCTAACAAAAGAAGCTACTAACAGTAAATATTAGATGCATCAAGAGCCCTTTCTCCCATTCACACTGTGCGGCTCTTAAACTTTCTAATATTATACAAATTTGATCTATACATTTTTTTCTTTCAGAGATTTAATATCTCTGTGGATTTCTGTTGAATATAAATCATACATTCTAACATTTCATGTTGAGGTAGATTACAAAAGCAACTTTCCTTTATGGTAACAAGGCATTATTTTGAATACTATGAAATTTTTAAAATATACATAAAATTTATATCCATGGGTCACATAATGGAAGCTTTGATTAAAGTTTCCATTTCTAAGCAAGCATCAATATATATATTTTTGAGGATACTAAAATAGTTATTTTTCCTTTTCCCACAACTTTCTAAAGGAGGTCCTAGATATCACCACTGGCACACACTTCAGTACTTCACGACATTGCTCTTCCTCTCCAAATGCAAACAAGGTTGTCCGCTGCATCCCTACTTCTGGACCCATAACACCATCATTTTCCTTCAGGGAGTAGCCTTCCTGCCTGTGTAAACACACTTCCCAAGAATTAGCTTGTCAGGTACCAGCACTGATGTATTGTGTCAGTCCGGATCACTGTTAGATCCTCTTTCGGGTTATTATTGTTGACATCATGACTATCTATGTGTTTTCTAAATGATAGTGGTTTGGTACTTGTGCTTTAGGGATTAATGTAAAGTCACCAGTCACTCATACCCTTGGGCAACTTCAATATCTTTATGTCACATTTCTGGGTAATAGCAATGCTGGAAGTTATTATGGCAGTGAAGATTAAGAGATATCAATAAAAAAGGGCTATTGCTGTGGATACAGATGTAGATCTCAGTTATTAATCTTCTGATATATCTATTTGTCCAGGATAGGGTAGTTAATCCTATACAATTCTATGTAGGGTGGGAAGAAATAGATTTACAGTTGTTCATACAGAAAATAATATAATAATTAATAAATAATAACATGAGAATAAAATGTGTTTCACATGCTCACAACTATAAACCTACTTTTACCCCACCCTGTGTATGATTGTTTCTATACAACAGAGAAAAGGCATATAACCGATTACCTAAAATTATATGGACTTGATTTACATCCTCTTCCAAGGATATGTTTGTTGATTTTTTAGAGAGAGGAATGGATGGGAAAAGAGGGTGGAGTACATGGATCACCTGCATTCCATGCACACCCTGACTAGGGATCCAATCCACAAGCTACGTATGTGCCCTGACCCGGGATCAAGACCGTAACCTTTTGGAGTACGGAATAATGCTCCAACCAACTGAACCTCCTGGCCAGAACTGGTCATTTTTTAATTAAAATGTTTAACATGTATACTATTTCATGATACAACAACCTATTTTGATACTCAGGGAAGTGCAATTCCAATGTTTTACTAGATACCACTGTTGTTTATTAGCAGCAAATACCTTACTTCTTCATTGGCAGAATGCTATACTCATCGGAATCAGTAAACACCAAGGATATCTAGTCTTCCCCTCAGTTACAAAAAGAAAAGTGTGCTCATATTTTCTTCAAGGATTACTTTCTAAATTGTGAGAAAGAAAAGAATTTCATATAGCTATACATAATTTTAAAGCATAGTATAAACACGTCATGCTTAAGAATTCTAAGGCAGTCATTTTTTTCCTTTTACACTGGAACAGACATGCAGATGGTCAATATTGTAAGGCAGTTCACAAATGCTTGAACACTATGACGTTTATTTTTCTTTATTTTATGTGTTTAAATACTGTATGTTCCTGGTGTTTGCACTATATCTTCGAACACTTTAAATGTGACAGTGAGCAAAGAAAAATATGTCCAGCAAATGATGCTGGAACAAGTAAATATTCAAACCTAAAAATAAAAACTTTATGTAAACATTACATCTCAATGGGTTATAAACCTATACTTAAAATCTAAAACCATAAAACCTCTATACGAAAAAACTGAGAAAAATTTGTGGACTTGAGGGAGGCAACAATTTCCTAAAGAGGATACAAACACAATTAAGTATAAAGAAAAACCAATAAATTATGCCTTAGAGTAAACTAATAGCTTCTATTCTTCAAAAGATACTTAAGAAAATTAAAAGCTAAGCCAGATATTGGGAGAAAAAAATTGCAGAACATATACTTAAAAAGAATGCAAATTCAGAATAAACAAATAACTCTGATAACAATAAAAAGACCAACAATCCAATTAAAAATCTGTCAACATTCTAACCAATCATTTCAACAAGAGAATAGATATAAATGGCCAAAACCACATAAAAATATGCTCAACATCATTAATCATCAAGGAAATGCAAATTAAAACCACAGTAAGATACCACTTGAAATCACTAAAATAGCTATTATTAAAAAGACTGAGAACCTCAAATGTTGGCAAGGAAGTGAACTCCCCAAAGTCTTTAAACTATTTCGTAATCCCATGTAATAAAAAGGCTAACCATATGCACATACTCTAACACCTAGCAATTCCACTCCAAGTAAAGAGAACTATGTCCACAAAAGTCTCGCATGTGCTTGTTCATAGCAGCTTTTTCATAATAAGCTAACACTGAAGCAGTTGAGATGTCCATCCATAAGAAACTGGATAAACAAATCACGACATATTTTTACAATGGAACACTGCTCAGCAGGAAAAATAATGATAAACTATTGATAAATATAACAATATGGGTGACTTTCAAAAATATATTGAACTTAAGAAGGAAGAGTATACAGTCAATTATTCCATTTACATAATGTTGAAGGACAAAGTGGCCTATGATAGAAACCAGATCAGTGGTTGTCAAAGGAAATACAAATTAATGAGAAGGGAGAATACAGAAAGGCTGAGCTGGTGGAAATGTTCTCTATCTTTCCAAGACTACTATTTGCACGGACTATACAATTATCAAAACTCATCAAACTGTATACCTAAAACCTGCATTTCATTTCTCAAAAAATTTCCCTCTGTTTTTTTAAAGTAAGAAAATCAGACAATGTGGAGGAAAGAAAAGAATCTTCATTGATTTCTGCCAGAAATACTGCATATACACTGGCATGGGATTCATGAGATGCTTGATTGATCTGTGAGACATCTGACAAGAGCATACCGTATTTCATAGATAAGAAAACAAAGGCTCAATGAGATGTAGAAATTTGCCCAGAGTCACAAAGCAATCAAGTAGCAAATCTGGGCTTCAAACACTAGTATTTTGGCTTCGCCTATTGTTTGTACTATAAAAGTAGCTCTCAAACATTTTTTACCACAATCCAGAATAAGAAATACTACACTATACACACATGCAAATATTTCATAAAATGATGTTTAACCTTACAAAATATCATTAAAATTTTTCAAAAGTACATGTCTTCTTTCAGATCCAACAAAGTCATTATTTCCCCCAGCCCTGAAATAAACCTATGAAAGGTAATACACATTTCTTTTCACACAATAATGTTACTCTGTATGAAGAAATAGCTATATTACAAGCTGTAAAAATCTAAACGTTACAACAGCTTCAGCCACCCATCTTGTATTCACTGTGGATCAGCTTCTCTGATCAGGATAAGGAAGCAAATTTCTATACTAGTTGTAGAAGCACAAATTTAAGGAGAAAATATATCAAGAAGGTGGCAATGGCCAACAAAGTCACACATGCCAACAAATCAGTAAAAACCATCAAAAAAAAAAGTAGTCTTAGTAAAAGGGTAGGGATTAATTTTACAATTTTATGATTTTCTGATATGAGGTGTAGTTTTGCATAACGATGTTCCATGAAGGTTAGCAAGGCAGAAGCCAAAGGAGTGGACAGTGGAGGTGATGGTGCAGCCCAGGAACTGCAATGCAATTTAAAGTGGGCAAATTAAACAATATGAGGCTGTCATTAGCTTGTTAGTTTAGAACTAATAGTGCCTGAATTTTACATATAAGGAAAAGAAGAATATAAAGGTTAAAGTAACTCACCCAAAATAATACAGAACTTTAATAATAGAAACAAAATTGGAACCTTGGGAGTCCAGTTTCAGTGTCTGTGCTGTTAACAACTATATTTACATGCCTCTCTCATTCTATCCCCTTATAAAGGTCAAACCATAAAAAAACTGCTGTGTTTTTAGGTCAAAATTATTAAATATTTTCAATTTCATACTGTTCAACAAATTCTATCTCCTAGATCTCCTCTACAAAGTCAAAGTTCTTGGAAGAGTTTTCAAACCTCATTTTCTTACAGTCTTGCAATTAACTATTCGACCTGAGGAATCTGAGATTTTTCTCTTAACTCCTCTCAATTTGTTCTTTGTTGCCAAATCCATTAGACATTTTTAATATTTGTCTCACTTGGCCCATCTGCAGCACCTGAAAATATTAACCAAACTCTTCATTTTTCAAATATTCTATTTACTTGACACTGAATGTACTTGATCTTCCCTACCTACATTCTAGGAAACTGTTTTTAGTCAAATTTGCAGACTACTTTTCTTCTGTCTTCCCCTTAAATGCTGACATTCCTCAGGGTTTCATCCTAAATCTCCTTCCTGTTGCTCTCCATGAATGAACTCTTCTTTTGCCAAGATCAAGTTTCACCTACCTGCTAATGAAACCTAAACCATTATCTGTGGCACCAACCTTTCTCCTGACCCAACTCTCCACCTGCCTCTTTACCTCCACACCCCACACGCCTTTCAATGTATATTCAGCTGAACTCAGCATTAGCCACCTTTTAATTCTTCTCAGTAACTGATACCACCATAGAACCAATTACCGAGACTTTCTACCCTCTCTATCCAATATGATTTTTTATATTTCATTTGCTAAATTTCTATTATCTCTCTCCACTTCTTTCCATCTGTTCTCTCATTATTTAAATTCATGTCACCACAAATTCTCTCCTGGACTGCTAGCCATCCGATGGTCTGCCCGTGTCTCATTATCTGTCAAATCCTTCCTGAGCAGTGCAGTTACATTGTTTTAAAGGAAATTCTGGTATCAAATTGCCCTCTTTTAAAACCTTTAAATGATTGCCATTGCTTTTGGCATAAAGTTCAAATTTTTTAACAGGTTGACAAGATACATGTGATAAGCCTCTACCATTCTCTTTAGACCCAATTATTCTTGACACTTTCTCTTTTACTGTATTTTTCAAACACGCTTAATCTTTGGGTCCTGGCCCCAAAGGCATGTGTAGGAGCAGGTCCCAAACAATAGGAAGCAATTCTCAGACACCAGCAGGATGTCCAAGAAGTCAACCAAATTCTATGACTATCTACCTGGAAAGAGCATAACATTCCACTGGTCAAGGATTCAGTCCTACAAGCCTGCTCCCATGGCTCACTTTAGAAGGCAGTTGCAAGCCAAGGTGTCATCTGTGTTTCTGACTAACTAGCTGTAAATTGGGGTTCCAAAACACCTTCTAATCACTTCAGAGGCAAATTCTAAGTCCAGATTTTTACCTGAAATTCTAAGCAAGTGGCTATTAATCTAGAGGTTCCACAACCTCCTCCGAGGGTTTCATTAATTTGCTAGAGCAGCTTATAAAACTCACAGAAACATTTATTAGATTACCAGTTTATTACAAAGGATGTCTCTCAGTAACAGATGAAAGAAATGAATTAGGTACAGGGTGGAGGAAAACACGGGGTTTCCATGCTCTGAGCTTCAAGTCTTCCTAAAACTCGTTCCACCAGCTGGGAAGATGTCTGAAGCCAGGCCTTTTGGGTTTTCAAAGGGTTCTTCATTACTTAGGTGTGTTTTATTAAACCATTAGCCATTGGCAGCTGATTCAACCTCTGGCCCCTCTCCCCTTCCTGGAGATTGGGGGAATGGTACTAAGAGTTACAACCCTCTAATTACATGGCTGGTTATAATGGAAACTAGCCCCAATCCTAAGGTCAGGTATAAAAGCCATGTCATTAACATAAAGAGAACTTATAGCTTCCAGCACTTAGGAAGCTCCAAGGGTTTTAAGGTTTCTGTGCCAGAAACAGGGAAGAGGACCAAATATATATTTCTTATTATAAATCACAATATCACACTTAACTTTTACCTATTTAAATAAATGTTCTGTTTCTTTGCAGGCTTTAGAGATGTTGTTTGCCATACACATGTATAATTCTCCTTAATTATAGCCCCTTCTTCACTGACTCCTGGCCATACCCCACTTATTTGTTAGGTCTCAGCTAACATGTCCCTTATTGTTGAAACTTCCCATAATCTCTGCAGTCTTTTTTAGGTGCCCCACCTGAGACTCCCAAAAATTTTCCTTATCACTGTATTTTGCAGATCCTATGAAAACTGTTTATTTAATTGACTGCAGTTCTTTTCTCCTTTTCCTCAACCAAAATACAGGGTCCAGTAAAAGTAACGCCTTCTTGAGTGTGGTTGGTAGGGTAATAACACGGATACAATAATTTATACTTTTAATTTGAACATTTCACCTAAAATGTCATATGGTGTCCTTGAGTGTGATGTTGCTATGTTACAGAATTACATACTTATGATTTTGTAATAATCAGTAGTGTTATTTGTGCCAGACCCTGTATAACTTTCAGCCATACAGAGCAGAGATATTAAGAACCAACTGAACCAAGTCTGTACTGTTTCTCATTGACTACCTATGTCTAGCACATGCTTCACACACACACACAAACACACACACACACACACACACACACATACACACAAATGCACCTTTTACTCGTTTTACTCAAAGAGAAACCATTTGGCTTATTGCAACTTATTCCAAATACTTATCATTTCATATAATTCTATTAAATACTTTTTAATCATCATCCTGCTTTATTCTACCAGATTTTCCTTATATGGATATGATATAATTTCAAATCTCACACTAATTTCAGAATACTAGCTTAATGCATAGCCATCTATCTTCCTGAAGTTCATTCCAAAACAATATTATTTAATAAAGTGCCATCTGCCCTCAGCACACCAAATGTTCTTTCATCTCCACACAATTCCTTAAAGACCCCCTCTTCCATAAGACCTTGGAAAGAGAAAAAGGCAGCTTCTAGTTTTTACCTTCCAAAAAGAAAAATTTAGATTCTCTGAAGGCATGGATGTCCTTTAATTCAAAACAACAATCACTTAAATTTCTCCATTTATAATATCTACATGCCTAAACATGTAGTAAGTAATATTATTCCATTATGTATTTAGTCATCTACTGTCTTCTATTATACAATAAGTACATTGCTGCACATAAATCAAATTTCTAAAAAAAAATCAAATTCTTTAAATTTCCTGGAAAAAATTACTTTAAAAGAAACAGTAGACAGTGGTAACAGGTATTTAACTCTTCTAAAAGATTTTTCAAAGCAAAATCACGATATGTCCTTAAACATATAAGATTCTTCAATATTTGTTAATGTTTCAATGTTTAATGGTGGCTCCTTGACACTTTCATATTGGATGTTTACCTAACATGAAATTTATTGCTTTAAAAATCCACATTGATTATACTATCCTCTAATCTGCCTCTTTTTTCCTTCCCATAAAATAGATACAACATTAGCTGCCCTTTCAGGTATAATGTAAGGACCTGAGCCAGAATGTATATTCTGTTAAAACTGTTATTAATTTAGTCATCCCTTTCTTCTGAAAATTAATGGAAGTTTTCTCCTTCATTCTCTACCGAATTTTTGTCACAAAGGCTCCCTTTCCTGAGTTGTAGTCAGGATGCATCATTTTCTGATATAATTCTATGAATCCGCAAAAAATATCTACATACTAGAGAAGACACATTCATTCTGCTTTTCTATTAGACAATTAATATGTCATTTTTAATGCTTTAAATAAATTGGGCATAGATTGTGCCATTTCTGATAACAGTATAATAATATCAACCAATCTGAGACCTCAGAATCTATAGATGACATTTGGATCAAGCCATGTTGCCAAATTCTGTTTCCGACCACACGTGAAATCTGCTCACTTCCCATTTTTAAACAAAACCAACATTGCCTCAAGGCACAAGAGAGGACCTATAGTTGTTCTTTCTTCTTAGAAGAGGCAGTAAATAAGCAGTTCTCTAGAGAAAAACATGGGAAGAAAAATGTCTCTGCAAATCACACAAAGTTCTCCAATCTCTTACGGATCCAAAAAAAAGAAAAGAAAAGCCTGGAATGGTCCTTGCACCCCATCACCAAGTTCCCTTAGAAAAAAGTCAGTATAAGACAAATAGAAAAGTAAAGCTTTCTTGATAATCCTTAACCTAATTTTGTACTTAGGTAAATTTCTCTATTTATAAATGTGCTTGCCTTTTACGTAGTGTACTTATAACAATATTGTGTAATAATTCATCTAATACTTGCATTCAGGAACATCTTTTAGAAGTTAATGGTAACAACCATGTTGATCTCCTAGGCAAACTTTGCATATTGATATCTAACCTTCCTTCAAAGCCTAACTCAAGTTGTGTCTCCTCTGCTGAAGCAGAACGGTGTAATGGTTACACATGGTCTCTGCGGGGGAGAAAATTGAGTTTCAGCTTTATAATGCACTTACTCTGTGACTTGAGATAAATTAACTTCTTCAATTCTTAATTTTCTCATTTGTCAAGCAAAGATAATGCTAATAACTAGCTCATTGGACTGGTGGATGGATTAAGCACGATAATGCATGCAAAGCATCAAGTACAGTGCCTGACAAAGAGAAATTTCCCAATTAATGTTGACAATAATGAAAAATGATGATGAAGAAGAATCTATAATAATAATGGCCAAGAAGAGTCATAACCTCCTCTGAATTCCCAGGAAATCATCAATGTATAAAATTCAGATTTTCCCACACACTATTATTTTTCTCTTATGCATAATGTTGACTCCTCCAAATTATTTAGAAACAAATAAATAAAACATCTGATACTCTTCATATACCAAGAGCACATATTGAAGACCGGTACCAGCAACACACATTCAAGGGCATGTATGCTACAGTCAGATACGGTGCAGTCCTAGACCATCAACATTTACCTCCCAAACTGTGTCTAAACTATAAGGATAGTGAATGGCCTAAAAATTGGTAGTTTGGATGTTCTGGAATGTTTGCTATCTCTCTCTGCAACAAAATCTTTTTGAAAGTAGTGTTTGTGAAGCAAAAGTAAGTAAAGGAGGATATGCTACAAATGACTTCTCTTCCACAATAGTTAATAATGATTGAGCAATGATGCTTGGCTAAGACTTCAAGTTTTTAACCAATAAAACATCAATCATTTCAGGATTCTCCACTTGAGAAAAAATGTCATATAACAACATGCATGTTTGCAAAGATTAATATGGGAGATCAGCTATTACCTACTACTCATTTTTTAAATCTATTTCTACACCATTTCTACACCATGCTTATCTTAATGAAATTCACCATTTTTATAAGAAAAGGGATCACATTTCTATCTATGACTATAGTAAATTTTACATTGTTATAGCCTTAAAAGAACAAACTGGCATTAGAATATAATGCCAACTAATATATATTTTTATACATATATTCAGACAAAAGAGATCAAATCAGGTGTTTCAACAAATAAGGGCATAAGGAAAGCTGGTAACGTGACAGACTTACCTCCACAGGTTTCTAAAAGCTACCTGTAAAACTTCCTTCCTTTCAAAACTTCTGTGGGAACAAAAAGCTTCAATGTAAATTGTACACATCAACAGAAACTAGAAATAATGAACAGACATCACTTTATTCCCACTGTTATCATATCACCAAGTCTCTTGAAATTAGATAAAGAGAAAAATAGATGCCCATTAATATAGATTTATTCTAGTTATGCTCATTCTTATACAACTTGTTAATGAAATAGTAATGTACAAAGCCTAGCATACACTCCCAAGAAAAATGTCATAAGGAAATAAATTAAGACACAAAAATAAATGGGATGGGGACCTTATGATCAATAAACCACAGATTACAAAGAAGAATGCAGGCTAACTGGGTAACACAAGACCAAGGAACAGCAGGGCAATGGTTTCCCTAGTTTTTTCTTGTATCTCATGTATGCCAAAGTGGGTATTGGAAAAGCTGGCAATCCATAAACATCAATAGAAGCAGACAAAAAATAAAATAAATAAAAGCCTCAAGGAAAGCCTGCTCCCTCTGGCCAAAGGACTAGAAAAAGGGCAACCTAGCAAAGCAGAAAACATTTAGCAACAAATATCCTTTTCCAGCTAAACAACACAGGAAAAACAAAACAAAACAAAACAAAAGGCATCTCATGCTCACCCCTGTCAAGAAAAGTTAAATAGGGAGCCTAGGCTTCCAACTTCACCCACCTGCAGAGGCACCCTTTTCCCCTCTGGCTGGAATCAGAGCTGGGACTGAATGAGGGATAGGGACTTTGTGTCCACACACAGTGAGGAGGCCTCCTTCAGTGTCAATGGTCATGTGGAGATCCTGGACTTCCATCCTTATGAACAGTAACAAGTCACTCTTCTCCCTCCAAGCCATGAGGGTATCAGAAGTCTCGCTCCTGCTGGAATTTTCAGCAGGCTCCAGTAGGAAGGAGCACTCCCCCTCCTCTCAGCATCACTAGAGGCCAGGTAGGGTGGAATGACAATGTGCTCCTCCCCTTCCTGGCTGGTGTGCTATCCGTGGATCCCTGGAGGGGCACCTGGACTTTCACTCCACCTGGAAGTATCAAGGTGATACCCCCTCTCCCTCTGTGGGATGGTGTCAGAGAAAGCCTGCTCAAAGAGAATATAAATTGTGACATGGTCACACTTAATTTTGAATGGATCACTCTGATAGCATAGCGTGTCAGGCAAGACAAAAGCCAAAAAAAATTGGAAGAAGATCAACAGTGAAAAATGTAGCCAAGAGACCTGAGGAGAGGTCAGAAAACATTTATTGGATTTAGCAATTAGGAGACGATTCTGTCACCAAGGCCACTGGTTTTCTGACGAGAACAGAGGTCATGCTGGAGTACTGAAGAGGTAAATTGAGAAACAAGCCAGCTTAATACAGACTAATATGATCGAAAAGTTGAAAGAAATGAGAGAGGATAAATGTCAAGAAAGATTGTTTTTATTACTTTTGGCAAGGGAAACAAGAATTCTATTTTTTAAATTATTCAGATTGAAACATGTTTACAGGCTGCTACAAGAAAGAGTGGACAGGGAGGAAGAAGTTGGAGATACTGAAGAAAAGATATAACTATAGAACAAGTCTGGAGAAGATGGGGAACATTTTAAAGTTCAGGGTATGAGTGAACGAGTCAGCCTTGAACAAAAAAGAAACATTTCATCTCCTGAGCATGAAAGACAATAGAAGGAGTATGGAAGTTTTTAGATGGTAGGAAGTTGAAGAGCATCAAAAAGTACATATCCACTTCCCCCAAGAAAACAGCCGCCAGTAGGGAAGGACATATGGATTTCTGAAGAGGCCTAGGAGGTTTAGAATTACCCTTAAAGACACAGGCCCAGAGTTAATCAAGCTCAAATAGAAAACAATGACAAGTACCCAGTGACTAAGGGAACAAGGTATTTTAAAAACCCTCACTGGAATCATTTTTCATAAGATAATTTATTCCATAGTTTGGTTTATAAGTTCAAATTTCACTCAGCAGTAATTAAAAAGTAAGGCAGCGCTTATCTCCTTACAAAACCAAGCTTCAAGCTGAGGTCAAGTCCACAATCCCATTAAAATGTTAAGGAAAATCTTGAAAGCATCATCTCATATTTGTATAATTTCTGCTTATATTTTTCTTATATATGAACAAAAATTCTATTTGTATTTATATAAAATACTGCCTGTGTTGTCAGAAACAGCATTTTTTAACCTTAAAATAATCATGCCTGGTAGCTTTTACTTTTCCTGTTTTACAGATGAAGAAACTGAGAATCAGAGGAAATTTAACAACAGACAGAATTGTGGCCAATCTATGTCAAGTGTTTTGTTTGCATATGCAAAATTTTCTATAATATTGTAAATGTGTCTTATTATAGATTGAATAAGTTATAGTTAAACCTTGAATTTATAGCTGAATATAGTTAAACCTTGAATATAGTTAAACCTTGAAATTAGTTTATCTGCCTTTTTTTTGTTTTCTCTTTAAGAAACATGAATAAGATTACCCAAATATATTGAGAGGAATATCAAAGAGATTACATTAGTCAAACGAAAACCCTCATGAATACTATTTCTTATCAGAAGCTGATTCCAGATGTTGTACCAATAATTTTCATTCACTTAAGAACTCACGGTGCTTTATGGAAAATATTTTAAGGAACACAATATAAACTTAAAAAATGATCCTTATTGAGAATCTAAATATAGTTAAGTCACTACAAAAAAGGATTTGTAATAAATGTTAATTCCCATTTCTTGTGTGGTTTTAAAAACTCCCCTATATCTGCAGCAGAGAGGTCAATCCTAGATGGATGGCCAAGCTTTTCACTGAAATTTGAAAATAGTACCTAGAGTTTTTTGTTTGGTTGGTTTTTGTTTATAACATCTAAACTGTTGGGATATTTGGCAATCCCTGACTTCATCATATGATAAGTCAACCAAAACAAAGATGAATCTATCAATATTTGTGAAGAATTTAGGTTAGGAAATCTTGACAACCCAAAACAGTCTCAACTGGACAAGAATTTATTAATCCTCCTAAAGACATGGAATCACCATAATTGAATCTATAAACTTGTACAGGTCTGTCTGTCAACAGACAGGCATGCTTGACTGCAAACAAGAAATTTCCATGCATATACATATTTTTAGCTCTACGCCTTCATAATAGTTCAATAGACTTAAGAACATAAATCTGTCCCCAGTGGCCAAAATAATGTATATGCCACAAATTATACTATAGAGAAATAAATATATTATTAATCATTAATCTAGGAAGAAATTTTTTAAAGTTTCAAAAATGTTCAACCATTGATTTTGGTATTCTGAATACACAAACACCATTCCTCGCATCAGCAGAAGTCCCAGACTTAATTAGAATTACAAAGAAACATATAGATCATCTAGTTCAACTCCTTAATTTCAGAGACAAGGAAATGGACCCAGAGAAGGAAAGCTTATCAAGATTCAGTTTAGGCAAAAGTAGAATTAAAATCCAGGTATCTGGATTCACCGTTTAGTGCACTTCCCAGAAGTAGCAGAGATATAAATAACCTCATCTAATTTCATCTGGCAAGCAAATTCAGAGGCTAAGTGGAACTTTTAGGATCATGCTGAGTTTGCTGTTTTATCATGTTCAAAAGCACCATCCACAACAAATAGATAACAATAGTACAATCACAGGAAAATCATTATTTTGGTTAATCAAACATATTATAAACACTCATCGAACCGTATTATTCAAGATCTTTTCTAAGTAAAAGTCAAATACATAAAATGTTTGGGCTCTTCCATTCACTTTATTAGAATCATACATACTGAAAACACAGCAGAAACAAGTGAAATAAAACAAACCACAATAACAATGACAAAATAACTAAAAAACTAGTACTTTAAACCTCAGGGCCTTCAATTTTAAACAAAGCAGTCAATACTGAGCACTAATTTGCATCTATCACCAATCAAAATAGCAAAATAAATCATTGTGAAAGCTCATTGGTTTATGTCACTACCCTTATAGATGTTAGCTTCCGGAAAAAATCATTCCAAAGAACTGAATCATCTGGATCATTTTTATTACTCACTCAGTCTTGAGAGTGTCTGCACAGTACTGACTGAAACGTACTTCAGTGTGCATCTTCCTTCCAAATGAATATCTATGTCAGGTTTATTTATAGCCACTGCCTTCAATCAGTGCATTTCCAGGTATGAGAAATAAAATCACCTCAACAATATTCTCCTAGAGAGATCCGAACAAAAACCTGGAAATCTTGGCAAAGAGCCTTTAAAAAAATAATGTAATGTCTATAATGTAAAGTGTACATTAATATTTATCAAAGATTCCAAAGCACACATACCTTATACTTTTTAATAAGCCCATATAAAGAACTTCAAGTGCAATCAGAGAATTAATTTAAATCTTATGTATCTTTTGCACATCTCTTAATAAACCCCAAGATTATTATAATCACCTATTTCATTCTCTTTTCCTTAGTGTGCTTTCTCTGAAATTTGGACATCTCTCTTTGTTTCTTACTTAGATGCTTTTCTCTCTATTTAGGAGCTTTTTCTCCTATGGCTTTACAAAAGCAGGACATACTTCCCCCTACTGGGGAAAAAATAAATTACAAGGAACATCTGAGCATGTTGCTATTTATCAAGAAATCAAGTTCCTGGGAAAGATAAAATGTTAAGGAACCAGGTGCAGAGACTGCTGTTTCATCAGCCATAGAATACTTTGCACTCTATTAAGAGTTTCTCATGTGCATTTTTTTAGCTTGGCAGTCTTCGAAAGTACACTAACTCTCATTAGTGAAAGACGAATTAATCATTGAGCCTGCTGTCCCAAAGAGAACACCAATGAGCAGGTCACAGAAAATGACCAATATGAATTTTTTTTTTCATTTTAAAGACATTATCAGCTAAATACAGACACTTCTGGAAAAATATATTGAAGTAAACAATTTCAAAGGCTTAGTTGAATTTTTCATTCTTTTGAACAATCCTAAGCACTTAATAACTCATTAATTTTCAATACTCATTATTTTATGTAGTTACCTTTGTTTTTAATAAAGTAGAGAGTTTAATTTTTAGTCAACTTTACTTTTCAACTTTAATTTCTATTTTTTTAAATCAGTAACCAAGAAAGTAGTAAGCATAATTGCATTTTACTTTCCCAAATCCTCTCCAAAACTAACTTGTTCCTTGAAAAACAGTTTAATTGCTTCACAAATTCAATATTTTATTATAAATCCTTTCTTAATGTTTAATATGCAAAATGGAAAAAAGCTTATACTTTATTGTTATTATAAATAATAACGCATCAATAAAATATTTAAATAAACCTGGTGATATTTGAATCATACATGGAAGATCTGAATTTTTCCTTTCATGTACAAGTAAGTCTCCGTAAAAAAAAATATTTCTCTTAATGCTGAAGGGCTGAGGAAGAGGAAGTTGTCACTTTTAGTTTTACTATAGATAAGTCCATAACCTCAGCTACAAAATTGCATTATAGTCCATTTAATGATAATACAATTCATTATTAATGAAGCACTCATCAAAAAAAGTCAAGTTTTTTTAAAAGCATGTGTCGATTACCACAGATATCATATCTTTAGCAGTTAGTTTTATTTTAAGGTAAGTGGAATAATTTTAGTTAATATTAGTCATAAAGTTTGTGTGTGTGTTTAAACAACCTTTCAAAGCCACGCAAAAGATAACATACATGTTCTGAGAATTAAATCTCCTTTAACATTACAGGTACACAACAGAAAATGCACACTTGGTAAAACAGCTGATCAATTGCAGAGTGTTCCCAGGGACCAGTAACTCGCAGAGTAAACCAATTATCACACTTCAAATAAATTGATAAGCACTTTAGCCTCTGCCACATTCACGAATATAGAAGAGCATGATAGTTTAATCTAGGTTGATTCTAAGACTTTTCATAGGAGAGGCTGTAATTAGACTAAAGAGTATCAACATCAATTCCCATATGCAGCCAAAAAAAAAAAAAAATGCTGATATGTAGCAAGAAGCTCTTTGAACACTACACTGATCACCATTTACTTCCAAACTGATTTCCCTTCCTTCTGCGAAGTGAAAATATCCCTGTAAACCGCGTTACACTTTATGGTTTCTCCACCAATGATCCTAACAGGTCACATCACCACTGCCTTCAGATCTCCTAGCTTTAGTCCTCCCCAAATTAAAACGTAGAGAAGGAGCATTGCTGCCCTCCCTGAGAACGGGCTCTGTCCACCCCGAGCTCTGAAGCCAGCATCTTCAGGATGACAGTTTCTGCGAAGGAGACAAGCGTCCCTCCCCAACTTCACTCTCCTAACCAAGCCGCGGGTGATTGGGCGGCCAGAGGTCTGAGCCCATCTGGGAAGACAAGTCCTACCTTCCGCCAAAAGGCGCGATGCATGCACAAAAGATGGATCCAAGCTATCTTTCTCTGCCATCAGCTCAGGCAAATATTTCTCCTCTTCCATAGCGCGGACTTCGGACAGTCCACGGGCGAAGCGCAAGGTTCCGCTCGCTCGGACGCAGGGTCGCCGGGCAGCGCCGGGCTCCCGCGCTGCTCCGCCTACGCCGCGGCGAGGGTATCTCCGCGCGCCCTCACTGGCCCTTGCACCGAGCACCTGCGACTCCCGCCGTCCGGCTGCGCGGCCCAGAGCCCACACCTGCCCGTCCCTTCCGTCGTCCCTCGCTAGCGCCGATCCCCGTTCACACGAGCAGCCTTAACTGGAGAGGCGGGAACAGAATACATCCCACCTCTTCCAACCATTCATTGGTGGTGTGCCATGAGAGGCGGGGCCTTCACGAAGGCTGTGGACCTTCATTGGGCCTAGCTCATGTCGGATAGCTTGACTGGCAGGAGACAGCTGCAGAGGGGAGGGGAGCGCAGAAGGTGCAAACGCTTTCTTCTTGCAGCTCAAGCCTTCCCTGGTTATTAGGCATGCCCAGTTGTATGGAGCCCTGGGTCCTCAGCTGAGGTGCTGAGCGGGGAGAGAGCGGGAAAAGCACCAGTTAAACAGAGAAGCTCTGGTCCAAGACGGCAGGGAAGATGGGGATAAGGAGTGAGTGGCTGAGGGGGTGGAAAAACACTAGGGAAAGTCTCCGGGAGGTAGATGGAACTTCACCTGCGTCCCTAAGGCACAGGTGTCTCCTCTCCTGTGGTTCAGACGCACTCCACTGTGCAGGAATCAGCAGCGCACCCGGTCTGGAAACATAATGAAGGCTGCATGTGATCGGCGACTCCTGTTTCCAATGAGCCTGACCTACATCTCGGGGACGCTGTAGGATGTTCATTGATAAACAAATAAAGAGGCTCCAGGGCGATATTATTGTACAGCAACACGCTTCTAGCGTACGATCACTGGGGTATTGACTTAGTTCTGATTTCTCTCCCATCCCTCCTTGCTTCCTCAATCCCTATCTACGGGACGGGTTCGGGGAGGGGTCTGTATTTTTCAACTAAAAAGCAACACAGTCAATTAGCAACAATTTGTGGAGAAATTGGGAAAATGTGGAAGAGGAAGAGACTAGAAAATATATAACCGCGTTTGCTCTAATTTCGCCTTTTCTCCTTATTTTAGATGTGACAGCCTCTTTCTCCAGGTGCTGTTGCTGAGCTAGTTTGTATCTATCCCACCTCTATTTAAGCACAGCTAAACCCTAGAGGTATCATCATCCAGGCCTGAAAATGCAGCTTGAATGCTTCAAATATTACAAAACAATTTTTCTTCCGTTTCTTTTCATAAACAGTCATTTTCTGATTTTGCCTCTCCTCTGCCCAAAGAATAGAAGCTAACTTTCCTACAAATAAAGCATGGTGAAACTTTTCCAAGTTCTCTTACTGTATTCAAATATTTTCTTTCTTTATTTTTCGAGTTAAGATTGGGAGATTATCTTTTATTTCTATTATGTTTTACAATTTTAATGTGACTTTACATCCATTATCTCAATTTTTACTGTTAAAAACCTGATGCAAATATCACTTTATCTGTTTTATAGGTATGGAAACCAAGGCAAAGACAGAGAAGTTCAGTGACCCAGATGTAACAAATATGACCTTTTTTTGACACCAGCCATTGTCTATCCTATGGGGAAGCCAAGTGTCCACGGGGTGCCAACGGTAAGGGGATATGTGACTAACAGATATGATAAGACTGTTAAAAGTTTATCAGATAAGCTGTGAGAACATGACTCATTGATAATTTTGTTTTTTGGGTAGTAGGAATGCCACCAATCTTCAGAAAGGTAGCCAGATAGCTATAGTAATGCAGAGTGAATAAGATGCCAGGCACAGCTAATAAACTGTAAACATTTTGAATGAATGTAAATTAGAAAAATTATTGTGTGGTAATTACAATCGCATTTTGCTTTGCAGTGTACCCAAAGATTAAAAGCAGATGGTGCTGCTGATGGGGACATGAACAAACCCAGTTTCATGAATCAAAAAGATGCAGTTACTCTTGTTATATCCAGCAACATCTATTACGTTATCCTTTCACAGTTCAAGGTGCACTAAGAAGATACGATGGAGAGTAGTCCAAGGGTAGACTTTATTATGCAATGTCTCTGGATATCCAGGTCATTATACACATGATAAGCTAGCTGACTTTTATTTTCCTAGTAATTATCAAGAAAGAATTATGATTTTATTTTCTTAGGTAAACTCTTAACAAATGCCTAAAATGCATGTTTATCAGGAGAAATGTATTTTCAAACAGGGTTTGGCTGAAAGGCAAACTCTCCAAGTGCTCTGCACATACATATATCCAACATCAGATACATGCATTTTTAGGAGATGACTGTTACCAACCATGTTTTCCACCTATTTCACACATAGATATTTCATAGGTACCACAATTTTAGAATGGATATTCTTAGGGCAACCTCATTAGTGCAAACATTAGATAAACATAAATGTAAATAAATTGAGAGCTACCCATAGATGATTACTGAATAGAAAATATCATATGTCTATCCATGAATAAATTATAACTACTGGTAAGCCTACCTCTTCTTCTAATGGTGTAAATAGCTTAACTATAATCACCACTGAATTGATTTGTATATCTTAAAGATGTATTTCATTTTAAACATGAGTTCTAGTTCTGAAAGGCTTTTTTTGTTGTTGTCTTTAATAGTTTTCCATTTACTGCACCATCATTTCAACAATGGGATATTATGGAAATGTTTACACCAACCAAATTTGTTTTTTGAAGGGAGAATAAGGCATGCATTATAGAATATGTTCTGTAGCTAATGCACAAACTGTGTATTCAATACTTTGAAAAACACTTATAAGAAAAGCCATGCAAAAGGGCATTTAATCAGGCTTATCTTTGGACTCTAATAAAAAATTCCAACCTGTATTATTAATAAAACACACAGTTCCCATTTCAGAGTTCTCATCAACTTTAGGTATACCTCATTAGCCTGCTAACAATTACTCCACAAATTCAGTAGAACCCACTTACAATAAGAACAATGGGTTAATAAAATTATAGCAGCCCAATAATTTATAATCTGCAAGGATTCAGCAGAACCCACTCACAATAAACACCATGGGTTAATAAAATCATAGCAGCCCAATCATTTATATTAAGGTTTCTAATGCCTTGGTGCCTTGGACAGAATATAATAAAGGACCAAAATAGTGAATGACTGATTTTCATCTACTGAAGAGCCTGGCAGAGTCCATTACATAGATGGTGCTGTTTGAATATTCCCATTTATTTTAGTTTCACTAACTAAACTAGTAAAATAAGTTCCAGTTTCTTTTATAACTTTCATGATATATTTTAGGGTTGTAAGTAAGAAAGAAGGGAATGGGGACTTGGCTGTGCTGACAACCAATAGCAGCAGTACCGAGTGCAATGAGAAATCACTCGTAGGTAATGTGTTCAGAGCCAAAATTTATGCTCTAATGTTAATATGCCACAGCACAAAATGAATATTCATCACTCAGAGCTAGCCTATATATACACAGGAAAAAAGTGTTTACTGATTGGAAAATTTAAAATTATCATATTGAATTTTAGCAGATGCAAATGTATAATTTAAGAATAGCAGACGAGAGAAAGCACTGATAATTGTTGAGAGCCTACTATTGTGTTTGGAATATTGCCATTCTAAATCTTTACAAATGTAAGGAAGGAAGGCCAAGAAAGAAGCTGATAGTAATTCTAAGGTGGCCTAAGAAGTCAAATACAGCATTTCTGATGTTGAAGTTATCTCCGTTTGGAAAACTAATGAAGTTTGTCTTTTGTCTTTCTCCACGGATAGCCACTGCACTGACACAGTTTGGTTGACACTGGTAGCAGCTGAGGAACAGTTACCGAATTATGAGAAAGGGGAATGAAGCTATTGTTTCAAGTTGAAAGTTATTGACTGTCTTTTTCAAATTAAGTCCTTGAATTGTTGAATGGTAGTCACATATTGATTATTTCTAGAGATCAATATATTAAGGCAAAAAATCACATCAGTAAGATGAAATATTTTCATACACAGCAAATGAAGATCTGAACTCTGTTGTATTCAGTATAGATAGATACTAAGAGATGATTTAATAAAAGCAATCTTTTTTTAGACTTTATTTATTTATTTATAGAGAGAGAGGAAGGGAGGGAGAAAGAGATGGAGAGAAACACCAATGTGTGGTTACCTTTTACATGCTTCTCTCTGGGGACCTGGCCCACAACCCAGGCATGTACCGTGACTGGGAATCAATCTGGTGATACTTTAGTTTGCAGCCCATGCTCAATCCACTGAGCTACACCAGCCAGGGCTGATAAAAACAATCTTCAAGTACACTAAAACTTTTGCCATGGAGACAGATAGATAAGCAATTGTTTTAAATCAAAACAAGTTAATAAAGAGTGGATTAAATTTCAGTTGGATTAATTAAAAAAAAGCACTCATGGAAATGATGAGTTAATATTGAAACAGTATTTAAGACAATATCTTCCCATTTGAGGTTTAAAATACTGCAGATAGTTGTTGATATTTTTTCGTTATTCTGATCTCTCACATTAAATGATATTGCCATGCAGGAAACAATCATTATGAGATCCTACTGAACAAAATAGTTATTATAATGTGAGTACAAGCCATTCCAAGAGAATGATAATGAAATTAGAAAAAAATCAGTTACAGGGACAAGATTTTATCAACCCAACAAAGGAGAAAGAACAAAATAAAGAATCAAAGACACAGACATTGTATAAAACATTGACTATCATGACCATCAAGACAGCTAATAAATATCATGAAAATTATCTCACTACCTGACAACTAAACATAAAATCCAATTCTAGATTGAATCCTGGGCCACATTTTGCATATATCTTATCTTTATTTTTTTACTATGATGGATGGTGATGAGATAATTAGCAAAATATACATAAAATCTATAGTTTTAGTTTACTGATTTTGCTAACTATATTGTGACTATGTAAATGAGTGTCTGTGTTTTGGAAAATACATAATGAATTATAAGGAGTAAAGGGTCATCACATTTGCAACTGACTCTCAAATAATTAAGAAAAAAATATGTGCATGTACATGTATATATAGAGAGAGTGGAAAAGACAGAAAAAGAAACATAGAGACAGGGATAATCACGAAGTGACACAGCAAATGTGGTAAAATCTTAACATTTGGATATACTAGATGAAGAATATATTGGAATATTCTCTATTGCTTTTGCAACTTTTACATAAATCTTAAATTACTTAAAAATAACAAATTTAAATCTAGGTATTACCAAAAATAATCTCAAAGTATCTTATCCAAACCTCAGTTTAGTAGCTAGCCACAGAGAGCACAAGTGCCTGTTTTCATCATATAGCCTTTGGTATAGCGTGCACTGAATTCATGAATTTGGACACAAATTACCAAATATTTTGTAATGACTTTATTAATCCCACCAAAAAACAAACAAGCACATATGTGTGAGCCATCTACTTATCTCCTTTTTCAAACAAAACTATAATACAAATAATTATGTCAGTTCTATTATTTCCTCTAAAATAACATTTTAAGTCATTTACTACAAAATTAGCCATTTTTAAAGAATTTCTTTAAATAAACTATAGGCATAAAAAACTTCTGTTTTGAATAGATACTATTTCTATTTTAATGGTATGGGAAGAAAATGTAAAGAAATTGTTTAGAGTTTATGCTTCTTGTGTACGATCTTGAGTTTTGAATATGTCACAATATCCCTGCATTTCTGGTTTTACTCTGTGTGTTCTAAATACTTTTTCCAGTTTATTGGACAGCATAAGCAAAATGGATGCTTCTTTATACCATAATGTGCTCTGCATGCTCCTGAATGTATTTAGTTGGCTGGTTCAAATATTAGGGGAGAAATGGAAGTATTAGGACACACAGACAAAATTCATTACACTTGACAAAATTTACCATTATGGCAAAAATTTAAGAGTGATAAATGCTACTAAAAAAAAAACAGTAACTAACATCATAATCAAGGGTGAAAGACTAAGATCAGGAACAAGACAAGGCTGCCTACTTTGACCACTGCAATTCACCTTAGTATTAGAAGTTCTAGCCAGAGCAACTGGACAATAAAGAAAAATAAAAAACATCCAAATCTAAAACAATGAAGTAAATCTATATTTATTCATGGGTAACATGATCTTATATGTAGAAAATTTCAATTAATACATAACTACTAGAACTAATAAAAATCAGCAAATTTGTAATTTCAAGATCAACACATAAAATTCAGTTCTGTTTCTACACATAAGAAATGAGCAATCATAAAAACAAATTAAGAAATGTTTTTTATAGATTAGCATCCAAAATAATAAAATATTTAGAGGCAAATTTAACCAAGGAGATGGAAGACTTGTACACTGACAATGATAAAATATTACTTAAAGAAATTAAAGATGACCTAAATACATGGAAAAATATTTTATATAAACATGGATTAGAATACATTATTAAGATAGCAATACTATTCAAAGAAAACTACAGAGTCAAGGTAATTTCTGTCAATATTCCAATATTATTTTTGCAGAAATGTAAAAGTCAATTCTCAAGTTCTTACAGAAGTACAAAGGATCTCAAATATTCAAAACAATAATTAAAAAGAACAACATACCTGCAGGATTTATGTTTCTTGATCTCAATTTACTACAAAGCTACAATAATCAAAAATGTGTCGTAGTGGTATAAGTATATACTTACCGATAGTGGAATAGAGTTGAGAGTTCAGAAGGAAACCTCTGGTCCACATATATGGTCCACTGATTTTCAAAAAGGGTGCCAAGGCCATTCAAAGGGAAAAAAAAATAGTTTCTTCAACAAATGATACTGGGACAACTGTATATCTAAATGTACAAGAATGAAGTTGGATCCTGATCTAAAACTATATACAAAAAATAACTCAAAATGGATCAACAGCATACGTATAAAGTCTAAAGCCATAAGACTTTTAGAACAAAACAACACATGCAACAAAAGGAAAAATAGGCTAATTGGGCTTCATCTAAATTTTAAAATTTTGTGCAACAAAGAACATTATGAGAAAATGAAAAGACAGAGTGGGAGAAAACATTTGCAAATCAAATTTCTGGTAAAGGCCTTTTATCCCAAATACAAAAATAACTCTAACAACTCCACAACAGAAAGAAAATCCAATTTTAAAAATTGGTCTTAAATAGATATTTCTCCAAAGAAGATATATAAATGGCCAACAAGCCCATGGAAAGATGTTCAACTTCATTAATCATTAGGATAATCAAAATCAAAGTCACAATGGGGTACAAATTTACACCCACTATGATGATGGGTATTTTTTTTAAAGAAAAATAAATTGTGGTGATGTTGTGGAGGAATTGGAATACTTATACATTGCTAATAAGAGTGTGAAATGGTGTGGCATCTATGGAAAACAGTTTGACAGTTTCTCCAAAAGTAAGCATAAAATTACCACATAACTCAGCAATTCTATTCCTAAATATACAGGGGTGGGCCAAAGCAGGTTTAAGTGTCCACCTTTGTTCACTACTGTTTAAATTTCCAGCCATCATTCCCTAAAAGATAAGCCATAAGAAAGAATATGAAATAATAACAATGAGAAGAAAATAATACAATAATGAATAAATAGTATAAGAATAAATTGTGTTTTATGTAAACCTACTTTCATCTACCCTGTATATGCAAAGGAATATAAAACAGGTACTCAGGCAAATACATGTATGATACATTTATTGTAGAACTATTCACAATAGCCAAAAGGTGGAAACAACCCAAATGTCCACCATCCATTGGATGCATAAACAAAATATGATCTATTCACATGTGAGAAATTATTCAGCCAAAAAAGAATAAGGTATTGATGCATGCTACAATGCACACAAACTGTGAAAACATTATGCTAAGTAAAAAACAAAAATCAGATGTGAAAAATTTACATATTGTATCAATCCATTTACGTGAAATAGCCAGAACAGCTGTAGTCATTTGAAGGCTTGACGAAGATCTAAGATTCCAGCAAAGCTCCCCATAGACTTGTTCACAACATGGCAGCTGATTTCCAAAACTACAAAACCAGGGTGTAAATACAAGGAGGCAGGGATCAATCATAGACCACCGTCTGTGAGGCTGGTAACCCCAACTCTTTCAATTCACTTTGAAGTGGGTATTATTACCATCCTCCCCTTTTTACAACAAAAAAATTCAGGCATGAGGTTTGTTGCCCAAAGTCTCAAAGCTGACACGTAGCAGAATTACTATTCAAACACAGGTGGCTGGACCCAAGAATGAGTACTTTTGGAAAATGCAAACAGTTCTTATATTAACTATGGGCAAAGCTACATTTAAGGCCATCTCTTTGTGGATAACCCACCTTTGGGAAAAAAGGTGTCATCTGTCTTTTCAGGGCTTCTTAAGTGCTGCTATTAGTCAGATACCACATAAACTATACAATATAAGAAGAATATTTACAAGGCACCATATAAAGTTAAGATACATACCTTTGTGGATTACAAACTATTGCTTTAATTAAATTGAAGTATTTCAGAATATCATTGAATTAAAGAAGCAGATTTTTTTTTCTGATTGCCTGGGATTGTTTATGCCAAGTCAAAGATTATAAACTTCTACTTAAATATGTCTAAAAGATATCGAATGCACTAAATGTCACAGTAGTTACTATATTCTCTCTGAATGTTATTTAAAGCAAAATAATAACTATTAACAAATCTGTCAACTCAAGAAATCTTTTATTTGGATGCCAGAGCTACTCAAGTAATCTAAAGAATAAGTGAAGCAACAATGCTCTCATGTAGATACATACCTGCCATGATCCGATTTTTCATTTGAAATGTATTATGAATTGCATGACAAATATTATGAGATTACATAACACTTTCCTATTTTTTAAAAAAATGGGCCCTTGTTTTTGTTCCCTGTTGCTGTTGTTAACAGATTACCATGAATGAATGGCTTAATACAAAAATAAGTTATTTTACAGTTCTCTAGGTCAGAAGTTTCATATGGGTCTCCCTGGATTAAAATCAAAGTATCCTCAGGGCTGTTTTGTATTGCTTTATGGAATGTCTGCCTTTTCCAGTTTCTGGAGACTCCTTGCATTCCTTGGCTCATGGGCCCCTGTCTTCATTTTCAAAGACAGAAATGGGTCCTTCTCACATTGTATCACTCTGACCCCCTCTCCTGCTCTCCTTTTAAGGACCCTTGTGATTTCACCAGGCCCACATGTATAATCCAAAATAATCTCCCTAAATTAGTTTGGCTGATTAGCAACCATAATTTTATCTGCAACTGTGGTAGGCTGAATAATGTCCTCTCAAAATATTTACAGCCTCATCCCCAAAACATGTCAATATGTTACTTTACATGGCACAGGAGGTTCTGCAGTGTGAGTAAGTGAAGGACCTTGAAGAGGGAAGATTATTCTGGATTACTCAGCTGGAAGCCCAATGTCATCACAAGGGTGCTTATAAAATGGAGGTAGATGAGTCAGAGACAAAGAGATGGGCAGAGACAGAGAAAGAGAAAATGACAGAAAGACCACAGATATAGAGAAACAGACAGAGAGAGAATGAGGGAGGAAAGGGAAGGAAATGAATGGAGAGGAAGGTAGAGGAAAGGAGGGAAAAAATAGAAGAGAAAGTGAGAGAGAGGTTTTGAAGCTATTATTTCTGCTGCCTTTGAAAATGGAAGGAGCTACTAGCCAAGGAATGAGTGTGGCCTCTAGAAGCTAAAAAAAAAGTAAAGAAACAGATTTTGTCCTAGAGTCGTCAGAAGGAATGCTGCCCTGCAGACCCATTTTAAAACTCTGACCTCCAGAACTATAAAACAATAAAATTATACCCTTTTGCAATATTAAGTTTGTGGTGGTTTGTGACAACAGCCATAGGAAACTAATGCAATACAACCTTAACACATAAGTCCTGGCATCAGGACTTGAATATCCATGGTGGGGGGAAGGGCACAATTATTCCTACTACAACATCTATATTTTCAGGCAAATAAATGACTAAGTATGCATTCTGGTAATGATATTAGACACTGAACAACTGTCTTCAATTTAGGTGAAAATAATTTTCATATAAGATGATGACCACTACATCAAAAATGTATTCACTTTCTGGTAGTGGAGTAATGGCTTTCAAAAGCCTTTTCCTTCCTTAAAATCCTCTGATTAAATCCTTCTTAAAAAGAAAAATTATTTCTGCAAAGCAGCCAAATGGAAATGTGACTGAGCTGAAAACATAATATTCTCCAATGAATACTAATACATCCTTTCATTAAAAATAAAATATAGCTCAGCTAAAAGTATTGGCAGTGTACTGTTTCACCAATGTTTATGAAGTGTTCTTTGGCATAAGTTTAAAAAAAGTATTTGAAAGTCTGAAGGATGGAAAGTAAAATGAGAGGAAATTTAAATTTCTTACAAGGCAAACCAAAATAACAAGTGAAATCACATAGATGATGAAAAAAATAGAGAAAACTCCAAATGGTGCATGAACGTGATGTGACAGAAAAAATTTTAAATAAAACTCATCAAAATACAAACTAGAATAGCTACAAGTACTGAGAATAATCCAATGTTATTCAAGATGAATATTGGTTTCAATTAGTTTTTTAAATTCATTACTGAAGTGTCATTCAGGGGAAGGCAAAACAAGGTATTACTGTTGACAACTGAACAAAAGCAAGTTTAAGAGAGATGTTTAGAATTGACAAACTTTCATAAGATATTCAGAGACACTTAACCCTACTGGATTGAGTTCTAGGGAAAATAAGTGACTTTGTATTCACTGGAATACTTTCATACTCATTACCATATAGGCAAAAGACATTTGAATGTATTTTTACTTCCTCACAAATAATTACAGCAGCAGACAGGACACTTTATAAGCATTCATGAAGTTAATCCCTATATTTTTGTGCCTGGACTTGCAGAGAAGTCTGTTTGTTTTTATCCATAAATATGATTCAGAAAGCTATTCAGACTAGTTCCTTGGGAAACTGTGTTAAACGTGATTTAAAACTTTTGAATTCACCCTGTTTCATTTTCACTTGGAGAGTTGAATCCAGTGGGTATAACTTTCAAAACATGATTTAAAAAAAATGTAAGATCAATTCTGATTGTTTTTACATTATTATCAAATTATTCAATGAATTGAATATATTTTTCTGAACTATAACTGGAAGGCAAGAAAAATAGAAAATGACTAATAGAAAGATGTAAGTCAAACCATCAATATTCTATTAAAATTATACTTTCCATCTTCTTTCCTTAATCCTTCTCTTTCTTCCTTTCCTTTTGTCCCTTTCTAACACTTACTGAGCATCTACTATGCACTAGGCATTGTGCAATGAAAAAAAGAAACATATTCCCCATAACTATAGACCTTTTGGACTAGTGGATAAGGTAGAAGAAATCCAACAAGAAAAAGAACAAATACATAAATGTCACTGATAATTAGTGTTATGAAGGAATAAAGTTGGTGGTCTGAGAGGAAGTAACAGGGGGTTGATGGAAGTTTACAACTTTGATTTGATTATCAAGGAAAATCCATCCAAAGAAGTGATATACTAAAGTAAAACGTGAAAGATACAAAGTTATCCAGGGGAGGAATGGAGTTAGAGCCCTCTAAGTACAGAACATGGTATGTATTAAGACCATGAAGTGGGATGTAGTTTATTATATACTTAGATAGCTGGAGACATAATGGAAGCATATGGCAACATTATGCAGAGAGGTAGGCAAGAACCAGATAAAAACAGAACCCTAATTTTTATGTGGTCACACTGACTTAAAGATATTTTCCAGGACCCCTTGTAACTTGTGGGCCATGGAACTCATTCTCAACAGTCTTATGCAAATTTAAGCTCCATGTGCACTTATAGGTAGTCCCTTTAAAGAGAAAGGAATGCATCCTTCTGCCATCTTTCGTTCATATTGCTGCCTGTGATGGCTCGAGTTCTTGAAGTCATCACAGATCACAAGCTGAAGAATCACTCCCACATAGTAATAAGGAAGAAATTTTATACTCTAAAAGCTTCATAGAACCATCATGACAGCTCTGGATTTTTTAACTTTACATTTGTTTTATCTTAAAGTGGAAACAACTAACTTTTTAAAGCAATTATTACTTAGGGTGTTCCTGTTCTTGGAAATTGATGTAATAGTTCAAATGAGGATGGCAGTGGCTTGTACTATAATGGTAGTGGGTATAGATAAGTCTATTGTTCTCTCCCTCCAAAACTTATTTTGAATATGAGAACAATGGACTTAATGGTAGATTGAATATGGCATGGTGAGGGAAATAAAAATGTCAAAAAATTAATCCAAATAAGTGGTTTGAGCAACCATTTGGTAGAAAGTGTCATCATTACTGATTAGGGATGAACTGAGAAGGCAGAGCCTTGAGGGGAAACAGAAACTTTACCTTGGATATATTTCAGAAATACTAAGTTTTAACTTCATTTTTGTTTTAAATCTGTCCTAAATATACATATATACATATACATATGTGTGTATATACATATATACATAAATATATACATATATGTATACACATATATACACACAATGTATACATGTATACATATACATGGAGGTGTGTATGTATATATGCACACACATATGTGCATGTGTGTGTATATACATACACGTAGTAAAAAATAAACATATTTGCTAACTTCATTATAAAAGTCATAGTTAATTATCATTTTACCAAAAGACCTGTAGCCAGTTTAGGAATTCTCACTGGACCTGATTTCTTTTTTTTGTGTGTGTTACTCATAAGTACATTAAGTTGCTGGGCAAACATGTCATCTTCTTTTGGTGGTTTTGTATTCTAGAGAGGAAAAGAAATAACCAAATGGGATTTATATTTATACTAGTAGCTTCTTTCATTTTTCTCTAGGGAGAATAGTAATGTTTTTGAAGGCTAGTGATTTATAATGTTACCCAATTCAGACCTTAGTTATAGGGCTTGTCATCATAATTTTCCAGATGAGTAACTCAGAGAAGTTAAGTCAAGTCACCAAAGTTACATAGTTAGGAAAACTCAATAAGAATTCAAAGCTAGATCTTCCAAATCCTAAGCCTTGTGCTCTTACTGCTAAAAATTATTTCTTTCTTGAATATTCACCCTATAAAGTCAAACAAATTCAAAGACATTATCTAAATGCTAATTAGTTATAATGATGAAAATTACTTTTTCAAATATATTTACATGGGTATCCCTACATGTTGTGTAGGATGGGGCAAAAGTAGGTTTACAGTTGTGACTAGGCAAAATGGAGTTTATTCTTGTATTATTATTTATTAATTATTGTATTATTTTCATACAAACAACTGTAAACCTACTTTTGCCTCACCCTGTACATACACTCTGAAAACTTTCCAATAAAATGCAATATATAAAGAGTTCAACTAGAACAGAACTTTTCAGGAGAAACTCTATATCTCTGGGTAGCCTCTGGCATTGATTAAATTGAAGTTTTAAAAAAATTATAATTTAGTTCCATCTTCAGACAGTCCATTATCAAGGCATAATGTCTTTTAAATGAGTTGAGAAAAGCCCATAGGCAGTAAAAAGTAGTAAAATCAGGAATGATAGTCTAGTGCATGATATTTAAATGAGAGGTAAGAGGAGTAAATAAAAGGGCACTGCCAATTCTAGCCAGGAGAAATTACAATGCATCCACTAGGGAGGAGGCTGGAATATACTTTGATAGAAAGAAATAATAATTTAGTGGTGCCAAAAGTTCTTTCCCCTAGATTCCTTCTTTTAAAAATGCTCTGCTTTTCTTTAGTATATCTATTGTTCAACATCCCAGCCTTCAGTTATTTCATGACCTATACAGTGTAACCATCAAGCAAATTGTCTTAAGTGTTAGATTCAAATACGAAGAAGCTATAATGTTTTTCATTAAGAGTTCATTATATGAAAAGATTTGCATGAAGTGATAAGTGGATAAGAAAGAGAAATTAATTGTTTTTGACCTCAAGAGGTTCATATCCTCCCTAACAGGTGTGGCTCAGTGGATTGATTGTCATCCCACAAACCAAAAGGTTGCCAGTTCAATTCCCAGTCATGGCAAATGCCTAGGTTGTGGGTTAGGTTCCTGGTTGGAGGTATGTGAGAGACAACTGATTTATGTTCCTCTCCTATCTTTCTGCCTCCATTTCTTTTTCTCTCTAAAAAAAAAAATCACTAAAATCCTTTTTTTAAAAAAAAAGTTCATATCTTAGTGAAAATTGTATGTGTGTATACATTCACATGCATACATATATGACATAAACACTAATATATCCTTTTATTAAAAATAAAATATAGTTCATATGTATGTACAAATTATATATACAAATAACTGTATTCAAGTGAAGGCTGTCATTATGTGTATGCTATATTTCTAAGTTAACAAAAACAAGCTGCAGTGCTCATGAACTTGCTTGGTATTAAGTTCATTGCTAATGGTTGTGTAAGGAATAAACAGTAATTTAACATACAAATAAATTATGTATTTTTATAAATGGTCTTAAGCTTATACTCAGTTGGCATATTTGAACATTTCATACTGACAACCCAGTCACTTTTTACTCTAAATGAAGAATTTTAAGCTGACTACTGAACAATAGAGCGACACTTCTTGCATTATGTAAATTTCCCTTCTCTGTGATGTAACTTATTTTGAGCTTCTGTCAGGCCACCCTCCTCCTACTTTAACCTCTCTTTTGAATTAGAAAACTGTAGACTTTTGGTGACAGACAGACACATTTCTCATCCGCAGCCTTCCTTGCTATGTCTGAATCACCTGAAAGGCAAGTTCCTGGCGTGGCTCCCTCTGTCGCTGTGGGGGCACCTGAGGCCGGCCAGTGTCATGACACCTGGAAGCTCCGCACTTCCTACTTGAACTAAGGTTAGGATCCTTTGGACTCTTTCAGGTTAACTCCTGGTTTGTCCAATTTTAACCCAAAACTTCAAGATAGACTTTTTAGTTTTGTATATTTGAGGTTACACTGTTCTTTGATGGTAATTTAACATTTAGAAAGTATAATTTTCATAATATCATTTTCTTAGTATAGACTTTCTCCATGTTGCTAGTTTGTCTATTAATTTATCTTAGCAATGGTATTTTTTTTAAAGATTTTATTTATTTATTTTTAGAGAGGGAAGGGAGAGGGAGAGAGAGAAACATCAATGTGCGGTTGCTGGGGGACATGGCCTGCAACCTAGGCATGTGCCCTGACTGGGAATCGAACCTGCGATGCCTGGTTCGCAGCCCGCGCTTAATCCACTGAGCTACACCAGCCAGGGCGCAATGGTATTTTTTTTAAGCAAACATTTATTTCTCACTATTCTGGGAGGCCAGCTGTCTAAGATCAAGGTGCCAGCAGATCAGGTGTCTGGCGAGGAACTTATTTTGTTTGAAACAGAAATTACAATATTTTTAAGTAAACAGAGTTCACTGCTATCTTTTAGTATATTTTAATGCATTGGGAAAAGAAACAAACTTTGAGAGACATCTGTAAAAGTGAAATTAATGTACATACATAAGCATTCCTTTTAAGTATGATGGCTATTTAAAAAAATTCAAATTGTCTGACACTTGGATGTACTAAATATGCCTAATTGAAAATATAGAATACACTTTAAAACTCAATGAAAAGTAATTTTATTTAAAAATTAAATCATGTTTTACATAAACATGTAGTTTTAAAGTTAAAATTGTAATACAGTGGACTGACAGTAATATTTTATTACATGTTAATACAGAACACAAAAAGCAAATATTCTGAAAGGCTTAAGTATATAAACTAATTTTTGTACTCTATGAAGGCAGATGAAAGCTTTCTTAAAGCAGAATATTCTAGTCTTACACTGGATACTCTTTAAAATAAGTAAAGGTCAAATTATGGGTCAAAGAAAAACATTTCACAGAAAAGCTTTGGCAAAAAAAAAAAATCCTATTTTTTTTTTTTGTTTTAAGAATATGGGTCCAGAATAATTCTGTAAAAAAAATACATTTTACCAAGTGTGGTACAGGAAAATTTCACAGTCTGAAGAGATGATAATCAGATAAGAGAATGAAAATGAATGCAAGAATTATTTCCTGAAATCTCCAGTCTGAGTGTTATACAGGTGAGTTTAATCTCACTTTCTTAAAGCAGCCTAATTCATATCATATACCACATATTTCAGATAAAGAAATATGGCCGTCATCTTAAGAAGTTAGTATAAGTTAATTAAAACTTTATTTTTAACATCTCAATTCCAATTATAGATAAAAATATAAATAATAAATTTAATATAAGCAAATATGCTCATTAGTATGTTAAAATACTTTCTAGTAATCAAGTGAGATTTTCTGGAAAGCACAGTAGTTTAATAAGAGAGACTATAGACCTGTGTTTAAGGAAGGGTTTGAAGACTAGCTCAGCTTCTATGTGCTGGATATTTTAACTCTGTCATGTTAATTAAAGTTGCCATGCTTAACTTTCCTTATCCGTAGTATAGGGCTGTTATTATGTTATCTTCGATAATTATTGTGAAGATTTAGGTTGATTAATACTGTTCAACACTTAAGACATTGTGTCTGAAAATTATAACACTTCAATATTCTAGTAGTTATTATTGCAGTTATCTATATTAGAAAAAAAGATTAATAACAATTCAACATGATATATCATTGGAAAAAATAAACATAAATATAAGCTTGGAAGACATTATGTTCAATGTAATATCTATTACTGAAAACTTTAAATAAAACAGGAAGGTATACTAATTTACTTAAATTGAGAGAATATGAAGCTTAAACTAATAATACATATAATATCATTGGTATAATATATAGTCATTCTTATTGATTCCAATCCATTCATTCACACAACCTGCCCACCGATAAGACTCTATGTTTTAAATACCTGTATATAGGGGAGTGGAGGATTTTGAGGGCAGGTTTAGTGATCAAGTATGTCACTTCTGTTTGCATTCCTTTGACCCACAGAACTTAGCCACATGGCCCCACCTAATTATAGAAAGAATAATAAGAGAAAAATAAATAATATTGGTGAGTACATAGGAGTATCTCTGCCACATACATACTGATGCTTTTAGGATGTTTTCAATATTTTATTACTATAAATGGGGTAAGTGATGGCATTTTTCATGTATATAAGCCGATCTTTAAGATAATTTTCTATAAGCCAAAGATAGATATTTAGAATGTTTGAAAGAGAAATCCAAATGAACCTCCATTCCTTTTTTCTTTGATAAAATTTTTACGTCTTTAGGAGAAGCTTTGGGTTCACAGCAAAATTGAGAGGAACATGCAGAGATTTGCCATATCTCCTGTGCTCCCATGCATGCTGAGCCTCTACCATTATCACCACCCCCACCAGAGTGGTACATTTGCTACAGTGCGTAAATGTACAGTGACACACTGTAATCACCCGATGTTCATAGTTTACATTTCTGTTCACTCTTGGTGTCTGACATTCTATAATTTTGGACAAATGTATAATAATATGTATCCATCACGATGGTATTATGCTGAGTGTTTTCACTGACCTAAAAATCTCTGTGCTCTGCCTGTTTATTCCTCCCCTCCCAAATCCTTGCAACTACTGATCTTTTTTGTCTCCACAGTTTTGCCTCTTCCAGAATGTCATTTGGTTGGCATAATACAGTATAAACCCTTCCAGATTGGCTTCCATTAGTTAGTAATATGTATTTAAGTTATCTCCTATGTCTTTTCATAGCTTGACAGTTCATATCTTTGTGTGCTGAATAATATTCCATCCTCTAGATGTACTGCCATTTATTTATCCACTCACCCACTGAAGAACATCTTCGTTGCTTTCAAGCTTGGGCATTTATGAATAAAGCTGCTATAAATAACTGTCTAGGATTTTGAGTGGACATCAGTTTTCAAGTATTGTGGATAAGTACCAAGGAGCCTGATTGCCAGATCACATGGTGAAAGCATATTTTTAGTTTTGTAAGAAATCACTAAATTGTCTTCAAAGTAGCTGTATCATTTTACATTCCCATCAGCAATGATGTTACTCTGCATCCTGCCAGCATTTGGTGTTGTCAGTGCTCTGGATTTGGGCCATTCTTGTAAGTGCCATGTATTCCTTTTTTATGGATTTATGCTCTCACCAATAATGTATCAAATTCCTGTTTCTTTATATTTTTGTAAAATTTATTTGCTAATTTGCTCATAGATAAAACATTATATCCGTGTTATCTGAATTTGTGTTTACTATGAAAGAGATTGAACATCTCAGTATTTGAGAGATTTTTATAAGCCTCTCTATGAACTTTGTTCATGTCAACTGGTGATGCTAAAAAGAAGTTGGCCCTGACTTGTGTGGCTTAGTGGTTGGAGCAAAAGGTCACCAGTTCAATTCCCAGCCAGGGCATATATATGTTTGCGGTCCAGGTCCCAGGTTGGGGGTGTCAGAGAAACAACCAATCACAATGTGTTTCTCTCACACATTGATCTTTCTCTCCTTTCTTTCTCCCTCCCTTCCCTTCTCTCTAAAAATAAATAAAATCTTTAAAAAGTAAAAATAAAATAAATAAATTAAGCTGATGGTGACATTATTTTATGTATTCAGAGGTACACTTTATATATTAAGAAAAATACCCAATGTTAGGAGATTTAAATACTTTTCCAGTTTTTTTAAAATTATTTATTTGTTTTTAGAGACAAGGAAGGGGAAGGAGAGACAGGGAAAGAAACGTCATTGTGTGGTTTCCTCTCACGTGTCCCCCACCGGGGACCTGGCCCAAAACCCGTGCATGTGCCCTGACTGGGAATCAAACCAGTGATCCTTTGGTTTGCAGGCCAGCACTCAACCCACTGAGCCATACCAGCCAGGGCTCCAGTTGCTAATTGTTGTTTTATATTTTAATATTTCATTGATGTATAATTTATAAATACCATATGATTTCACTTATATGTGGAATCTAAAAAACAAAATAAAAGAACAAACAAAACAAATGAAACTCATAGATAAAAAGAACAAATTGGTATTTGCCAGGTGGGTGATGGGTTGGGTGGGTGGATGGAAAAAGAGAAAGGAATTAAGTACAATTTGCCAGTTATAAAAATAGTCATGGGAATGAAATGTACAGCATATGAAATATAATCAATAATAGTGTAATAACTGAATATGTCAGATAAGTACTATACTTGTTGGGGTGATCATTTTATAAGATATATAAATGTGTAATCACTATGTGTATACCTGAAACTGATATAACATTGTTTGTGAACTGTAATTGAAAAAAATAAATTTAAAAGAAAAAATAAAGATGAGGGATGGGAAGCAGAAAAGTTAACCACTTCCTGAAGTTCAGCCAGGTAGTACCTGGCACAGCTGGACCCTGTCCAGAGCATGTCATGCTGCTTCTCAGGTTCATTTCTAACATGGTAAACTCCCCAAAAATATATTTTGAAAATATATTAAATATATATGCATTTCGCTCCTTGGCCTTTTGGCTAAGATCAAGTGTAGTATATGTGTGTTTATGTGTGTGGTCCAGAGAAAGTCCAGCCATTGTTAATATAACCCAAATGATTTGTGCAAGATTGATGTAACCTGACAGCCAAAGAGAGTGGACTGGAATGCTCATCATGAACAATGAATAATGATGACTTCACTGTACTAGTCAATGGTAGTGGAAGACACTGTTGAGTGAGCGTGCGTACTTTGCAACTGTGGCATTCAAAATGATTTAGTAGGTAAAGCAATGAATCTGCATCCAATTTTGCATTAAACTTGAACATTCCTCTGCAGAATCTGTTCCGCTCATTCAGACTCCTGCAGCTATGGTCAATTGGTGATTGGCAGCTTCATCATGACAACACACCCACTTATGCATCATGTCTTTTGCAGAGTTTTTTGGTGAAACATCAAATCACCCAGGTGATTCAGCCCACCTACAGCCCATATTTGGCACCCTGAGACTTCTGGCTTTGCCCAAAACTAAAATCACCTTTGAAAGGGAAGAGGCTTCAGACCATCGATGAGATTCAGGAAAATGCAACAGGCAGCTGATGGCCATTAGGAGAATTGTGTGAGGTCCCAAGGTGCCTACTTTGAAGAGGAATGAGGTGTCATTTCCCCATGTACACTGTTTTTTGTATCTTCTTCAATAAATGTCTCTATTTTTCATAATACATAGCTGGATACCTTCTCGAGAGTCTACAGACTATATATATCTATATCTGTACCTATATCTATACCTATATCTATCTATATGTGCATATAATGGAATATTTTTCAGCCATAAAAGTGGAAGTCCTGCTGTTTGGGAAAATAAGGAGGAACATCAAAAGCACTATACTAAGTGAAATAAGTCAGACAGGAAAAGACAAATATTATATTACATGTGGGATATAAAAAGCTCTAAATTCATAGAAAAGGAGAACAGCCCTTGGTGGTTGCCAAGGGCTGGTGGGAGTGGGGGGAAAGTGGGAAGATGGCGATCAAAGAGACAATTCCAGTTACAGGATGAATAAATTCTAGGAATCTAATGTACAGCATGTGACTATTGCTAACACTACTGAATTATATACTTGAAAATTGCTAAGAGAATAATCTTAAATGTTCTCACCACAAAAAAAATTGCAATTATGTGAGTCGATGGGTATGTTAACTAACATTGTTGTAGGAATTATTTTACTATGTATAACAAATCATCACATTGCATGCCTTAAACTTACACAATGTTATATTTCATTTATATCTCAGTAAATCTGGAAAAATAAAAACAGATAAAAAATAAAGTCACGTTCTGAATTAATCCAATTTCATGAAATTCGATCAGGCTTTCCCTATCACTTAGTTTGTGGGTTTTTGGAAAGGTTCCAAAATTTGTGAAATCTGATTGCTGGTTTCAGCGTTCTATAGGTATTAATTATATCAAATTGGTTCTAATCATTTGCGTTTTTACTAGTTTTCTTATTAGTATGTTCTATCCTACTAATGTCCTGAGATAGTTATGTTAAAATTTATATTAATATTGTAGATAACTACATTTATATTTCTAGTTCTATTTTTCCTTTATATGTTTTGAATCTTATTAAATTTATCATATAAATATACATTTAAGATATTGTATCTTCATGATTGTTTAATATTCTCACACATTAGTGTTTCCATATATAACAATTTTTTTTCTAGCTGAAAAACTCCATTGGCATTTTTTAGTGGAAATCTGTGTGTTTATTTGAAACTCTTTATTGTATTTATTCTTAAAATATATTTCAATGGATGTGGCAGGATTTATTTTCCTCCAGCACTTCAAATATGTCATTTCAATGTTTTGTTATTGTTTTAGATCAACATTATTGAAGTAAAATTTATGTACAAGAAAATTCACTCATTTTGAATGTACTGTTTGATGATTTTGTTGTCTTTTTATAATTTTGTATCCATTTAATTATATATTACATAATTCTCCCAATCATCATAGAATTTCTCCCAATCATCATAGAATTTTTTAGGTTAGTTCATATGGTTGGTATATCAGTATATTACTTTTTAAGATCTTATTCCATTATACCCCAAATTGGTTATCCATTAATCTGTTGTTAGACACTATATATTGATATTAGAGATATTAGAGATATGTTTATATTTATATTCATATCATCTATATCTATATTGAATATTATAGGTATTGGAGCTACATATGATAAATGGATGTATAGTATATAGATGTGATAAATAGATATATATGATGAATAAATAGAAAATTGTGAATTGTGATATATATATTTCTAATATACCTAACTAATATTCTTTCCATTTATTCTATCAGTTGTCAATAGAAGATAGTTGAAATTTGGACTTTTCTATTTATTTTTTAAGTTCTATAAATTTTTCTTCAGATATTTTAATGCTTAGTTGTTAAGTACATACATATTTAGAATTTTTATAGTCAGTTGAAAATTTCACTTATCATAATGAAATCTTTCTTTTTACCCCTTAATATTTTCCATCTTAAATAATATTGGCACTATCAGTTATTATGATTTAGGTTTTCATGGTTTATCTTTTGCCAACTTTTTATTTTTAGCATTCAAAAAAAATTTTAAGTTGGGTTACTTGCAGGCAGAATAAAGTATGGTCTTATGATTTTATTCTCTCTGACAAACTCTTTGGATTAGAATAATTTACACCATTTATATTTAATATAATCATATATACCTTCTAGTTATTTCTGCTTTTCCATATTCTTTTCCATTTATCCCCTTTCCTTGTTTACTTATTTTTCTGTGATTTCTTAGGTAGTTCTGAAGTGTGAAATCTAGAATTGCATATTTTGCATTACTACGGCAAGACTAGCTGAGTAGTCTCCCCAATATCTTATAAATTATGGGTTTTTTTCCAGTGAGGTTGGTTGGAACACCTATTTCTGGCCCTCCTGGATGCTAGGCACTGTTACCTTTAAAACTTCCAGATGTTCCTTCTCCAGGCCCTGCGTAGTTTCCAACATCCATAAACCAATCAGTTCTTTGTCAAATACTTGAGGGGAATTCTCTGCAGATGTCTGGAGTTCTCCTTGTGTGCAGCTCTCTCCTCTTTGTGCCTTCTCTTGTGAATTCTAGTTTCCTTGATCTCTCTGCACTGTCACCTCCATCTCCAGCTGGGTGCTGTCCTGGTACCTTGGGTTAGATGCTTCCTCACAGCAAAGTGAGGAGTAATTATAGAGCTCACCTTTTTCATTTCTTATCTCTGAGGGATCATTGTGCATTTTTATCGGTTGTCCACTATTTTTTATTGTTTCAGCAGGAGGATTAATCTAGTTCCTGTTTCTCCACTTTGGTGGAAAGCAGAATTCTACCATTTCAGTCAGGGTCCAAACAGAAGTAGGTGCAAACAAGTTGGAAAAATTTAAAGAATATTTATATTCAAATGAGTTATTTACAGAGATTTGGTGGCATATAGGAAGTCCACAACAAATAGTTTAACAATCCTGGGCTAATAGCTGCAGAGCTGTTACTAACCTTAACAACTTTTGGCCTAGGATGAAAGTGTTTACTGAAACTCAGGAGAGGTTCAAGATGAGATGGTGCCCTGGAGAAGCGACATGACCTGAGGTGACTCTGAGGAGGGACTAAGAAATTACACTGGACTCACTTTTATTCCTCCTTTATTCTGCCTGTGTCTAAATCTAAACCTGAAGCCAAAAGGCAAGAAAGAGTATGAAACAATTGGCTTCAGACAGCTTCTTCGAGCACAGAGCAAGAGGGCTTTGCAAAGGGAATGGAAGACATCCAGCTCAAGATACTTTTTCTGGCATTTCTCTACCTTCGCAGTTGTATAATCCCCAGTAATCATGTTTGATTCTCTCATGTCTGTCACATCTCCATTCCTGTTAGCCACAAATTCTGTAGATTCTGCTTTTTAATATGTTACTTATTTATTACTTCCTCTACAACTTACTACTGCCACTGCTTTAATCAATGTTGTCACATGTTCCTGGCAGGTTGCCATAACCTGTTAAATACTTCCCTGGACTCCCAGCTTTAGTTTCTTCTCTTCAGTTCATTCTTTCATTCTCTCTCTCTCATTATAATAATAATAGTCATTATAATAAATAATAATGATAAAATCCCATTATAATAATGGGATTATTATTATCTTTTTATTGTTAACACTATTACAGATATTTCCCATTTCCTCTTTCACCCACCGTACCCAGCCCCTGTCTGGCCTTTACCACATTGTTGTCTGTATCCATGGGTTTTGCATATATGTTCTTTGGCTAATCTCTTCTAGTCCCCCTGCCTCTGAGATCTGTCAGTCTGTTCCATGTATCCATGATTCTCATTTTATTTTGTCTGTCAGTTTATTTTGTTCATTAGATTACACAGATGAGTAAGATCACATGGCATTTTCCTATGACTGGTTTATTTCACTTAGCATAATATTCTCTAGATCCATCCATGCTGTAGCAAATGGAAAGACTTCCTTTACTCTGTAGCTGCAACATATTCCACTGTGTAAATGTACCACAGCTTTTTTATTCACTCATTTACGAATAAGACTTGGATTGTTTCCAGATCTTGGCTACTGTAAATAATGCTGTTATGAACATAAGGGGACATATATTCTTCCTGATTGGTGTTTCAGGATTCTTAGGCTATATTCCCAGCAATGGCATCACTGGATCAAATGACAGTTTGATTTTTGGGTTTTTTTGAGGAAACTCCATACAGTTTTCCACAGTGGCTGCACCAGCATTCCCACCAGAAGTGCACTAGGGTTCCCCTTTCTGCAAGTTCTTGCCAGCACTTGTTGTTTGTTGATTTATTGATGATAGCCATTCTGACTGATGTGAAGTGATATTTCATTGTGGTTTTAATTTGCATCTCTCTGATGATTAGTGACACTGAGCATCTTTTTAATTCAAATCTCATCGCACCATTTCCCACCTTTGTATTTTCCAATTGTTCAGTGTGGATTTCAAGATGATCTATTTCCTGGTTTCTACCATTGTCACCATCTTAGGCTAGAGGAAGTTATGGTAAAATACAAAATAATGTAAAGGCGGTTGTTTGTCATAAATTTCTTTTGGCCACTCTTGATCTCCTCAACCTGAAAATGTCATCAATCTTTTGTTACAGTTTTTATGAGCTTCCTACCTCAACCAATTGATGTCTATTTAGCACTCTTTAAACTAGGAATTACATTTATTAATCTTTATATTATCTCTATAAAATACAACTTTTTATGTGAGGCATACCCCTCATCAAATTCAGGTGTGAATTAGTTTCTTATTCTTAAAATATTCAAGATCAATACTTTAATTCACTTTATTGCTTAGTAAACCATCAATTAATTCAGGTTCTAATGCAATTTTTATTTTATGTGCAATATAAAACACTTCATGTATATAGTATCTTAACATCTTAAAATCTTGGTTGCAGAGAATATATTTAAACCATTTATACACATAAATAAATAAATACACAGAAATATTGTTTAAATGATAAATCATTTATATCAGTCTATAAGTGTAGAAGTCATTTGTTGTGTTTAGAAGAAAACAGATAACTTGGTGAACAATGATGATAAAATTTGATGTGCACATACAGAGCCCTGCTTCTCATCATCTCTTCCCATTGTAGTTCCTTCTGCACTGAAATTTTATTCCTCACAATATTACTCTCATCTCTATATTACATTCACTCAAAAGTTTAATCATTTCTGGAATATCTGGGTCTTCAACTGATCCTACCACTTGTTAGCTTGTGAACTTGGACAAGTTCCTCTTTAGGGGCTCAGTTTCCTCATGTATAAAATGTGAAAAATAAATTCTATCTTAGGGCAATTTTGTGGGGAGTAACTGAGTCAATGCATTAAAATATTTAGAGCAGTGTTTGAATTATAGGAAGCAATCTACAAGTGTTATTATTATCAAATCAAATCTAGACGTTTAGTCAGTCCCTTCTTCTCTCTGAGGCCAGTCAGTTAATCAGATTTCTGTATTGTTCTTCATCAGTTTACATCTCCTCAAGGACCTCACTGTCTCAATGATTTTGCTTCTTTTTTTAAAGATCTTATTTATTTATTTTTAGAGAGATGGGATGGGAGGGAGGAAGAGGAGAGAAACATCAATGTGCGGTTGCTTCTCACGCACCCTACTGGGGACCTGGCCTGCAACCCAGGCATGTGTCCTGACCGGGAATGGAATTATAGTAACCTGTTGGTTCACAGGCTTGTGCTCAATCCGCTGAGACACACCAGCCAGGGCTCAATTTTCTTGCTTCTTTAAGGTTTTGCATTTGTTTGTTAGCACTGGCTCTTTCTTGTCAGCATTTAGATATCTTTAAATATTTGCTAGATTATAATCATGCTTCCACAGGTCTCAGTATTACTCATGCTCTCCCTTCCTTTAAGTCTTTGCTTAAAGGCAACTTTATCATGGCGGAGGGTGGTGGGGAGTGGAGACAACTATACTTAAACAACAATAAAAAAATAATAACCTTATCAGTGAGGTGTTCCCTGACCACCCTATTAAAAAGTTACACCACCCCTTTCTACAATACTTCCTATCTCCATTTCCTACTTTATTTTTCTCCATAGCGCTTCTGATCATCTTGTGTTTTATTGACTTATTTGCTTATTTTCTCTCTCCTTCCACTCAAAGTAAGTTCTACAGTGGAAAATCCTTATGTCCATTTCTTTTGCATCACAATATCTCAGTGCCTGGATGGTTGCCACATGAGATGGGAACTAGGGGTCTAAGTGAAAAAGGTTATGGAATTAAGAAAAACAAATTGGACCTTACAGAATAATCATGGGGATATAAAGTGCAGTATAGGGAATATATTTACTAATATTGTAATAGCAATGGATGGTGCCAGGTGGGTACTAGAATTATCAGGGATCACTTCATAAGTTATATAAATGTCTAACAACTATGCTATATGCTTTAAATTAATATAATATAATAAATGTCAACTCTAATTGAAAATGAAAAACAAAAAATAATATCTCAGTGCCTGATATGTAGTAGATATGTAGTAAATATTAACTAAATTAAGGAATGGAAAAATTATGAATTAATCATTCAGGGCCTGAAGCTTTAGTAATTGACCTATTTTTTTAATTAATTTATTTTATTTTCATTTTTTAGATTATTTATTTATTTATTTTTAGAGAGGGAAGAAAGGGAGAAAGAGAGAGAGAGAGAAACATCAATGTGCGGTTGCAGGGGGCCGTGGCCTACAACCCAGGCATGTGCCCTGACTGGGAATTGAACCTGCGATGCTTTGGTTTGCAGCCTGTGCTCAATCCACTGAGCTACGCCAGCGCAGGCTAGTAATTGACCTATTTCTTATGTATACTTCACAGACCAACATCTACAAAGAGTTACCTATACTGAATTCTCTTAATTTACCAGTCATTTCTCATGCCCAACAAGACAGCCTATACTTCATCCATTTTATTTAAGAGACTTTTATGAATTGAAGTATGCATTGTATCTAACTTATGTCATGGAAACATAAGTTAGACATTTTGCTATTAGCTTCAATTTCAAGTATGTCAAGTTTATCCTTTCTAAGTTAAGTTTTAAAAATTTTTACTGTAAAGTAGATATCATAGAAAGTACTTAATAACATATTTTAGAGATTCAGAGCAAATAGGACCTGAAGCTTAGACCTGTACCCTGGATTGGATAGGGAATGATAATGTGAGATAAAGAGAACAGTGGAAAATGTAGAGATAAAGACAATACTTGTGCACTTACTGGAAAAAATAGTAGATACTGTACAGCATCTACAGATGGATTAGCAACAACAGAGAATGGTTCAGACTGTTCATATTAGGAAGAGGCTTCTGTAATGCTTGGTATGAAGTTTAGGAGCAAAAATCCATGGAAAGAATGGAATAAATGAGTAAGACACAACCCCAGAAAAATGGGGGACCACTTTCATTTATACTCATGAAAGGCTAGATGGTATTGAAACCTTTCCATGCTAAATAATTATTCAAGCTACATATTTTTTTTTTAAGATTTTATTTATTTATTTTTAGAGAGGGAAGGGAGGGGGAGAGAGAGAGCGAGAGAGAGAGAGAGAGAAACATCAATGTGTGGTTGCTGGGAGACATGGCCTGCAACCTAGGCATGTGCCCTGACTGGGAATCGAACCTGCGATGCCTGGTTCGCAGCCCGCGCTCAATCCACTGAGCTATACCAGCCAGGGCTCAAGCTACATATTTTTTAAAAGAGTATTCAGTAACCAATGGAAGTTTGTGATCCCTAGAACAAAGAAGAATACAGGTTTAACAGTGAATACCTCCCAGATTACTTTGTGAGGGTTTTTACATACTATAATTAAAGGAAATACCTTCACCCCTCAAAAAAAGAAAAAATAAAAAGAAACTCCAGCAATATTCTCTGAATTAAAACATTGTGTTACAGTAATGCCAAAAAAGTTAGACATAGGTTTCAAAAGCCTCAGAATGTTAGCTCTAAAAATCTCTGTAAAATTAACTCAGAGCTTTTGCTTTTGAATGATACCTAAATTGTGAGTACACAGGTGGTTTTCTGGAAAAACTACCAGAAAACATCTATGAAAGACTAGAAAGGAAAGAAGAAATTTTGAGGCTGCACAATGGTGAAACCATTAAGTATAGATTGGAATTTAAGCCCTTTTGGAATGAGCAGACCTTGATAAACACACCGGGCTTTCAGCTGAAACTGCAATAAAGCCATCCTGTACAATCAAATACTATGCTATAAGAGTAGATATCATGTTTTGGGAGTATGTATGAAACAAAATGCTTCCTCTCTAAAAATGTTTAAAAGCAACCCTAGACTTAATTAGTGAAGTCTGATTGCAACCTAACAACATCCCAGAATAAAACTTAATACTATTTTGAATATATTAAAATAATCCAAATCTCTTCAAGGTATATTCCATAATATCTAACATATAATAAAATCACTAGATATACAAAGAAGCAGTGGGGAAAGTTCAATTATGAAGAGATTAAAAAAATCACTCAAAGATGATCCAGTGTTGGATAGAGGAAATAAAGGAACACTTCAGTAAAATATGCCCAAAATACACAAGATAGAAAAGTTCAACAGAATTGAATAAAAAGAGTAAAATAGAAATTCCAGAATGAGAAATATGTCAGAAATAAAGAAATCATAGGGTGAGACAAACTGCAGACCTGATACAGCAGAAGACAGAATGAATGAACATGATGACAGAACATAGAAAATCCCAGAATAAACCACAGAGGAGAAGGACATGGAAAAGAACAGAACAGGTGTAAGAGAGGCCTAGGACATGGTCATTAGAGATATGTGAGGTATGCTCAAAAGACTTATGGTTTATGTAATTAGAATCATAAAAGGAAAAGCAAAGAGAAATGGAACCAATTTGAGGAAATAGCAACAGGGTTCAAATTTAAAGTATTCACTCAAAGATAAATGAACTTTATGAATCTATATCAGGTTAAAGACACAAAATTGTACATACATTGTGTTCACATTGCTGAAAATCAAAGATATAGCACAATCTTAAAAGCAGCTAGAAGAAAGGCTCATTATTTCAAATAAGCAACAAAATAAATTACAGATGCCAAACTTCATGGTATGGCATCCTTAAAATGCCAGGAGTGAAACCCTTTGAATCCAGTGTTATATTAATTAGCAAAAATAGTAAGCATAAATGAAGGTAAAATCTAGATATTTTCAGAGCAAACCAAGAATTAAACAATCACACAAACGAAAAAGATTTGAATATATTTTTATTGAACTAAATTTCTTTTCTATGTTATTGTATTTTTCTATCACCATTTCATCCCCTTATATCCTCTCCCTCCAAAAATCACCACACCATTGGCCATCTCCATGAATCTTTTTTCTTTTTTGCTCAATCTCTCCAACCCCCTCCCACATCTCCCCCTGAGCTGTCACCCTGCTCTCCACTCTGAGTCTGGCCCCATTTTCCTTGTTAGTTCAGTTTGTTCATTAGATCCCAACTATGAGTGAAATCAAATGGTAACTGTCTTTCTCTGACCAGCTTATTTCACTTAGCATAATGTTCTCCAGATCCATCTATCCTATCACAAAGGGTAAAATTTTCTTCTTTTTTGAAGTCAAGTAGTATTTCATTGTGCAAATGTCCCATAGTCGTTTTATCCACTCATCTACTGACGGACCCTATGGTTGCTTCCATATCTTGGTGATTGTAAATAACATTGTAATGAACATAGGGGTGCTTATGTTCTTTTGAATTAGTGTTTTGAGTTCCTTTGGATGTATTCCCAGAAGTGGAATAGCTGGGTGGGTTGCAAGACAGGTCCATTTTTAATGGACATTGTTCATAACAATATTTTATCATATATATATCTCCAGGCAAGGGAAACAAAAGAAAAAAACAAATAAATGGGACTGCATCAAACTGAAAAGTTTTTGCACAAGAAAAAAAAATCATCAATGAAATAAAAAGACAACCCACACAATGGAAGAACACATTTACTGAGACACCTGATACAGTATTAATATCCAAAATCTATAAAGAAGTTACAAAACTCAACACCAAAAAAAAAAAACCCAACAATTAAAAAATGGACAAAGGACCTGAATGTCCAATGTAGAATGTCCACTTCTACAAAGAGGACATACAGATGGCTAACACACCTATGAAAAAATTATCAGCATCACTAATCATCAGAGAAATGAAAATTAAAATCGCAGTGAGTTATCATCTCACATGTGTCAGTAAGTCAACATACAGCAAGTGTTGGCAAGGACACGGAGAAAGGGAACACTTATGCACCTTTGTTGGGAGTGTAGATCGGTGCAGCCACTGTTAAATATTTTATCATCAACTGACTTAAGATTGTAGAGAGTTGTAGGTAGGATAGAAAGTCAACAAAACATCATAACAGACAGCTTTTAATTAAGTGATTTTCACTATATAAAATCAAGAATAAATGTTATAACTGAGTTTTATTTATAGGCAAAATATTTTGACAAAACCAGATAATAAATACTTTAAAGAATCTTCTAGCCCTGGCTGGCATAGCTCAGTGGATTGAGCGCGGGCTGTGAACCAAAGCATCGCAGGTTCAATTCCCAGTCAGGGCACATGCCTGGGTTGCAGGCCATGGCCCCCAGCAACCGCACATTCATGTTTCTCTCTCTCTCTCTCTCTCTCTCTCTCTCTCTCTCTCTTTCTCGCTCCCTTCCTTCTCTAAAAATAAATAAATAAAATCTTTAAAAAAAAAAGAATCTTCTAAAACAAGAATATGATGGTTTAGAAAGACAGTTTCTTTAAGGAAGTAATAAGGCAGTTATTATTTCTATAATGATTTCTTCTTAAATACTGAAAAGTTTGCAGAGCCTGATAAGGAATAACAAGATATAGGTGAGCAACAATGAAATAATATTACAGGAACCCAAGAGAAGCACTTTATTTTCTCTTCTAATAACTTTATGAATGTGCTTGCTGTTAACCTTGATTTAAAAATTTGCAAATAATTTTTCTATATTTGAAAAAAATTAATAGTATGAGATCTGCTAAATAAGTTTAATATAACAAACTTTTAAAATATATACTTACTTTCTTTTTAACTTTTTAAAGAGATATTAAGATTGTGTAAAGCAATCATTGAAACCCTGTATGGTTGGATTTGTACATATATAGGCTATTGGCATAAAGTAATAACACAAAATGGTGGGTAAGAAATTGAGTCATGTGGGAGTAAAGTTCTTACATCTTACTATAACTAAGCATAAATCTGAAGGACATTTTGATAAAATGTATATTCTAAGCCCTAGAACAATCACTAAAAAATAAATGAAAAATATAACTAAAAGTCAGCAAAGAAATTAAAATTTTGCGCTAAAATAACCACTGGATACAAAAGAAAGCAGAAAAGGAGGGTGAGAGGAACAAAAGCCATGAGAGGTGGTAAATACAATGTAAAACATCAGGTGTAAATCCAAACAACCTATAATAGCATTAAATATAAAAGGATTAAGTGTTCTGTTCAAAAGGCAGAGAATGGCAGATTGGATGAAAAAAATAAATTGCTCCACTCTATGCTCTCTACAAATAACACACTTTCCAATCAGAGAAATGAATAGGTTAAAAGTCAAAGGATGAAAAAGTATGTCAGAAAATCAGACATGGAGAAATGGGTCTAAAACAAAATGCTGGGATTATTGGATGTTTTTTAGAGGATTTTTGGAAAGTGCTGGGGCTCTCTGTGGGAATAGAAAGGACAAGAAAATACATCAGCTGGTGGTCAAGATGCACCTCTAGGATGAAGATTCCAATGAGTAATATCAATATATACTATGCAGACCAGTGGAAGGATTGTGTGATGTGTGGATTGTGAAACCTCAACTGTGAATTTAAGAACTGACAAAATCTCATCATGGGGTTGACAAGAAAATAGGGCAAGCAAGTTTATAACTTGAAGGCAAGTTATGATCCCTGAAAAATTGGAAGGTAGACTCTTTTATTTGCTCTTCAGGATAGAGGATCCCATATATCTTTGTTTCATGATGGTTTAGTACAGTGGCTGTAATAGGGTATGTACCAATAAATATGAATGAAGAATTACACAAATGAATAGAATGCAAAGAATTGTTCATAAGCAATAGGAGAGATATCTCAGAGAATTTGAATCCAGAGTCAAAATAAGATTGATATATGATCGATTTTTGGCTGAGTGACTGTGCAACAAAGTAGAACATTTCTTAACTTGCCTACTTAAAAATAGTATAAGATAAGACAGTACTATAGCCAATTAGAGCCATGATAAAGGGGGTAAGGGCTGAGAACCTAAACTTAATCACAAATATAAATGACCTTTTATACATGTTATCATTAGAGACCTTGTTTATTTGATGGTGAACAGGAGTGCTCAGTAGCATCCTCTGATCAGTGTTTGTTATATGCATGAGTGTGTATTATTTGAAAAAAAAAGATGTGACTATATAATATAGAAAACTAGTTTTGTAAAAAGTAAGTACATGTAAATATCATATGTTAAAATGAAAAAGGGAAAGACTTTAGAAGATAGAAAATGAAAAAAGGATCCATATTTAAGCAGAAGTTCTTAGAATTAAGAAGATAGCCTTTTATTCTAGAAAAATTACAACATATTGAGCTGTTTGAATCATTATTGTCCTATTCAAATATACTTATTATTACAAGCACCTGCATTTGAATGTTAACATAATATTGTCTTAGAAAGAGTATCATTTTATTACTTATGCTCTCCTCTCATATGTAATCTGGCATTTGAATAATAAGTCTATATGTTATGTTTAATTAATATATAACATATTATATTTAATTAATATATCTAAACATATATACCTTACCTCTAAAATACACTATCTCATAGAATTAAATTCTACAAAGTGTCAAAATTGACTGTGTATACACACATACAACACAATTTGTTTAAAAAGTATATTCAGTATTAACCATTTCTGTATATTTTATAGTGTTATATGATAACAATGTTTCATGATTGTTCTAACACCTAAGCATTGTGATATAAGAAAATCATGCTCACTGGATTCACTGGAATTTACTAGACCTGCCTTCAGCTGAGTCTCCTTGCTGCCGATCAGTATTTTCCTCCATTTTCATTGGATTAGTGTCCTTTTCCATAGGAGATACTATGCACGAGTTTCCTTCTAAGTCATAATCCTGTTGTTTCTTCTTTAACCCCAGAAGATGGCTCTGTTAACAATGTATTTATAAAATTGAAATATGCAGTATGAGTCTCACATCTTCTGTATTTCCCTCAAAACATCTCTGTCCTAACATTCTTTGTACTGTCACAAAACGCACTGGAAGCTTCACACACTGGTTGCACTTTCCCTCCGGCTTACGAATGACATTGCCCACAACACCACCACGACAGGGCTGCAAGCCTGATTTCTCCCTTCCTGCTTTGGAGCCTATGTGCCACTTACAATTCCATCCTCTTTTAAATGTTACCATTTCCCTTGGCCCTGCTGTTCTTTGCCTCTGTCCAGTTATTCCCCATATCAAACACTTTTCCTTTACCCTTCTGTCAGCTCAGTTTAATTCACTATGCAATTAATTAGTTAATTAATTCATCAATGTGTAAAACAGAAGTGGAAATGACTCATGAGGAGGCCAACTTCCAATTTTAGGAGAATTGCTCTCTGATAAATGGAATAGTGCCCACACAGACGTGATTACCGTGAAAGTAAGCTAAGGGTCTTAGGTGATACAGACCAAGTATGATGTAGAGCCAAGAGACAAAATTCCTCTCCTTACAAAATTTTCTCAGGAAAATCTTCATTTTAATTATTAAGACTTTATTTCAAAGTACCTTTAAAGACAGTATGAAATAAACAGGGTGGCAATCATGGTAGAAGAGACTATAGACACTGAGCTATGGTATCAGAAAAATTAGACAGATTGCTTGAGTTGTTATGCAGAGGGAAAAAAGTAGTAAGGTGAAAACTATAGATTATGACTAAAACATGGAATTTCTAGAATTGCAGAGGGGAGAGTTTAACCGAATTGTGTAGGACAGCCACTGGAGGTTTTCTGTGAGGTGCACACAATTGGAGTTTTGCATATCACAAAATTTTCTGATAACAATGTGTCAGCTTTTGGGCACTAGAGCTGGGCTGTTGTTGCTCAACCCCTGACTGTATTGTTTGTTAGTTTGGTGAGTTCAAGCAAATAATTAAATCTCTTTGAGGATTGTTTTCCTCATCTGGAAAACAGAAACAATAGTACCTTCATTTTAGATTTCTTGGGGATTGCATTAGGTGAGTCATGAAAGGCCCTTGGTGGACTGCTGGCACCTCAGTAAGTAAGCACTCACCAAATAATCAGAGCTATTGCCATCCATCAAGAGTATTAACTTAAAGATAGTAATGGAAGTGAAAATAGCAGAATATGGAAGTAAAAAGCATTCTGGAGGCAACGGAAGATTTTTCAGCTTATCAAGTAGATGTAGGAAAGAGTCAAAGGTGTCTCAGAGGTTTTATTGTGGATAAGTTGAAGAGTGTGTGTGCCATTAATCAAAACATGCAAGTCACCAGGAGTTGCTGCATTTGGAGCCAAAGTAATAACTTTAGGTTTTCTCATGCCGATTTCAAGGTGCAAGTAGGTCATACAGGTAGAGGAGTTATTATGCAGTTGAAATTCATTTTACAAATCAGGGATAGAAATATAAATTCTAGAATTGCACAGACATGCTGAAATCCTGAGAGGGAAGAAAATCCCTAACAGAATAAATGATTGCTTCTAGGAATGCAGGATTCACCACACCTCAACAGCCCCTAAGGCTTTCTCCTCAACTGTGCTTCTCACCTAGGTTTCTTTAGTTAATCCTCTTGGTTTCCCTGTAGTGGTACCGCTATTGTCTGCCACATCTGCTTTAGTTTGTTCACTCATAACTCATTTTTCTTATACTGTCAAAAAAACCCAGCCACCTGCATCCGTGAGACTCTGTTTGCACAAAGTAATTGAAGGAACTGAAGACACCTTTCTTTTTTCTGCCTGATGATGCTGTGCCAGTGAAATGACTCTCAGGATATGCTCACCCTCACTCTGACACTCAGACCAAAACCTGAGGAGTGAGAGTAGGAAGTAATTTACACGGAAGTGACTGTGCTGTAATCAGACCTCTTCTCCTATGATGAATGGTTTCCTAGGGGACTGTGTAGACCGTATTATAATTTTTAATATACCAATTCAAACAGACCCCCTGTACCCAGTGGAGTTTCCTCAGCTTTTTTTTCTGTTTCCCATTTCTTACTCTTCCTTCTAGGAATGAGCTCCCAGATCACCTCTACACTCTCTCTGAAAAATGATGCATTTCTACATTTTAGCTGCCTAGGTCTAAGGATTATTCTTTTTCTTTTCCCAAAATTGTTTCCTCAGGACTTTAGGCTGTCCAGCAGTACACCTCATTCCCTCTGTTTATCTAATCTAGTCCCTTGGAAGTAGCCTCTGGAATAAGTGCAGTTTTTTAAATTGAATATTAAGGGAAATTATTCTACAAGCTATATTGGGGACACTTTGTAATGGAGAAATTGCAACATGGGGACCAGCTGTGAACTATCTTAGTAACTAGGGTGAAAAGCAAGAGCAGTAATATGAGGCTGAAAACATTAAAATTTTAAAAAGATACAAACAATTAAGAATATTTTGAAACTTTGTATTTCCAAGAGATTTACTTAAATGTTTTTAAATCAAATTTACCAAAACCAGAGATTTTGCAAGTCCTGTTGCTATCTGCTTGAGATATTAAGAATTTTCCTTACAATTAATAAATGTGTTACTTTTATTCTGTACAATTCCAGACAGTATTTGTGTGATGTGGAGATGGTATATTGACAATCATAAATTTCTTTTTCTATTTCAAAGTACTAACTTATTTTTTTTTCTTAGCCCTTAAGTGAGGTATTAATCAAAGGGTAGCATGGAGGTAAGTAATGCATTGGATATTCTTGAAATGCCTGAGGTGAGGGTCATGACCAACATAAAGATTCCCCATAAGTTTACAAAGAGCCTGAATCTCCAGCCACAGAATGAAAACACAAAAGGGGAGACCAGACTAACCATTGCTAGCATTTTGATAAATTCACTTATATGAAATAAAACTCTGGGCCCCAATATGTTTTTCCTTGTTTATACTGTTTGTTTTAGGATTAGAGGGGAAGGAAAAAAGGGAATATAATGAACAAAGGAGAAATGTTTCCAGATTTTGACAAAAGAATGCCCCAAGAGTAACGGAATGAATCACAGCATGCAACTGAGTGCAAGGACAGATACAGCCCTGAAATTCAAAAATAATTGATTTGTGTCTTCTTTTATTGTTTTCCTAGCCAGTTCTGTTGCAAGTGGGTAAAAGAAAATTAATCTGTTAATAGGCACATGAAAAGATGCTCAACATCCTTAATCATCAGGGAAATACAAATTAAAGCCACAATGAGATGGCACTTCACACTTGTCAGAATGGCCATTATCAAAAACACGAGAAATAATGAGTGTTGACTATGATGGGGAGAAAAGGGAACCTTTGTGCACTGTTGGTGGGAATCTAAATTGGTGCAGCCACTATTGAAAGCATTATGGAGGTTCCTCAAAAAATTAAAAATAGAACTACCATATGACACAGCAATTCTGCTTCTGGGTATTTGTCTTAAGAAAACAAAAACACTAACTTGAAGAGATAAATACATCTCTATGTTCATTGCAATGCTATTTACAATTGCCAAGATATGGAAGGAGTTTAAGTGTCCATCAATAAATGAATGGATAAAGATGTAGCATACAATGCAATAGTACTCAAAAGTAAAAGAAAATTGAATCTTGTCATTTGAGACCTAGAGGGTATTATGCTAAGTGGGATAAGTCAGAAAGAGAAAGACAAATAGTATATAATTTCACTTACATGTGGAATCTAAAAAACAAAACAAGTAAAAAAAAAACCCAAACCTAAACAGAAATAGACTCATAGACACAGAAAACATATTGGTGGTTACCAGAGGGGGTAGAAGTTGAGCTGAAATGGGTGAAGTGGATTAAGAGGTACAAACTTTCAGTTATAAAATGAGTAAGTCATGGGTTGCAATGTACAGCATGGGAATAATGCTGTAGTAACTTTGTATGGTGACAGATGGTAACTAGACATTGTGGTATTCATTTTTTAACGTATATAAATATTGAGTCACTGTGTTGTACACCTGAAACTACTAGGATATTGTATGATAATTATACATCAATTAAAGAAAAGGAATAATCTATTTACATAATGTTTAACAAATGCCAATACATCTGTTCAGAATCTTTTAAGTAATTCCATATGCTTTATTTTAACATCATTGGAAAATATTTCTTTCATCTCCAAGTATCTGATTCAATTTTCTACACAGAATGATGCTCAATAAATTTTATAATGCTGTGATTTACCTTTGATACATACTATTATAGAAGATGATATAAACTGAAAGATTATATTAATATTTTTACAAACTGGATATTCTACAAATACATTTGGTATATACACTTGTATATTCCACATATAGACAAGGCCTTGGGTATACAAGTGTGCCAAAACAAATATCAATGCCTGACATAATATTACTATTGTAGTCTACCATGCAATTAATATGTGCATTTATTCTATAGGGTGATCTGTAGAGGAAAATAGATTTTGCTAAAGGCTTGTAGCTCAGAGAAGCCTAATCTGAACCCACAGACCTGCAACAGTTCTCAGTGTTAAGAATCACACTGTCCACTGGGGAAAAGAATAAACAGTAAAACCTAACTTTTCAATAGGATTTTAGCATTTACAATGTCATTTCCAAATTATGGCTTTAAAGGATAGGGAAAGATTTGTACAAATATATAGCTGTATATTGCTAATGATTAATGATTACTTATTTTCTGATTTTACTTCTGAACTTATTGGAATTTATTTAGCTGGAATATTGTAATATCCATAATCTAAAATCTAACCTCAAATTTCTTGAATGTAGTAATACATTGCCTTCAATTCAATTCATTAAATATTTATTCAATGCTCCTATGCCAAGCAAGTGTGCAGTACTTAGACAAGAAATCAGGTCTCCCCCTGCTTTTTGAAAGTTCTCTTTAGGCCATTACATTTTGAAGAAAGACCTAATTAGCATCTGTTTATGCTAACTGAAAAAAATCCAGATTTCCACTTTTAAGAAAAAAATGAAAAGTGAAAATAGCATTCAGTGGTTTTTTTGGTTTATTTGTTTGTTTGGTTTTTGCAGGAACCATTATAGAGGCAGGATTTCACTCCCCCACCCTCCCCCCCCCCCCCCCCCCCCCCCCCCCCCCCCCCCCCCCCCCCCCCCCCCCCCCCCCCCCCCCCCCCCCCATAGCAAGAGCAGCCCTGCCAAGCTCTTTTCTTGGAACTACACTCAGCCTCTCAGCATCAAGCCACTGAAGCTTTGAACTTTGTCAATGAGCATCTGCACTTTATCTCAGTTTATTTTTGTATACATTTGCAAAATATTTCCTGTAGTATATCAAAGACAAGCATTCCAGTTTTAAAGAATTAACAATCTAATATGACCATGTCCTTCTTAGTGTCTCTGAAAGTTCTTGGTTTCAGTAATAAATGTTTAGCCAATCCTAAAATGTAACACTACAATAAAATTTTAATTTATAATATCTAATGACCCAGTGAAAGTAGTCAATTCATACTGTTTGCTACAATTCATTTTTTAGGCAAAGAGTAAGACCTATAGTGGTACATTATAAAATTTAATTAATTTAGTGTAATTATTTCAATAATAGATTTAGACATTATTATAGTAACTATAGTACCTATAGTCATTTACTTATTGCTTATAAGCTACTTATTAATGAACCTTACAGTTTAATGCTTATATTTTTACTTTTTTTATTCAAATGTAGAAGAGAAACAATTAAACATATATACATACTAATTAACTAATTACTTGAGGACTACCTTAGAAGCTATTCCTAAACTTCATCATATCATTGATAGTTTCATAATCTCAGTAAGTAGCTTTAAGTCATAGAAAGCCTAATATTAATGCTGAATTTTGACATTAGAATTATGTTCCACAGTTTAAAGGTGACTATATTTGTGGACTTTAAAAAATTAAAACAAAATTTCAAAAATTCCATTGCCTTGATAAGATTCAGTCTATCAGGCACCTCTGAGAGTTGTCCTAGGGCACTCTTCTTTAGGTTATTGCCTTAAAATCCTAAGACAGGAAAGCAGAAAATGCCAGTTGTAATGAAGGTATGGGGTTCTTGCTAGCCAAGTAAGTAACAGATTCAGCACACATCTCCCTAGATTCCTGCTTTTCCTGCTACAGGGAACAGCTGTGGTATGAGAGAGCACTAGATGTGTACTCAGTAAGTTCTTGCTTATTTACTCAGAAAACTTTGACACATGAATTATCCTGACTTGTTAAAACAGTGTAATTGCTATTTTGCCTAGATTACAAGGCTGTTGTGAAATGAAATGAGCTCAGCTCTGTGATTGCTTGTGGTAATCATTCAAGTGTAATACAAATGCAAGGCATTATTATGATTGATTTTTTCATGGAGACTTCATCATCTCTTTGTAGCTAATGTTGATTTAATATTACATCATCCATAGTCTCATACATGTCCCACAAAAATTAATGCAGATCTTCTACTAACAAAAGTTTACATTATATTTATTTCCACTTCTGACACTATGCATCATATATATTGATAGTAGGAACCTGGCAATGCAGTAAAATCTGTTCATCTATAAGCTGAACCATACTCTACATCAGAAATACATGCCAGACTCTCATGGCTGAGGTAGGGAGTTAAGAAATGTACCTTTATAAATCCCACCTCATTTCAACACCACATCCCCTCCCCCAGACCACCTACTGTAGGAACAAAGGCAATGATTTGCCTTTAGATTCCTTCTACTCAATCATCAGTCCACAAATACATGGCAGAAGCAAATTTATTTCTGGAATGCCTTTGTATTATCTCTGTTTTGGAATTAGGGTCTGAGGAGTTAAAATTGCAAGATAATTTTGTCTGAGTCTAGTTTATAATATATTACTTAAATTACCTAAATTTCACTTTTTCTAAACCCTTTAGATCACCTTTCTGTCTTACATGGGAAACATTCTTTTTTTCCTTTCATCTACCAGGCAGAGTTGTTCTCAACAAATAATGCTCTCCTCTCCACCCTAAGTGATTTAGGGAGTTGGTGCTCCTCTCCCTTCCCCTCTCCTTCTGGCTCCCTCTAATACACACACTTGTTTGTTTCTACCTTTTGGCTATTATGAATAACACCAAGATGTGGAATTCCTGGGTCCTGTGGCAACTGTATGTTTAACTGAGCTACTACTGTCAATATGTTTTCTAAAGTGGCGGTACCATTTTGCATTCCCAAAGCAGTATGTAAGAGTTTCAGTCTCTTCATACTTTGCAAATTGTTATTCTATTACAATAGAGTTTTGTTACTAAAGCCATCTTACTTACTGGATGTAAAGTAGCATCTCACTGTGGTTTTGATTATGTTTCCTTGACTAATGATGTCAAGCATTTTTCCTATGCTTGTTTATTATTTGTATATTATGTTTGTAGAAATGCCTATTTAGATCCTTTATCCATTTTTAATTATTGTTTGTCTTTTCATTATTGAATTGTTAGGGTTCTTTATATATTCTATATATAAGTTCTTTATCAGATATATGATTTGCAAATATTTTCCCCCATTCTCTGTGGCAAGTGCAAGGTCATGCAGATTTATTTGTATATTTCTTTCTAAGAGTTTTATAGTTTTTGCTTTTAATTCTTAATTTCTCTTTCTGGGATATTCTTCACTTGGGTCTTAGATTGGTTATCTCTTTTATTCTTTAGGCCTTGTCCCAAAAAAGTTGTTTTCAGAAAGGACTTTACTGACCATTCAATTTAATGTTGACTTTCCTCTTCACATATTTTTCTATTATAATACGGTAATTATTTCCTTCATAGCAGCCTCTATAATTAAAATTAAACTTTCCTTTCTTTTCTTTCTTTCTCTCTTCCTTTCTCTTTCTTTCTTCCTTCCTTTCTTTCTTTCTTTCTTTCTTTTTCTTTCTTTCTTTCTTTCTTTCTTTCTTTCTTTCTTTCTTTCTTTCTTTCTCTCTTCTCTTCTCTTCACATCCCTTCCCTTCCTCTCCCTCTTCCTCTCCTCCCTTTCTTCCTTTCCTTCCTTCTTTCTTTCCTTCCTACCTTCTTTTTGTATTTATTTATGTATTTGCTTATTTAGTCACTTATTCTCAGTTTCTACACACTAGAATATAATCTCCCAAAGTGCTATGTTACTGCTGAGTTAATAGTACTAGTACTTTTTAGGTGCTCAATAAATAATACAGTAATAAAAGGCAAGTGAAAAAAAGGAAAATTCCTACATGGTTTCAGACAGGGACAGGAGAAAATTCCTGATGAGTCTAACTATGAGTAGGTGAGTCCATTGCAGGTGTTGATATATTCATCTCTTAATCGGATAGTTAAGTACTGGATTCTCTCTCTCTTCACATGTCAAGGTAAAACATTAGGATATGCATCTAAACACAAGTTTAGGGAAGAAAAGTAGCAGGGAATCAAGATACAACAGGTCTTCATTTTCTTAGATTAACTTTCTAAGAGTTAAAAAAATTAGTTGATGGGAAAGCTAATTTGATATCCAGAAAAGGAGGCCGATATTTAAAGATCACCTTGAGACTATTGATCTAGTCACAAAAGGTCAACTATTTGAATACACAAGTGATTTACACAAATTAGTACATTTAAATGCATCGCAACCTGAAATAATTTCCACATTTTAATGTGTATGCCTGCAGAATTTTAATTTTACAAATAAACTATTATGAAACTGACCTTTGAATGCCAAATCTTTTCTTTCTGAGAACGTTAGAAATTCCCTAGCTTTCAGGACTGTCAGTGGAAGCACTTTTCTTTGGTGTTCTCCGACAAATCACACTGCTCCATAAGGACTACCAGTCTCCAGGTTTATCATTCTTGACGTTTGGGAGTTATTTTTTATCATATATTTTTTTGTATCCTGCCTGCATCCAGCATCAATTTAGGTGCTATGTTTTTCTGATGTTTGCATCACAGTATTTTCAGAATCAGTTTTATCTTCTGAATTCCAGATGTTTGAATTTAATTCCAACCCCTTGGATAGAATTTGAGGCTCTCTGGTAAACTATGCTCAATTTTTCTCTCTGCTGGTAAAGGTTAAGGACTTTACTATCTGTTGCCCTTATGGAAACCAGTCCCTCTTTGCCCATTCTATCTCCTTAATTTAGAATACCCTTCTCCTTTTCTCTGTTAGTCTAAACCCCACTTCTTTTTATGGCTTTGGCCACTTGTGGCCTCCCCAGTCTCCGCCCATATCAGCTCTGCACAGCTTGGGCCCATAGGTGGCTTAATGTAAAGGCCCAGTTTCCTTCTCTCCACCATTTCAACCCTAAAAAAGATCAAAAAGTTTTTAAAGGAATATCATCAGTTTCAAATTAGTATAAAAAAACAGGAGACATTTAAGCATGTCTTTATGGGGAAGAGAAGAACTAGAAAGAAAGAAATTAAGTTACAGGCGAGAAAGAAAAGTATTCAAAACGAAGTATATTAGTGGAGACAGAAGCAATACAGAAATGGTGGAATGAGAGTGGTGGTAGTATTCAACGGCAGTAGGGAGGTAAGGTCCATTTTTCCATGGTGGTAAAAAGAAAGAAGACTGTGTGTTTAAATTAGGGGAGACATTGAAGATATGAGAAAGTTACAGAAATTCATGTCAAAGTTGTAAAGCTCAGAAGCCCTGGTATGAAAAATGCATAAAGAGTTACAGTGGAGGGGTGATATGTGGCAGACCAAAATGAAAAATATTGTTAGAGTGGTACCAGCTTTTGAAAGGTCTCCAAAATTAGGTTTATCATATTGTTTATGGAGAGAGACAAACCACGCACTTTACTCTCATAATGGGCTCTGTGTTCATAGACAAGCTCAGCCATTGTACAAGCATTGGTGTCCTCTTCTGTTGATTTGCTTCATGCGAACTGAGTGAGATACTGTATGTGAAATACTTAGCATGGTATTTGGGACTTGGTGGGTACATGATGGATTTTCCTGTCTTTATTAATAAGAAAATTATCTAAACTCCTGGCACTTTTCTGAAACATTTGCAGTTATTTTGATGAGATCATGAAGAATTCAGGAAACAAAAACATATCAAGGAAAAAATTTTTGATCTGACAAAAGATGGACTAAGAAGAAGGCTACATGCTACAGTTTATACTTTTTTTTAACTTGAAATTATAATTATAGGATCTTTTTACTTATAGTATTAGTTACAGGGAAAATATTTATTGAAATTCAGGGAAAATGTTTGTTGAAAGATTTGTTGATAGTGTAAAATTTTTGAATTAAAAAGAAAAACATATACAGGACATATTTGTGACCAAATGGCTCATGTACAAAATGTCAAGCCAAGAAACAGTTCTCATGTTATCAAAAAGCTGTAGTAGGATGCACCAGTCTGTTCAAAAGGAGTGGAATAAACAGTTATACCTGACAGAAGAATGCCATAGGTGTTGGATGGGAGAGACCCTGCAGTCAGGAGGCTCAATCAAGAAGCTATACTATAGGTCCAAATAGTGAATATTCAAATGCCTAAGAGAAAATTATTTTTTCACATGGAAAAAATATATATCTCCAGACATTTTGTTTCTGTTGTAAACCAAAGACTCCACTAAAGGCAATGAGAAAATGGATATGTTTGCTTGTGAGAAATTAAATAATATATATTTTAAGATTTTATATTTTATTTTTAGAGAGAGGGAAAGGGAATGAGAAAGAGAGGGTGAGAAACATCAAGGTGTGGTTGCCTCTTGCACGCCCCCTACTGGGCACCTGGCCCACAACCCAGATATGTGCCCTGACTGGGAATCAAACCCAAGACCCTTTGTTTCATAGGCCCATGCTCAATTCACTGGGCTATATCAGCCAGGGCTTAAATAATATGTTAATTATTTTTAAAAATATCAGATTTTCTATTGACAGTGAAGTAGCTAATTTTGTTGAAAATGATCACACAACCTAGGAACATATTCGACCACTTCTTGTGCATCTTTTCATAACCTGTTTCCCTCATGTGTTACTCCAGCCACTGTTCAGCTTCCCAAAGGCTTAACTGCCTTCTTGTAGGCTCAATCTAATGGCACCTCACCTGAGCTTGCAGAGGTACCCTCACTTTCTGCCTCAGTCCCTTAGATAACCATTTGGTCCTCATGCTTTTATTTTTATTTATTTCTTATTTTTGCTTGGCTGGTTCCCATAGACTAATAGGCATGGAAGTCAACTCAGAGACACACTTTATAAGATTCCTCAGAAAGTCTAATGAGATTATATACCCATCATTTATAGCATAGGCCACCTCAGTAGGTACATCTGTCCCTCACTCTTGCATCCTAAGGTAACATTCCCTAATAAACTACATACAAACTACTGTCTCAGGCTCTGTTTTGAGGGACTCCAGGCTTAGACAGATGTCTTCTTTCGTATGAACACAAATATTGTCTTTGCGTGCCAGTTGGTTTTATGTGTCATCCTGACTCAGTTATACAACCACGCACCAGTCTAGGTGTTGCTGTGAAGGTATTTTGCAAAGTGGTTAACATCTACAATCAGCTGATTTCAAGTACAAGTTGCCTTTGTTAATGTGGGTGAGTCTCTTCCACATTGAAAGGCTTGAAAAACAACTAAGGTTTCTCTAAGATGAAATTCTGCCTCGAGACTGTGTCATCAATTCCTGTCCAAGTCCTTCCAGCCTGCTATCCTGTCCTATTTCAGACTTGTCAGGTCACAATTCCTTGAACTAACACTTTCTTTTTCTCATTGTATATGATGTATATGTATATGTATATGTATATGTATATGTATATGTATATGTATATGTATAATGTGTGTATGTGTGTGCACGTGTGTATGTGCATGTATACAAATGTGTATCCTACTGTTTTTTTTTCCCCTGGGAAATCCTGACTGATCATAAAATATTCTAAAGTTATATTACATAATACATATAATGAAGAAAAAAACTCCCAACAGGAAAATATTTATAATGAATAAATAAATGGGGAAGAAAAAAACAAACGTTTGTACAGAAGAATTCTAAATCACATTTATAAATATTTCCTTGCAAGGAGAGTGAGCTGGGTTTAATGACACTTTCAAAGAGGTGAATAAAGAAAACAGTGTTAGAGGAGAGACTTCTAGCAAACACTACCTTAACCAACTGATGGAGCTTAGCATCATCCATGATACTATGTGGATGGCACGTACTCCCCATATGATGTGACAGGAAAGGCACTTCACCTCTTTGTTTTTCTTCCCCAAAAGCCTATGACCCTAGAATAAGCATAAGAAAAAATATCAGACAGACCCAGATTGGAGTATATGCTACAAGACACATGAACAGGGCTCCTCAAAATTGCCAAAGCCTTCAAAAAACAAGGTAAGACTTAGAAAACATCACAGGCCAGAGAACAGTGAGATGACATAAGAACTTAATGCAGTGTGGTAGCTAGAATTGAATCCTGGAAGAGAAAAAAGATGCTAATGGAAAAACTGGTGAAATCCAAATGAAGTCCAGAGTTTATTTAATGGTAATATACCAATGTTGTTTCTTAGTTCTGATAAATGTACCATAGTAATATAAGATGTTAAAATGAAGGATACTTGAAGTTAGATATATGGAAACTATATTCTCATCTTTGCAAATTTCTGTAAGTCTAATATTATCCCAAAATAAAAATTTGCTTTAAAAAGTGAAAATAGCCCTGGCCAGGTGGCTCAGTTGGCTGGAGCATGGTCCTGTACACCAAAATGTTGCAGGTCTGATTTTCGATCGGGGCACACACTTAGGTTGCATGTTCAATCCTAGGTTAGGGCACATATGGAAGGCAACTGATGGATGTTTCTCTCTCATATCAGTATTTTTCTTTCTCTCCTCTCTCTCTCTCTAATATCAATAACCATATCTTCAGGTGAGAATTTTTTAAAAAGTAATAAAAAATAAACTAAAATAGGAAAATAATTTGGTCTTGCTCGAGTACCTAGGTTGGTTAGAGGATCATCCTGATACACCAAGGTTGCAGGTTTGATCCCTGGCCAGGGCACATATACGAACCAACCAATGGCTATAACAATAAGGGGAACAACAAATTGATGTTCTCTCTCTCTCTGAACTTCAATAAATATGTTTTTAAAGTTAAGAAATAAAAAGTGAAAAATTTTATTTATATTCACTATTTATAAAGTTGTGAAAATATATAATAAATTTGAGAATCTTTTCTGACATAAAGGTTTTGAAAACAGTTTACTGGTTATAATGTTTTTATTAAGAAAAATACTAGTAACTATATAATAATGAAAGTTAAAACCTTCACATAAAAGCCTAAATTGATATTAGCAAAGACATAATTTCTTAATTTAGGAGAAAATTTCTAAAGACATTAAAATCAGGGAGAATACCATACAGTATATATTATGACTTTTTCCCTCTTGTTTTATCTCAATTCACTCTGGAAAATAAGTTCTAAATTGAAATTTTATGGATGATCATGAAAATTTTGTTATTCATAACAATACAAAAGTAATCTGTAAACAAACCTAATGTTTTGACATATTTGGGCTAAAAATATCTAAGTAATAAATATCTATCTTGATATCAAAAGGAGGTTACTTGAAATAAAGTAAGAAAAATATAAAATTTAATTAAATAGTCACTATGTTTATATCATTGCTATTTTAACATGCATTGGCCAAATATTATTTTATGTCTTTCTTCTATAATGTTGTAAGTACCAATTCTGTATTCTTCTGTATAGAGTTATTTCCTTACATAACATTCTTACATTTGGATACTATTCTATAGTTCTATAATTTCATGCTATCACAATAGTTGCATATCTTTTGACAAAACAGTTTTATAATCTATTAATTATTCTTTCTTCTTAAGTATTGTATATATATTGTTAGGAAGAAATTATAAAATGTATTCTGTTCTCTGTGTTACCTAATGTTGCATGTTCTCATGTTGGTTGTTTAGGATAATGTTTGTCTGAACATAGCAAAAAATCAGTTTTATAAAAGTGGCATAAATAAAATGAAAATTTCTCATGTAAAAAAAGCCTGGAGATATGCAGTCTGGGTATGTTATTGCAGCTCCATGTCGTCACCAGAGACTGTTGTAAAATCTCTGTGGAAGACAGTTTCTGTAGTAAAGAATTTAATTTTACCCAGAGAGAGGTCTGGCCTTTTTGACTTCAAAAAAGTCATTTCAAAGCCCTCGGAATACATTGCCTGACAAAAACGTCTTTGTTTACCTTAGGGCCTTGAGCCAATCATATGTAAAAATACGGTTTAGAGTAAGAGCTTTGTGCCACACCAAGAGTGTCATTTAGACTGGGGAGCTTGGGACAGACCAGATAGCAACAAGGTGATTGAAGATGGGTGTTTTGGGTCACATGGTTTCAGTGGACTTCCAGAGGAGCTGGAGACTGAAGTCAGCCACCTGGGTATTCAACAAGCTTTACAGGACTGAGCCCCTAGAAAGACTCTGGACACCAAGGCTTTGGTGAACTTCCTGTTTAGCAATACTCTGTGAATATTATCACACATCATTACTAAGACGACAGTGCTATCTACAAGTCCATCAGGAGAGGACAAAAAACTGGCAGCTGGAAGCTAGATGTTCTGTGTTTAAAATTTCCTGAGCTCTATCTTATGTGCCTTTTCCCATGGCTCATTTTGTTCTGAATTTAACTATAATGTTTTACAACTATAAGCTTTCAGTGAGGTCTGTGAGTCCTCATAGCAAATACTGAACTTAAGGGTGGTCTCTGAGACTCCTGAATTTGCAACTGATGTCAGGAATGAGGGTGTTCTTATGGACTGTTCCCTTTACCCTGGCAGGACCACACCCTCTATTTTTTTCTTCTACTCAAGGACAAGGCTTCTTTCTATCTCCTAGGTCACTATAGCCCAAGATGTCTGCTGGAATCTCAGATAGTATACCATCGTGAAGACTGAAAGAAGCGTAAAAGCTATAATTTTAAGTAGCTGTCCCTCCAAGCTTAAGTAAACTTTCTCTAAGAATCCTTTCCAGAAATTACAAACACCATCTACTTACCACTCTCTTACTGTGATTTAATTGCATAGCCACATTTAACTGCAATGGAACTCAGGAAGTCTTGATTCAGTGACAACGTACCCAGTAAAACAAATCTCCTACCTAAGGAGGAAGGAACATGATGCTTAGATTAGACAACTACAGATTTCTGGCACATGATTCATAAACTGTATACTAATGTAACATAATCAACATATGTAAATAACTTCTTTGGGGAATAAAAATTATTTTAATGTACTTTTGATTATGGCAATAAAATATTTGAATGTTAAATAGGTGGTATTTAAAATCTATTATTTAAAAATACCCAAGAAAAATAAAAATAATGATGTCCACTTAGATCCATACATAAATGTCCACAGCATTACTCTTTATTTTTCCTCAGCCCATGCCATTTTATTGTGTGTGTGCACACACACACACACAGACACACAGGTTCAGAGTTTCCAACTCTTAAACCAGTTCTTTTTTATATCAAAGAGTAAGATCTTTTCTAAAATGCCAAAGATGCATAGATTAAAAACAGGATGCCTTTCGTAATATTTTAAAGATTCAGTTCAATTTTCTTAACATTGTCATCTATACCAATGGTGCAAGGGAGAAGATGCAGAACAGCAAGCAAAAACAGTGAGCAACAACTGTACTTAACAGGACAGTACATAAAATTCAATGTGAAGGGTTCTCTAATGGGAAGCTTTTAAACTTCAAGTGATGGGTAATTTTAAGGTAAGCACCAGGATGATTACTGTCATTTAAGGACTGATGATAATGTATTGCTAGAATACATTTCTTATCCCTGGGAGAAAAATATTTTTTAATCAATGGCATGGCAAACCATCAGCACAGAAGACAAAATCTTTTGAAACTCTGTCCTTAAATCTTCCTTGGTTTCATTGGTTGACAGGCATGTTATTAATAAGAGGCAAAGAGAAAATTTACATATGGGATATAACATTTCACTTCCGGAATTTGAGTGGAGACAGAACACTGCAGTCACTATTACACTTAAACATTCCCAAAGGTATCTAGAGTGAAATCCACAGCAAAGTGTCTAGTTTAATCCTGTTAAGCTCTCTTTCACATACAATGAATTCCATTTACATTATGTATCATAATTGCTTGTACTTACAAGGATTATTCCAAGATTAGGAATCATCTAAAAAATTTTAAGCTACCACAATAAACAAATATAAAAACTTGCTCCTGTTTACCTGGCTTCGAAAGCTTTAGACAACAAATTATGCAGTCTGACCAACATATCAAGAATAAAACTCTGGCTATTTAAAAAAATAACAAAAAAAAGTGTTAATGTGATACAGTAACAAAAGAGAAATGAAACCATAAATATGTTAATATTCTGAGGACTATTTCCACAAAATAGAATAGTTTCTTTTGCTGCCAGGATTCTTCATGGCTGATCACAGCATTATTCTTAATGGTCAAAAATTTAAAACAAGTCAGTTGTCTGTCTCTTGGTGAATAAATGTTTTTAAAACATGTTAAATCTGCATAATGAAATACTATTTCTCAATGAAAAAGAACAAACCACTGATACACACTATAGCATAGATAAATCATAAATCATTACGCAAAGTGAAGAAGCCAGATAAAAAGGACCACATTGTGATTGTTTCTATTTGTATGAAATGTGCAGAAAAGGCAAAGACATAGAAACATAAGCAAATACCAACCTGTGAGAGAACATAAGAAAATTTTTGGAGCTAATGGATATATCCTAAAGTTGGATTGTGATAAGGTTTACATAATTTAATACATTTACTAGAGATCATTGAATTACATTCTTATGATAGATGTATTTTATTCTACATAGATTTTTACCCCAATAAAAGTAAAGATGTGTTAAGGAGCCACCATAACAAAAGTATAGCTCTGTGAATGTTTTGTATCAGGCTCGGTCAGTGATTCTTAAGTGTGCCAAGGACCCCTCTTCACTAGTATTATATAGTGAAGTTTGTTGCAGATGTTCATAGTCATCCAAGGTTGCAGCCAGATAATTTTCACTTTACTGGTCTTCCAGTGATTATTTTTACACTAACATTTGAGAGCCCCTAGTCAAAAGAGATAGGTAATTCAGGTTAATGATATAGTACTTTAAGGATTTCGGTTAGGGAGAAAATGAAAATTGGATATTTTTAAGGTCAACCAGGATTTCATTACAGCATGTTGCCATGATTTGAATCAAATATCTAAGTAGAATTATAAATTTGTTCATAACATTAAAAATGAATTTCTTTCAAGTTTCAAAACCAAAATACCTTATGAAATAATACAAACCTGCAGCATGATGTAAAAGCCACTTACATAATAAATCTTTTTGATTTAATAAAGAAAGATTGAGAAATGAAAGAAAGAAATTTGGGATAGGTCTGTATGGGATTTAATTATAACACACAGAAGGGAATTTGCTAAAGTTGTTGACATAGTTCTCTCTTTAAGTGTCAGAAATACATTTGAAGTTTCTAAAGGTAGAAAAACAACTTAAGGACAATACAAATTAATACTAATTTTGTCTGAGCTCAAGGGAGAAATACGATATGGGGTAGTTTCAGAATAGAAAGTTAATTTAATCAAGGTTAGCAAGTCACAGTATTGATGTCATCTTAATACTAAATATGTCTTCTTTGAAAAGCAGAAAAGCTGTCCACTTTTGAGAAAAATTGCCAATTTGAAGAAGGAAAATAATGATTTTAAAATATAATAACCATGATCTAACCCTGAATGACTGAATGGATAATGGTAGTTTACAGAGTGATAAAAAGTGAGATAGAGAATTTTAAGGAGTTTTGGGGAGAAAAATAAACATTTCTCATAAATCAGTGACAATTGGGGTTGCTATTTTTTGTCATAGAAAAATACACATCATTCTAGAGAACAGAACAAATGGCAAGAAATTCCTTAGAACTGAAAATTTGTCATTTAAAGAGTTCTTTGCTAGAAAACGCAATTAGAGAAAGGTTAATTATCACTTCAAGGTGACACAAAGAAACTTCAAGTGTTCAGTGAAGTCGTCTAAAGTGATCTGGATTCAAGATGGTGGCATAGGCAGACATAGCTCACCTCTTCGCAAATCATCTCAAAATTACAACTAAATTACAGAATACCATCACTCAGTACCATCAAAAATCAAGTTGAATGGAAGTCTGACAACTATGGGATTAAAGAAATCACATCCATTCAGACTGGTAGGAGGGGCACAAATGTGGAACAGACTGGCCCCATACCCATGTGTAGTGGATAAAAATTAAGGAGGATATCTTGGGATCAAAGACTTCCAGCCCCAGGTCCTCCAGCCCAGGGTTGCTGTGCCAGGAAGATAAGTCCCCACAACTTCTGGCTGCAAAAACTAGTGGGAGTTAGTGGAAAAAAACATCTGGAACTTCAAACAGTTCCTCTTAAAGAACCTATACACAGACTCACCAACCCAGACTTACTCCCTCTGAGCTCCAGCACCAAAGTAGCAGCTTGAAAAGCACCAGTGGTATACAGAGAGGAACTGAAGTGTCTGGCATCAAGGTGAGCAGAGACTATAGTCCCTTTGTTAAATCCTCCCCCCCCCCCCCACAGAGTTGGTAACCTGGTGCTTATCTGAGACTCCATTAACCTGGATAACAGTTTGACTCCGCTGCCTTGGAGATCCCCAGAGACTCTACCCAGCCTGATTTACCAGCCCACCAAGCTGCTTTTCCATACGAATGGTTGGTCTTGGCTCATGCTTCACAACTTCCTAAATCTTATCAAACAATAACAGCTGGCTTCACTAAGCTCCAGGCCTGGCACTGGCAACAGCCAGTTTAGATTCACAGCTTGGCTTTGCCTGGGACTCTCCAAGCCCAGCACAAGCAGCAGCCATCTGAGATTGCTCTATAGCTCAGGCAGTGTGCCCCAGGACAAAACACAGGTAGGGGCTGACTTTGGCCTATACCACCTGGGAAACCCCAGGGTCAGCACACCAGTGGATAACTAAAGACAACTTTTGTAAACCACCACCCTACTCCTGCATAGCTGATCCTCTGCAAAGGGAAGTGGTTGGTGGTCAGTGGTCACAGACAATTCTTGCAGCTGACTGGCCTGGGTAAATCCCCCTCATTGATCTGTCAACAACAACCAAGGCTCAACTACAAGAGGAGGGTGTGCTCAGCCCACATGAAGGATGTACCTTGAGTACCCAGCTTGGGTGATAGGAGAGGCTGTGCCACTGGACCCTACAGGACACCTACTATATTACACTACCAAAATAGAGAGTCAAAGCAGCTCTACCTAATACATAGAAACAAACTCAAGGAGGCTGCGAAAACAAAGAGACAAAGAATCATGGCCCAAATGAAAGAATGGATCAAAGATAGCTAAATGAAATTGAGATAAACAATTTATCAGATACAGAGTTCAAAACTCTGATTATAAAGATGCTCAAGGAACTTAGTGAGGACCTCAACAGCATAAAAAAGACCCAGTCAGAAACAAAGAATACACAATTGAAATAAAGATCAATTTACAGGGAAACAACACTAGAGTGGATAAAACCAAGAATCAAATTAATGATTTGGAACATAAGGAAGCAAAAAACAACCAATTAGAACAACAAGAAGAAAAAAGAATAAAAAAAAAAGTGAGGAGAGTATAAACAGCCTCTGGGACAACTTCTAGAGGTCCAACATTTTCATCATAGGGGTGCCAGAAGGTGAAGTGAAAGAGCAAGAAATTGGAAATCTATTTGAAAAAATAGTGAAAGAAAATTTCCCTAATTTGGTGAAAGAAATAGACATGCAAGTCCAGTAACACATAATGTACCAAACAAAATGAATGCAAAAAAGCCCACTCCCAAGACACGTCGTAATTAAAATGCCACAGGTTAAAGATAAAGAGAAGAATCTTAAAAGCAGCAAGAGAAAATGAGTTAGTTACCTACAGGGGAGTCACCATAAGACTGTCAGCTTCTTTCTTAAAAGAAACTTTGCAGGCTAGAGGGAATTGGCAAGAAATATTCAAAGTAATGAAAAGCAGGGGCCTACAGCCAAGATTGCTCTACCCGGCAAAGTTGTCATGTAGATCAAAGGGCAGATAAAGAGCTTCCCAGATAAGAAAAAACTAAAGGAGTTCATCATCACCAAACCATTATTGTATGAAATGTTACAGAAACTTATTTAAGAAAAAGAAGAAGATCAAAACTATGAACAATAACAGAAAAATACATGTCTATCACCAACTGGATCTTAAAAAAAATAGCTAACAAAAATAACAGAGACAGAATCATAGATACAGAGAATGTTTTGATGGTTACAAAATAGGAGGGGGTAGGGGAGAAAGGGTGAGGAGATGAGGGGATTAAGAAATACAAATAGGTAGTTACAGAATAGCCATGGGGATGTAAAGTGCAGTATAGGCAATGGAGTAGCCTTATATGCGTGATGCATGGACACGAACAATGGTAGGGGGATTGCCTGAGGGAGGGGGGATTCTGGGTGGAGGTCGGGTCAAGGGGAAAAATCAGGACAACTGTAATGGCATAATCAATAAAGCATAATTAAAAAATAAAAGAATAAAATGATCCTGATTCCATTGTCTGGTAACAATAAGAACTTGGACCAAGTAAGTTTATTTCATTTTTTTTTTTTTACTTTATCCTGTACAATGGAATTGGTAACAATATTTTAAATAATTTTGTGAGAGTAACATTGGATGATGAATCATTACCCAGTCTGCTGGTGCAATGTCTGGCACATAAGCCTTCAACAAATGTTATTATGTACTATATATTTTATACATAATTATAAGTTAATATAATATAATTTATGAATTTTGTTGTCTATTAGATTATATATGTCATTATCATTACCCTTATTATGACTGTGCTCTAAAAGGTTAAATTTCTTTAGAGATGCCTAACTCAAAAGAAAAAGCAGCCATAATTTATTCACCAAATTCAGAGACATTAGAAACACTGGTCATTCCATAGACACCAACGTGAGAACAGTTTATCTCTCAGCAATCCTGAGCTGTCAGTAGTTTCCAGTTCTGCTGATTTATGCTTCACTCTGCGTTTAATCACACTTTTTCCTCTGCTCAGAATTTCCATTTTCTCCATCTTTCCTCTTTTCTAACTGCCTAAGTTTACTTAAAATTTTCTATTAGTTTCGGTTCAGCTGAAAGCACCTCTAGCCGCATTAGCACAGGTTACCTTTTTCTTTTAAGGGCTCCTATAATATTTTTGTGTGTAAAATCACCACTGTTTCATCTGCCATTCTGTAACAGTGTTTATGTTAGTCAACTTTCTTAAAACACAGGCTGCTATTGTGTCTTTGTATAATATCTCTTAGTTTACAGCCTGCTTTATCATAGGCACATGGTAAATATTACTGGATTTGATGGGCTTGAATCAGTATGGCAAATCTGCTAAAATATTAATAGGTTTAATGTGTATTTTTAAAAGCATATAGATAAATAACAAAACTACTTATAAAATGAATAAAGAAATGCAGCTATGTTTCAATATTAATTTCACAGAGAAATTGCCCTCCAGGCGACATCCTTGCCATCAGGTGTGTTTAGAGCATTTAATGACCTTTGTAATTCTCATTTTGATATTTCTTGTCTGATGCATACTTGTGCTCCTTTATTTTCTCCCTAATAATTTGTCTTTTCATTAGCCAAAACCATAGTATGTAAATAAAAAATTTTCTTGGATTAAATAGCCATGATTGTTTATAAAATAAACATTTGCTTTGATAATGCTCTATTGTATAAAAATTATTCTTGCTTTTATGACTTTCAGTCCCTTCATAATTTGAAATATAAATTAAATCCAACAACATATTAAATTTATGGAGTGACTTATAAAGTTTTCTTACTTTTAGTACCAATTTTGCATAACAAACCTCTGGTTTCCTCCTTTATAAAAATTCTTTCTGTATTTTCCATTTAATTGTTGTTGAAAACAATTTAATTATATTACCTTCAATCCAGTTATTATATATTTATTGATTATGAAAAAGATGACTATGATGTAGTCCTGCCTTTATATAATACCCGGCCTAGAGGAAAAGCACTTATTCATTGACATAATATTTTTATCCCTGAAGAAAAGGATTTGAAGTAGTCCTCAAAGAAAGACATTTGCACTGGTAAAAGAAATAATAACCATTGAAACAGCTTCAAGGCAAGGGGGATGCAAACAAGCAATTAAATATGATGTAAGAGGAGTATAAAATAATACCATAACATACCACAATACATGCTGTTGGAACACAGAACAGAAAATATTTCCTTCAAGACTGGAAGAGATGAAGAAAGCCTTTCTTGGAAGAGATTGGATTTGAACTTACATGTGATGGACAAGAAGATATTTATAAATGGATAAAAGCATATTGGGTCAAGGGAACAGCTACAAAACCACAAAATTCTTGTAGAATGAGTGTTTTGGTGACTCAGGTGTACAGTGAACATGGGGAGGATACTGATAAAGAGAAAGCCTCAAAGGCCCACTGCAGTTGCTTATTAGAACATCTTAGACTACATGTTATCCAATTTAGGGCAAGGGGAAACAGAGAAAGTTTGAGCAGGGTGTGACATGAGAACTCAGGTAGCTTTCGAAGAGAAGGAACTGGATTGAGAAAGAAAAGTTAGAGAATTATTGCAACAGTCAAGGAAAGAAAAAATGGGAATCAGAACTAGGTCATTGACAATATTCTTTAAGAGTAGGAACTGCAGTTTTTAAAAAGTAGTTCACAGAACCTAAAACATTACCTTGCATAAAATCAGCACTTAAAGTACTTGTTGATTGAGGAATATGATTTTAAGAAATTTCATCTTGTCCCAACGCTTTATTCACTTTTCAGTGTATGACAGCAATTACTCCATGATTTTATAAATTAACTTCTAATATCTTCATACTTTCAAGAATTAGGATTGATTTCTGGGGAATATGATTAACTTGTATACATTATTGAAAGAATGTGGGTTACCAGTATAAATCTGAATACAAAATTTAGATGGTTAACTCAAAATGCTGAAGAAAGTAACATTGGAAAGTAATTTTCTCTAGTTGATAGATTATTATAAAGACAAACTACCAAAGGGGACAATGCCAACAATATAAGATATTTCAAGAAATGAAGATTATTAGCCTCATTTGTTGATAAATATAAAATATATTAAATATGAATATATAAACATATAAAGCAGTTATATTACTGAATAATTGCAAATAATTTTTCTGAGTATACCACATAACTATACTTCCTTTTCGAATTCCATTCTTATCTATTTTATCCATTATTAAACAAACACATTTTGTAGTCCACATAATCCAACTATTTATTTTGAGCTCCATTCTCAAGACTGAGTTATTCTTGCTGTTAGATGTTTGAGTCGAAAGATTATTCTATGGAATTTCAAAATCTACCTTGGAGCAGCCAACCTGACCTCACATCATGGATTTTCTTTGTTTTCACTGCCAATATCTCCCATTTGTCCATTGGAGATAAAGGCAACCAGGATTTTAGTTTGGATACTGGTGAATAGGATCTGTCAGAAAGAATTTGAACAGTTCAGCACTTCTGAAATGTATTGTAGTTATTTTCCCCTCTTACTAGTCCTCATTATCTATACTTCTCGAATCCACTCATTGGGGCCGTGGCCCAGTTCTGAAGCAGGCTGTGAAGTTTATAAACTGCAGGAAGTTTATCATCTACAATTCTAATACTCCCAGCATAATCTCTTCAACCAAGAATTCCTGAGATCTTATTAAGAAAAGTATATAATTCTACATTTGTTTATTTTTACCCTTTTATCTGCTCTTCTAATTTTATTTTTCTTCCTGATTTTTGTGAAGGTTATGGCTCTAAATTATTAAACTCCTGCCACAAGGAGCTCTTTAAGATAAAGATCAAAGACAAATATGAAAAAGCCCAACACTGAGCTCTCTCTCTTTAGTGGGGAATGCAAAGTGTTGTAATATTAACATCACATACATAAAAATAATGAATACATTTAAAATGAAAAGTGGAAAATCCCTTGTCAATGAAAAACTGAACTTGCATATTAAGTTACTAGAAGACCCAAGGAGACTGTTAATCAGAGCAATGTGTTTTCAACATTTCTTCCAACATAAACAGAACTCTCTTTAAGCTGAACTATTCCTTTAAAACATAAATTGTAATTGCTCTGTTATCATTTCCAAAAGCCACAATTAATACCTAAATTTTCTCTGGATTAAAGGTATGCTGCATTATTTTAAGAAATACAGTTTCTCCATTGAAGAGTTATTAGGAATTCTAGAAGGTAAGGCTGATGCTAGTATACTGTAACATACTTGTCTGTCATCAAGAAAGCTGCAGCCTCAAGAGAGAGGGGCTGGACATTCTGTTATATTTTAAAACTCTAACATTATAAGTATTATAAAAGACCAAAAGTAGGATTATTTTACATTAAAGAACCTGATGTAAATATACACTCAAGAATAAATGTAGTATATTTTATTTTCAATTAGAATATATAATACGATGAAAGTTCATATACTATTTTTAATAAGTGTTCTCTCCAGTGAAGGATTTATATTGATCTATAAAGAATTTAGTTTAGGAAAAAAGCTTATATTTATGTCAAGTATTGTCAAATGTAAGGGATAATGCTATCAAGTTCCTCATAGTCTGGTTTTCTCCTTTATCTAATTAAAAGTTAGTGAGATTTGAGGAAAAAGAATTCTTAAAATACAATGACCCTTTCTCTTCTACATATTTCTGTTACATTGTACTTAAGTAAAAATAGAATTTTTTAAATTATTATACTCACAATTCAGGGAAAGGCTAATGACATATGTTTGTTCAGTTACTTTGAAATGCACAGAAATAGCAAAAAAAATTAATTCAAAGTAAAATAAATATTGCCTAATGTAAAATATAAGGAAACTTAAATTGTTTATTAAAAAATTACCAAAAATCATTAAATATGGCTTTGCCACAATTGTTTGAAAGTCACCATTGATGTTTAAGTTTACTCTAGGTAAAAGGTAAATGCTGTATTATTTTGGAAATGAATTTTCCAAAAGACTGGTTTAGGATATATTCATGCTGAATTTTCATTTGATGACATACACACATACACACAATAGGAAAAAATAAAGACTATCACTGCCCCCCCAAAAAAACCAACAAAAATTATAGATGTAGGTACCCGAATGTATTTACTGATAAAAGGAATTTTATCACAATCAGGTATTTATCAGCCTATCAATATGTGGCAGGTACCTAATGTATAATAAATTCAAGCTCTTAATCCTTATAATTTAATGTTTTAAAATTTTTATTTGAGGAAAAATTTTTTATATATAGGTTTAGGTTAAATGGCATTCTTCATGTTACTACAGCATCTGTATATTTAAATTTTCCTCTTAATTTTGCCTACATCCACATTTGCAGTACTTCAAATGTTTTCTCTTAACTGTGTTATTTTTCCTATGGAAGTTATAGGAAATAAGTAATATTGATATTTTGAACTGTGTTAGAATATAGATTGATATTTACATTTATACTTGAATCAGTTTAGATGTTATTTTGCTAATTTTCACATTAGTTATTTTAGAGTCTCCCAAAGGCCTAGCCTAACTCTGTGGAATAGGAAAACATATTTTAGTTTGTCATTCCGTTCTTGACTTGCCCCTATTTTCCTCAAAATCCTTCTGATACCTCAGCTTTAAATCCCTCCTGACTCTGAAGGACTGCTCTGTCACTCTTTCCTCACTCTCAACTGTTCTCATTCACCTACTGCCTCTACTGTGGTTTCTCATTGCCTTTAAAACTGCCCAAGTCTTGATCAGATTAAAAACATCTTTGGTTATGCTGCCCATTCTGACAAGTGTGAAGTGGTATCTCATTGTAGTTTTAATTTGCATATCTCTGATGGCTAGTGATGCTGAGGATCCCTTCATATGTCTTTGGGTCCTCTGTATGTCCTTCTTGGAGAAGTGGCTATTCAGGTTTTTTGCCCATTTCTTCATTGGGTTGTTTGTCTTCCTGGAATGGAGTCATGTGAGTTCTTTATATATTTTGGACATCAAACCCTTGTTCAAGGTATCATTGTCAAATATATTGTCCCATACAGTTGGTTCCCTTTTCATTTTGCTGATGTTTTCTTTATCCATAGAGAAGCGTTTTATTTTGATGAAGTCCTATTTGTTTATTCTTTCCTTTATGTCCCTTGTTCTGGGGGACGTATTGGTGAAAATGTTGCTGAATGAAATACCCGAGATTTTCCTCCGTACGTCGCCCTCTATGATTTTTATGGTGTTGTGACTTATATTTAAGTCTTTTATCCACCTTGAGTTTATTTTTGTGTTTGGTATAAGTTGGTGGTTGAGTTTCATTTTTTTGCATACAGCTGTCCAGATCTCCCAACACCATTTGTTGAAGAGGCTATTTTTACTCCACTTTATGCTTCTGCCCCCGTTGTCACATACTAATTGACCATAGAGACTGGGGGTTATTTCTGGGCTCTCTATTCTGTTCCATTGGTCTATGTGTCTATTCTTATGCCAGTACCAGACTGTTTTGATTATTGTGGACTTATAATATAGTTTGATGTCAGATATTATGATCCCTCCTACTTTGTTCTTCTTTCTCAAAATTGCTGCAGCTATTCAGGGCCATTTAGGGTTTCATATAAATTTTTGAAATGTTTTTTATAACCAAATCAACAAACAACAAGTGCTGGTGAGGTTGTGGAGAAAAGAGAGCCCTAGTACATTGTTGGTGGGTATGTAGACTGGTGCAGTCACTGTGGAAAACAGTATTGAATTTCCTCAGAAAACTAAAAATGGAACTGCCGTTTGACCCAGCAATTTCACTGCTGAGATTATACCCTAAGAAACCTTAAACACCAATTCAAAAGAACCTATGCACTCCAATGTTCATAGCAGAGCAATTTACAATAGCTCAGTCTCAGAAGCAATCTTAATGCCCATCTGTGAATGAATGTATCAAAAAACTGTGGTACATTTATACAATGGAATATTACACAGCAGAAAGAAAGAAGGAGCTCCCACCCTTTGCAACAGCATGGATATATCTGGAGAGCATGATGCTAAGTGAAATAAGCCAGGCGATGTGATGTGGCCTCTGGCCAGCAGTGTCCATGGTGTGGTGGATGAGACGAAACAAATTCACATGGACTACCAAAGTCCTGTGGAGAGAAAGGGACATCACAGCCACTATCTAAGAGGAGAGCACCTTGGTCATTGTCTCAAGGGGAGAGTGCCTCAACCCTTGCCTTGACAAGCTTTTATTGGATTTCTAATAGCATAGGTTCTCATTCATTATGCTCAGGTTTGCTTTAGGTGATTACTTTTACAGATAACAAAGGAAAGGATGTTACCAATTACTTCCTACAGATTAACAAGGAAAAAATGTTGCAAATGCAAGGGAACATAAGAGTGATTGGCCTGGTTACATTCTGTCCTTGGAGAATTAGCACAGACTTCAGGAAGTTACTTTAAAGATATGCAGTAAATATTTGCTGCTTCAACTCATGGTGAGGAAGTTTTAGTAAGAGCAAGCCTCAAAGCAGCCTAGATATAATGCAGGCCTGGTTTCCCACAAGAAAACGGATCCATGGGTTTGTCTTCCTGTGTGCCAAGATGCGCCTATTGGCTTTCCAATAGGGCTGGGCTACATTTGCCATTCCATGAGGATAGGTTCCCTATAGTAATGAAAGACAAATACTGTATGATCTCACCTATAAGTGGAACCTGATCAACAAAACAGCGAAATATAAACAGTGACATTGAAATAAAGAATAAACTGATGGTAACCAGAGGAGAAAAGGGACAAGATAATGGGGGAAATAAGGCAAGGGTCATCAATGAACATCTATAAAGGACATATGGACAAAGCCAAGGGTGGTAGGATCCAGGTTAGGAGAGGGGGATGGGTGGAATGGAGTGGGGTAGGGAGGGTGTGGTAGGGAAAAAATGAAGACAACTGTACTTGAAAAACAATTTTTAAAAAAGGAAAAAAATAAAATGAAATCCTACAGAACTTTCTTATACAGAAAATAAAAATCTTTGTTTGACTCAAAGACAGTGTCTCTTTTTTTTACATCTGAAACTTCTACATAGAATAATCTATAAACTCAGACATCCTTTACTCATAACATTCTCTTGCTGATATTTTTTCTAAAGATTTTTAAAAAGATTTTACTTATTTATTTTTAGAGAGAGGGGAAAGGAGAGAGAAGAAGGAGAGAGACATCAATGTGTGGTTGCCTCTCATGCTCCCCCTACTGGGGACCTGGCCCACAACCCAGGCATGTGCCCTGACTAAGAATTGAATTGTCAACCCTTAGGTCCACAGGCCTGTGCCCAAGCCATGAGCTACACCAGCCAGGGCCCCTTGTTGATCTTTTTTAATGTTAATTTTGTGTATGTAACTGAACTCAAATTGTTTTTTTCCAGTTTTGATGTTTTTGTCTCAGTTTTCACTCTTAAGTTTGTTTTATATTATGAAATAATATATGCTCATGGCTCTCTTCCTATCCTTATGAGAGAAACTTCTACTATGTTTTTTTTTTTGCAATATTAAACAAAAACTGATATTTGGCACTTTTCAAAGGTTAATCATTTGACCTATGTCTTTTTATAAATTATCTCCCCTAAAGAACTCAATCTTTATCATGGTTTTATACAGCTTTTAACTATGTCTACACTGTCGGTGTCTCCTCTGTCAAAATTAAATTGTTTGGGATGTACCTGTTATTGGAAAACCTGAAAGTATCAAATTAAAACAAATCTATTCATGACAATGAGAGAATTCAGTGAGGTCCATGCTAACAAGAATGATGGGTCATTTATAGTGGCGACAACAGACTTTTAGTGAGAAATATAAAGCCAAATGTCAGCCTCACCTCGATAGCAAAGAAATTGCATATTGATCAAAGATTTGGATGTAAAATTGAACTCAAGTTTTCTGAAAGCAAATCTGTATACATTTATTTGTGACCTTAGTGATGAAAAACAAAATCATAAAAATTGTAAGATATATAACAAATAAAGTACTAATTGCTTTACAAGGAGTTTACAAGGAGTTATGAAAACCAATGTTACACAAATGAAGTAAGTAAAAAGGCACAAAGTATATAAATAGGTAATATACTGAAAGAGAAATAGAAACACAAATAAATGTATATACAGATGGAAAAATGTTCAATCTCACTTCTAATTAAAAAAACAATATACTTAATTTCATCAGTCACAAGTAATACCTGGTTCTAGCAAAGATGTATGTGCAATGGGGGAACATCTTCGTGGGTTCTTTGAAGTGTAGACTACTAGCAATTTTGGGAAGTAATTTAAGTGTTTCTATACAAATTTTAAATGTATACCTTTTGATGCAACAGTTCTACTATTAGGTGGTTAACTATAAATACATATGTCTACTATATAAAGATAATCTACAAATGTAATAAAAAATAAAACTATAAATTTTCATCAAAAGAGCATCAGTCATATAAATCTATTATACCTACATAATAATTTAAATCTAAATATAGTACTATATTCTTTAATATAGAAAGAACTAAAATATGTTATTAAATTTAAAAATATATGGAATTATGTGTTAGTTTGAGTAACATAAAATTGGTGGACAACAATTAGCAATTTTGTTCAGTTCAAGTTCAAAATGTTAAGATAACACAAGAAATTCTTAAAGTAACTATTTGGAAGATAAAATGGGTCCAGGTTTGAGATAGGAAGGATTTTACTTGTGATTTATTTGTTAAATATTCTAATTATATAGACTTTTTACTTTTATTTCAACAAATCAATATGTATTGCTTGGGTGATTAAAATTAAAATTAAAAGATGAGTTTATGGATAGTTCTTTTCTTTTAGGACTTTATGTATATAGGTTTTAATATTATTTTAAAAATAATTTTTTCTTACTAGAAAACTGCTCTAACCACTGGAGTTATAAACGAGGTGTTCTGTAGAATATTCACTTTGAATACTGACTTTTCTACCAAAAAGATTTGTTAACAACCTTTATTAGTGCATTATCATTTTATTGTTATTAACTATATTTAAGGAAGATACATATAAATGGATTTACCTTTAGCATAAATATTTCCTAGGCTGTTTACATTTAAGCTCTTTAGTTATCTGATTTTCTGATTTATTAGAAAAAATAACTATTAAAAAGCAAATATTGAAATATCTGTTAAAATTATAGATTGATTTGAAATGACATACTCATATAGAAGAATTTTCCTATGCATGATGTTTTTAATAGGGGTAAATGCGATTCTCTAATATGAGGAGAATGCATTATTCATAATAGGTAAGTATGTTCACATCATGAACTTTTCTTATCAGACTGCACGGTTAGCCAGAAACTTAATTATAAATACTTGAAAGTTAACACCACTACCCTACTTAACAAATAATTTCTATTGAAATGTATGTCTGCCATTGCTATTATCTATTTTCATGTGTATTAGAATCAATTCAAATCAATAATGTGGTATGCTTTGACTAAAAATGATTTAGGGCAGAATAAACAGTCCAAGGAACAGAATATTTTTATAAATATATTTTGATTGGTAGTTAGCCTTTTTAAATCTAGAGTTTTACTTAACAAAGCATATAGAAGAGAGTTCACTAATCTTTGAAACTTCTTATTGTCAGAAAGAGGTTCTATATCAAATGAATCCCATCTGTTATTGACTGAATTATGTTCTCCAAAATTCATATGTAAAAACCCTAACCCCAATGTGACTGTCTTTGAAGATAGGGTTTTTATGGAAGTAATGTAGGTTAATTGAGGTCAAAGGATAGGACTCTAATACATTAGGACTTGTTTACTGATAAGAATAAGAGACTCGGGAGATCTCTTTATCCCTGAGACAGTTTAAAAGAGCTGTGAAAAGGCCAAGTGAGGACACAGTGAGAAGGCAGCTGTCCACAAATTAGAAAGAGAGGTCTCACCAGAAACCAACCATGCTGGCACCTTAATCTTAAACTTCAAGATATTCACAATTGTGAGAAAATAAGTGTCTGTTTTCTAAGTCAATCAGTATTGCTTGGGACCATTGCATGGTCCTTTGTCATGGCAGCCTGAACAGACTTAAACAATTCTACATTTTTTTGTAAAAAATCATAAAATTTTGAACTATATAGTGTTTTATAGTTAATTAGTCATGTATAATGTTACTTAAAATATAAGCACATTTTTTACAACTTTATCTTTGGCTGTAGGATTTTTATGAAAGTTTTTAAGTAAATATGTTGGACCTGCAAAAGTTCATTATTTTCTGAGAAATAGTAAATCCTCACCTTTGGATCAATTAAGTCCAAAGTCACCCAATTAACTATTTCTTAAGTACAAACTAGAATGTACAGGTCGGGCATCAAATAGAGTCTGAAATATGCCTGCTCTAAGTCATCATTGTCTCAGATAATGTGGCAAGGACTGTGGATGATCTGAGAGTTTCAGTCTGCTCTATGCTGATAATACAACAGCTGACAATCATTTCCTAAAACTCCCAAGGTTGCATTGAATCCACATATAGGGTCCCAGGATCATGCTTGTAACATGTTTCTTAAAAGTCCATCCCTGTCTCAGCTATTGCAGTACCATGCCGGTACTTTAAGGATATTATGTACTTAAGAATAAAAACAAACTTTTTAATAACCAACTGTAATTATACTTATAGAAAATTATAAGATTCTCATAAGGAATAATATGAACCCCTCATGTGAACCAATATATTTTTACCTGAGCTCCTCTGAAGTATAGTTGTGTGGGAGTATTAAGATATGTATGCATGTACTTCTGGGGGGGGGGGAAATGACTGTTATATGCAAAGACAGAAGATTGGAGATACTTATCTTCCTATTCCTTTCCAGGAACACTGTATTTGATGGCTCATGGCTTCTGGAGGACCCAGGGGTAAAAGCACCAGACAGTTTAAAAGAGCTGTGGTATATTCTCCAGGCACCAAAAGGATTTATTACATGCAAATTTCCATTAGCACTAATGGGAGTTATTATAGGTGATTCATACTTTAAAGATAATTAACTAAAAGTTGGTTTCTATTTTGTCCACTTTGAATGACTCTCTTCTTTTATTTTGCAAAATTCATAGGAAAAGAAGAATAAACATCAGCAATTTAAATATTTCATAAAATAACTGTAAGTGAAATGGTGTGCTCTTTATGGTTGATCAATTTCAAATGCCTATTTTTGAATTCTCAACAATGTGCCCCTGGCACTCCTTCCTCACTTCTCTCGGTGTGCTAATTAGCCAGGGAAGACCAGTTTTAACATGAGGTTGATATGCTGCTATTATTAGTCACATAATACATGACAAAGCCATATAAGAGGAAGTATTTTGTTGTTGTTACCTTCATTTCAAGTATAATTAGAAGCAGATTATTGTCTAGCAATCATTATTATTTATTGGAAAAATTTAAGGTACTAGAGTACATTAGTATAAAAGCTTTCATCTCTTCTTTTTTTGAATAATTATATGATATATTATCCCAAACAAGGCAGATAAAGAAGAAAAGTGAATCAAATAATATACCTGATGACTAAAAACATGACAGATTTAAATTTAACTTAATTTTAAACATCAAGGGTCTGAATACACAAACTCAAAGACAGATTGTATTCTTTGAGAAGCATGCTGTTTGGGAGAAAAATAATGTAAGTTGACATATGAGTGCAGCTTTCCCTGTTCCCTTCCCAATACGTCACCTCCCATCCTACATACAGCCTTTCTGCTTTGAGTCATAGTACCTCTAAGATTCATCTTAATGCTAATATTCTGTGGTTTGATGATCCTGTAACCCTGGAAAATGAGGTCGAAATACTAGAAAATCTATTGTATGTATATTTACATTCAGGACAGATTAAGTACATATCCTTTAGACTGTGCTTACTGATTTTGAAGACTTATTCCCATTCAATTTTGCTTTAAATTTTTTCTCTCTCATGTACTGTTACATTATTCTATTATTTTATTATGTTAGCTCTCAAAATGGAACTCATTGCCATTTCATTGAGTTAAAAACAAAATTCAACCTAGTAAATCTGAAGCTCTAATTGGCCTTATTAAGTGATTCATGAATGAGGCAGCATCCCATCTCACCACTAGAAGGACGATCAGAGGGGGTCTACAAAATGGAAGGTTATATAAGAAGAAGAGTGGGGGAAGGCAGCTACTAACTAAAGAGAATAACAGTTTATTTGAGACCAGAACATCTTGTGGAGGTGGGGGTCACTATAAAGATATTTGTCATACAGATTTCCTCTTCTTTACATGGGAATGGAGAGAGGGTGTAGGTGACAGATTACCACATTGGTGACCAGAAAAATTGTGACTGGTTGATTAAGATTATATTTCTGGGAAGGGTTGCAACAGCAATTAGATCAGATATTAACTCTAGGTTTGGTATCATGGGCTTTAGCACAAGTGACACCATTTTGGGGCCTGTGGTTTTCTCTTTAACGATTGTTTCAGTGAGTATTTCAATGGCAGTAATAAACAAATCTCTAGGATTTTGCTCATATAATTGCACAATGCCAAATTAATAGCTTCGTTGAAGAGGTTACATGTGGCCTTTGTCTATGTGCAAATGAGCAGAGAAGCTTTTCAGAAAGCCAATCTCTCTCACAGACTGCAACTTTCATCATTTTATAACAAAATCTGAAGTAATGGTTCAAAGTGCATGCTGATCTTGATGACATACACAAAGCTGAGTAAAATCCACTTTAGCACTACATGTATAGTTCACAGTTTCAGATCAGTAGCTGGTGTAACAAGTAGACATTATTTTTGTGAATTTTCTGTTCTGACTTCAGTGTTTGTGAATTAACTGTGTACTTTCAAAGGATTTTCATAAAATGTCAAAGCAAGAACTTTATAGATAAACAAAAATAAACAATATGTGTTCCACAAAAAAAAGGTAGTATTGGTTTTTAAGTGTGGAGATAAAATGCCCAGTAAAGACTGAAATATACTCTTGATTTTAGCTTGAATATGCAAGATGCTCTTACAAGTTTCATCAAAATTTATATTTGTATCTTAATGATAACTGAGACAAAATTCTTATTAGAAATAGTTTATGCAGTTCAACAAATATTTCTGAGCACTTAGTATTTTCCAGACACTGTGCTGGACATATAAAAACAAATGCCATTAAAGTTCATGGTTAAGAATGAAATAGAATATGCACATAATCACACACAAACATACTACAATTGTCTATGTATGCATGCAAGTATGTATGTATATATGTATAAAATAAAGCACAGACATTATGAGTAATAATGATGTGGAAACCTTGAAAAAGGTGGTGGGGGAAATTGAAGAGTCAAATGTGATAGAATAGATAGAACTTTGATATTTTATAGGGTACACTTGACACCTCCACCCTTCTTGATAAACCCTCTTTTCTTATTTTTAACTGCAGCACATCTCACTAGCTACTCCTTTTAGACTTCTTTCCCAGCTATATTCTTCTGTGCACAGTCTATATGTAGAGAAGCTCGGGGTGGGGAGCCTAGTGCCTCTTTTTTCACCTCTCACCCTTGGTCTTCATGGCCATCCGTATTTTAGTGACTTCTGAGTTTTTATTTTCACATTAGTCCTCTCTTGGTAGATCCAGATGGGTAAATTCTACTCTACTTCACATCTTTAAATGGTAATTATATTAGCATCCTGAGTATATTAAAATATCAATTTGGAAATATTCCTTCCCCTTGCCAGCAAACACAACTGTGCTCTAAATTTCTCTATCTTAATAAATAGTGCTAGCACTTACCATATCTTCAACCCAAAACTGTAGGAGTAATCCCTGACCTCTTTGGTCTTCTCACCCTTCAAAGTGAACCCAGGATCAAATCTTATTGTCCCTCCAACCAGAGTCGTATTCACTACCTTCTATTTACTTTGCCATTATCAGAGTTTATGCCAGATGATCAATTTACCAAAACCTTGTTTTAAAAAAATTAGTATAACATCAATTGTCTGAAAGCCAGTTCATAAAAATCCAATGGTTGTGCTGGCCAGCATGGCTCAGTTGGTGCATCATGCTGTAACTGAGAAGTTGTGGGTTAATTCCCTGTCAGGTGCAATACCAGTAAAGCACGGGCATGTATGGGAGGCAACCAATTGATGTTTCTCTCTCTCATGTCCCTTCTCTCTGTATCTCTGTGCCCCTTCCTTTCTCTCTAAAAATGTCTTCCAGTGAGGACTGAAATAAAATCCAATGGCCAAAAATGCAAATTAATTCCAACATATTTGTGTTGAACATTTGTAGTTTCCAGCATATTGTGATTTCAACAGAGTTTGAGGATTTTTTAATTATCTGTAACATAAGTTGATTCTGGTAGGTTTTTTTTAAGATTTAATTTCTTTATTTTAAGAGACAGGGGAAGGGAGGGAGACAGGGAAACATTAATGTGTGGTTGTCCCTGGAGTGCTTCCTACTGGGGACTTGGCCTGAAACCCAGGTATGTGACCTGACTGGGAAATGAACCAGTGACCTTTTGGTTCACGAGCCAGCACTCAGTCCACTGAGTTATACCAGCCAGGGCTGATTCAGGTCGTTTTAATATGACTAAATCTTTAGGTATTTTGTAGTGAATTTGTTGATGAAATTGATTTAACTATTTTAAGAATGCCCTTAAGCAATTCTCAGATATTAACTTTGTTGAACTTATTGATGAACTTGTGCCTATAAATTTACTGAAAGTTAGAAACTCACTCTTTCATTTTAAAATCTTAATATTGGATATGTATGTCCAAGTAAGTCTTGTCAGGGAAAATACAGAAGACATTCTCATTCCCAAACCAGGGAATAATTTAAAAAAATCAGGAGTACACTACATTTTGCCTTGCCAGAGTGAAATGGCTCATAAAAAATAAAAAAAATAAACTGAATATAAGAACAACAAATTGAAATTTAAATCGCTTGACTAAAATACCTCAGAAATTTCCAAAGTTTATTGAAACTATCCATTTCTATCAAAATATTTCTAAACTTTGTGAATAGATAATCTTTTCCAGTAAATTTGTAAATTTGGCCATTTGCTGATTCAGCATATTCATCATACAGCATATTTATGAATTGTTTTAAAAGATTCAGTCATTCTATAATTGATGTATGTTTGGGGCAAATTGAACTAAAATCATTCATTCATTTTATCTTGATTGGAATATTAGAAATCTTTCTAATTAGTCTTCTCTTTTTTATTCTTGTGCAATTCCTCTAATACTCTTTTCACAGCAGCCAAAATAATCACTTTGAAATGCTATGATGATCTTATTACTGTCTATTTATAGTCTATTAATGGAGTCCCAATTTACACAGTAAAATTGAATCTCGTCAGGAGAACTTCAGTTCAATTGGTGAACTGACTCCTTATTACATCTCCAACTTCATCTCAAGCCACTCTTTTCCTGTTTACCACGTGTTAATCGGTCACCTGGATCTCTATCCCTGTACAGAGTAGATGAAATAGTTTCTGTCTTGGGTCTTTGTATTGTTCACTCTGCCTAAAATTTCCATTTCCTGCTTCTTTATTCAGCTTACTTCTTTTAATCTATAATATCACTCCCTTAAATAATGATTGTCTAACCATTTTCTTTGAAAACCTGCCTCATTCTTCTTTATCATAGCAATCTTTTCTTTTTCTTTCAAACTCCACTTCCTTCGAGATTTCCTTTATTTAGGCATCAGGTGATGTGTTTTATTGTCTAAGTCCCTGTAACATAAATTTCATGAGTAAAAGCAACTTTGTCTCGTTCAACCTTGCTTCATCACTGGACTTAGCAGATTTGGTGCTCCTTACGTATTTGCTGTTCTATAAAATGAAATATAATATGACATTTGGTGCAATAAAATACATAGAAATTGACTCTTTGATATAAAAAATAATGGATTCCAGAAGCTATCTTATCAATATGTTTAATATTCAGATAAAAATTCCACAATAAATTATTAAATAAATGATTTGTTGGGGAATTAAAAGTAATACTGGTAACTATCATACTTACTAAAAAATATGTAAAAATTAAATTGACTATAATCCTGATTGGGCCTTTTGATCAATAGATGAAGTGACTGCTCTGTAAATAGGATGTTTTTATTTTAGCTTATATTCGGGAAACTATTTTCATAGCATTATAGATAAGATGGAGAAATAGATACCAGATTATATTATAAACCTGTGGACTAATGGCTATTTGGGCAACTCTCTCAAAAGATGAGTATTTATTAATTAAATCTCATCAACCTGTAGAAATTACTCTAGGGGTATATAATGAATTATCTTTTGGTTTTATGGCATTTTTTAAAAGTCAAAATATTCCTAAAAGTGTATAATGCATTCAGTCAATGTTACAAAGCAGGAGAATTGTTAAAATATTCAGCATTAGGATCAGAATAAAAGTATATAAAATTAGGCTAAAATGAGCTAAAAACAAGTCAAATAAGGTTTATTAACAATAAATATAAAAAAATTGTTTTTATTTGCAATTTAAAAACACAGATATTTGGTGAGAGAAGACTGACAGCTCTTTGAGGGGTGGCAGGTAGATATTTTAGTGGAATTCAAGCTTAACCGCAAGTCACCCTCTTGTGTTTGTAAGTATAAAAATGGAAGTTGGAAAAGAAGTTCCATTAATAGAAACATGATCCATACAAAAGAGAGATTGGTCCATTTCAATATTTATGAGTCCAACCACTTGGGGTATATATTTTGCATATGACATTAGAAAACAAAGGCTTGTCTAGAAGGTAAAAATGCCTGGAAACTGTTATTTAAGCAAAAGGTATTTGAAACTGTAAACTGGAAAACTGAGCAGGCAAGTAATACAAAAAAAAAGTTTGGAGAATTAATAAAATTAAAAATTGTTTTTCAAAAGTAAAAATTTCTGATTTTATTCTTGTTAAAAACTGGTTTTAAACTGTTAAGCAAAGAAATTTAAAAAAAATCAGCAATGGTTCCATGGGAATGGGAGTCTTGTAATGATCAAAGCTGCCATTTATTAAGGACTTATGTGCCATGCACTATGGAGATTGTTTGCATATATTATCTTATACTGTTACCCACTGGGGACTGGCCCAGAGCAGATCTGCCTTAGGCTGGCCTGTACAGTATGGGTTCTTGACTTCTTGTAGGAAAGATTTTACAATACAAGTCCAGGTGATTTTGAGAGTATATCTATTAAGAATGGGGACTGCGAGAAAAATGAAGGACTTAGAGTAGAAGAAGGAACAGGAGAGAGTCTAGGCAGTGTTTTGCTTTGGCTCTCTAGAAAAGTTATAGGAAAGGAGTGAGCCAGGGCAGGGCTGCTTTCAGCTCACTGGGAAGTCAGAGGAAAAGGGGACCCTGGAGACAGGATCAAGGGATAAGCCGCTAGAGCTGCCACTGCTCACTGCTCAGGGGGCTGCAAGTCTCCTTTAGACCCTCAAGAGGGAGGAAATAAAAGGTTCATGCCTGGAAGGGGCATGGGCAGGCTCTAGAGCCAACCTCCAGAGTACCCCGAGGACTTACCTTGTGTGTGTGTGTGTGTGTGTGTGTGTGTGTGTGTGTGTGTGTGAGAGAGAGAGAGAGAGAGAGAGAGAACCTTAGAGGAGGATTTTAGCAGAATATTTATTAGCTTCCCAAGTGTATTTTTACTATATTGATGTGTCAAAATGAATGTATAGGGAGGTTTGGGAATATTTTTTAGTCTGTCATATTGTTTTATTTTTATTTTGAGACTGTCTGGCTTTTTTTTTTATTTGCTTCCCTGACTTTATCTGTCCTCGGGTTTAGTTGTCATAAATGATATTTAATTGGGTCTCTATTCTTTATTTTCCAGATCAGGGGGATTTAAGCTATATATTCTTTGGTTAGGGAGGGGAGGTATAAACCATTTCTTCTAGAGTGTTTTTGGTTAGGGGAAATAATGTCTTACAATTCACCAGGTGGCTATCAGTTGTTCAGAATATTTGACCTTGTTTAATTTTTTTCTCAGTTTTTCCATTCCACTTGTCCAGGAATTTTCCTAGCTTTTTATTATCCTGTCACAATATCACTCACAGAATATCTTGGAAAAATGGATATTATTATTCTTATCATATCATCGGCAAATAGAGGCACTGATTATTTAATAATTCTTCCCAGAGATCAGAGTAAGAAAATAGAAGCATTGAATTTTTTGCCTGAATCTGTTGGACTTTCTAGTCCATATTGTTTACAATGTAATAGGTTGTTTTTTCCAGCTTATTTACATTTTTAAATATTTTATGTTGGTGTAATGATTATGAATTACTCTGAAGAAAGGAAACATGTTTAAGTTAAAATAATAAAAATTCTGAAAGTATTGAGTTATGTTGAGAGCCAGGAAGTAGAAGCAGAAAATGGCTTGCAAATGGATAAAGAAAAAATATTTTTAGAGAAAAAATGTATTTCTTTCAAAAAATTGTTATATTAATTCATCTTAACTCCATACATTTTCTATAGTGATTGAGAAAATATCTTCAATATCTACAGTAAAATAAATATGGTCTTTTGTTCTTTTAGAAAACAGTTTCAACTTTAGAATACATGCCAACCTCAGAAATCCGTGGGATAAGCCTTCACAGCTGTTCAACTAGCAATTAACACCTTTGTTATTATTTTACAATTTAAAATTTTTGTCAAAATTTCCCCCATTTTATTGTCACAAAACGCTTCTTTATTTTACAGATAAGAAACCAGATCATCAGAAATTTAAGTGACATATTTGATGCCATAGAGGAAGCAAGAGGTAAAAGACTGTTAAGTACTTCTGACTTTAAATTTTGTGTCACACACTACATAGACTCAAAATAGCAAAAGCAGGGAAGTGCATATAAAACAACACAAAATGCTATATATTATAAAAGCAGCATTACTGACAGGAATGCATTGACAGTAAAGTATCGGTGCTGAGATGTTGAATCTAGAAGATCGTCCACTGTCATTGCCCTTGTGCAGTTGAATATTCTCAAAATCCTATGTGATCATAAATTGAGAATCTATATCATTTTCAAGGCTATCTTTATTTTACACTTATCCTTTTTTACAAGTAATATATTCTAGTAAGAGAAATAGACCATTAGCCATGTTTCTAAGTGAAAGAAATTGTGTACTTTTTTAATACAGATTGGTTTTGTTACAGCTAAATTAAACTAATTTATCACTAAGTTTGTGGTGAAAATGAACCCTTTATAGAAACATGATTTAAAACTTTAACCAATTATGGTTTGACATAACAAATATCATAATAAGTATAATTTCTATAACTAACATTCTCTAGAGGTTAAAATCTGGAGGTTACAAATCAATAATCCTTAATAATATTAATATCACTTTTTTCAATATTCTAGGGAAACTCTTTGCCCTGATTAACAAATAATCTTAGATGGACTCTCAAATCTATGATACCATGGTATAGAATACATTTATATTTAACATGAATTTTAAGGGAATATGTACTTATTTGCTGTTTTCATACCTGTTTTTGAACAGCATGATCTACCTAGCTTCTGGGTCACCCTCTCAAACTACTTATTTATGTCAAATGTTCACCATTCTTTCAAGGTTTTTATAAGCCCATCACAAAGTTATACCTCCCAGTCATGGCCAAATTAAATAACATAGAGGTTATAAGTTTGTCTCTCCACATTTAAAATTGGTCTTGTAAATTTAAAGTCTGAGATACTTCTGTGGAGTGGCTGATCACAAATTGGAGACAGATCTATTTAAGAGTAAGAAAAATGTCTTCACAGATCATTTTTAAGGCTTTAATATAAATGTACATGTGAAAAGTATATGAGTGAATGATTTCATATGTATTTAATTATCCTATCCACACTAGTGATACCATTGTTCAGCCTTAATTTATTTCCCCTGTGTTCTCCCTATTTTTCCTCTTTTTTGGTTATCATTGACAGGAGGATTATATAAAAATTAAGTTTGAGTAGAAAAAATAATTTAAAAAAATTAAACAGTGTGATTCAGAAAAATCAAAATCAAGATTCTCCTCTTTTGATTTTGTGCTTGTCTTCAAAAGGATCTTACTTTAATAAATGTTTAGTAATTGTTATTTGATAATGTTAATAATGATAATGCATCTGAAGTCCATGAGCATTAGATCTTTACTGGAAATGTAAAAATAAAAATCAATGTGGGGGATGGGATGGGTGGAGGTTACAGAGGGTAATAGGGAGATAAATGGTAATGGAAAAATGCAATAAAATTAAAAAATTAAAATTAAAATACAAATTTATTATTGAATTTTACTATTTTAATAAAATATCATTAAACAGCATTCCATTTGGAAAATAGAAAATAAAATAAAGAAAGCCAGTATGTTCCCAGAAAGACTAGCTGACAAAATATGACACCAACAGAGCAAAATGTTCCTAGCCAAGCTAATAGCCCATAGAACAATGGTAGCATGCAATTTATACTTGAACTCTGAAGTCTAGATTTTCACAGATGCTGCTAAATGTCATACTTCCACCATGTCATAATGAACAAAAGGTAAGCCCTTAGGTGAAACCAACAACTGTGTCACCATTGCAACTCAACTTATGTATATGGTTCCTGAGGCCATTACAAAGAATCCAGGGATCATGCCATTTGTTCAATCCATGAGCAATAGGGATATTACAAATCTAGGTCTGCCATTAACAAGAGAAACCCCTGTAAATCCAGAGCCAACCAAATCTTCAAGACATTCAATTCTGATGCAGTTAAATGGACTCTGGAGAGACAGATACCAAAAAATGGACTACTGCTCTATGTAAAACTGACAACCACCAAAATTACAGTAAAAAAAAAATGAAATTATATGAGGACATGCCTAAGCATAATGTCAAGCAACAGGACATGGCCAATGACTGCTGGGAAACCATAGCAACAAGCAGACCAAGCTGGCATGTCAGTAATCTGAGATGGGATCGTTTTCATAAAGGGAGGAAGCTGAGCTGTAAGCAGGATGGAGTCTGTAAACATAAAACAAGCATACTTTCTCTCTTACAGAAAGGAACGGCATTATATTAGTTACAGTATTCTAATAGAGGTCAGCAACAATAGCACTGTTATTAAAAGAGAATCACACTGGAGCCTCCTATTCTTTTAGACTCGATGTGTCAGGCCTATCTTACAATAAAATAATTTTGGTAATTCATAATTTATCCTTGTTGAATGTTATTTGAGAAAAATATATTTCTACCAAAACAATAATGAAGGACACTAGAACAAAGTTTTAATCTTTTACTTCTAAGGTAAATAACAAAGAATTTTATTTGGTAATCGGCATTTAGAAATTGAGGATGAATAGGAAATGCTGTATGTAACAGCTTTTTCAGATGGAACGTGGAGATTCAAAATATTTAAATGCATTCTGCATGTCAAAAATGGAACATATCATTTTCTCAACATAAATCTTGAGAACACAAGGAACATGTAAATTTGTAGAAATGGAAACACTGAGATTCATTTTACATTTTGGAAAAGGAAAATGCTTTCTTCTTTTTCATATCTATCATAAGGTATTTAATTAATAGGAAAATGTAAAAAGAACCACTGCCTACTAATGATATAAGACATTCTCTATATTTCTTTCTATTATTACTCTCTTGAATATTTATAAGCCAGACTACACATTTTCCTGTATGAATTAGCTGTAAATCTCAAGTTATATCTTAGCCAAGTAAATACATCTTCAAGAAAAGAACTTTAATGAAGGGGAAAATGGGATTTGGAAACCAAATTTGAAGTACAACTTTTTAGACAGTATTTTATTTGAGACACTTTGCTGTGTTACTGTAAGACAAAAAATTTCATTAAGATGAGTAGTTTTATTAATTGAGATGAAAGCAGTTGGGTCCATTATTGTTTCCAACAGGATAAAAGACATTTTTAAAAGGCTAACTATTGTATATGGTTATAATTGTATTAGTTTAAGAATATCAGTACTATAGTCACTCTCCACCTGTCCTCTAATGCAGTGTCCAGAGGAGAGAGAAGAGGGATTTCGGGGGAGAGGAGGAGGGGTTTATAGGATTAAAGTTAAAGGACACAGGGATAAAAGATAGGGGGAGGGTGGTAATGGGAGGGAGGTAGGGAAGGGGGGTGGGAGGGCTTGATAGGGTGGGAGGTGGGGGGATGGGAGGACTTGAATGGGAGTAAGGGGGTGAAAACTGTACTTGAACATTCATTTAAATAAAAAAAAAAGAATATCAGTACTATAAATGTGATTCTTAACAACTGGTACCCATGAGTAATTATACATACAGGTCTAAACTTGACAATATTAGGATATTTTAACTTTCTTTACTTTCACTGACTGCTATCAAATAAATAAAAGGAATAAAATATATACAAAGAAACCTCTTTAATAAAGCAGAAAAGAGATCATGACTTCAATGCATGTTACATCAAAAACTGAAGTACTCTGAAATTATAAATATAGAGGGATACAAAGGAGTAACTCTTTACATGCAGCTCAGACACAAGGAACAAGAGAGGGTTAATGTGTCCCTTAAAAGTATGAATCAGGTTCCTAAAAGATACGTCCAGTGGTTCCTGAAAATATAGAGCTAGAGGCTGTAGAATCATGAGTATTGTCTCAGTTGAGCACATTACAAATGCATGGGAAATTAAAACTGAAGGAGATACGATAGTAATCAGTTTTTTTTCAATTTTGAACAGCTCTTATCAAAGGAGATTGACAAAATGAATTATAACAAAGGGGGAAAGAAAAACAGTTATTATAACATAAAGACCCCATGAATTAAGGGACTTTATTATGTGTTATATCAACCTACTGAATGCAAACAACCTAGGGATGTCATGTCTTAAGGCAGGGGTCCCCAAACCCTGGCCACGGACCGGTAGTGGTCCATGGCCTGTTAGAAAGCTGTCTGTGAGGGAAGCTCACACCTGAGCTCTGCCTCCTGTCTCAGCAACACCGCCCATCCGCCGCCCCCCATCCCTGGCAAAACCAGTCCCTGTTGCCAAAATCATTGGGGACTGCTATCCTAAGGGATAATGGACATGAGAGATTTAGTGCTCCAGACAACACTACTGAACTAAAGCTGTGGTTATCCTTAATGACCTTCCTCCACACCAGCCCCATACTGTTATTCACAAGCAGCTGGCTTGAGTCACAATATGTAATAGTAATAAAGGAACCACCATGTTATTTATGTATAGATATGACCAAAATTTAAGAGATGGAGAACTGGATAGTTGCTGTAAACAATAGAGCTAGTTCCACCAGTACTTATAAAGAATAAAAATTATCTCCTAGATGTGTCCTCCTGAAAGCTAAAGGCATTTAGCCACCAGTTCCCATAACCCATTGGTAGAGGATTGTCCCAGAGATTAAGTCTTGCTGAATATTTGGACTGTTTCCAGGTGAACTACCCAGTTTAGAAAATGCTCTGAGGCAGAATGCTGAAAGACATTATGCACTTAAACTTGAAGTGGGACACTGACAGACAAGATGAGTCTGAATTTGCTCTGACCTCTCTACTAGAATTCATGCTCGACTCAGAGGAGGGCTGGGGGCATGGGATGCATTCATGAGAGACATCTGCTTCAACCCTGTGGGTCGAAGCATAAACTTCAGAATGCATTTATGTAGGGTGTAGGAAAGGGAAAATCAGAAAATTAAAATAGCTTAAATAATATGAAGATAAGAAATTAACTAAATCAAAGCAATATTAGAGAAGCAAGAAAAGAAAGAATATCAGAAGGAATCTGATAAAATATTTGATCATTTTACAGGATGCTCAGGAATTACATGTTCTACAACTTTTTAGTTGAGTTGAGTAAATGAGAAAAGATAATTGATTTTATAGAAAAATTCTATAAAAATTATATTCTTTTTTGAATGAATAGGTTAGAAAGTCACATTAAACATCATAAATACTTACTATTTTCATTTGTAAGATCATTTTTTTCCTAAAAATTCTCCCACCTGAAAACTTCATGTTTCTATGAGAGTTAAATGAGTTAATGTGTATGTAAAGTCCTTAGAACTCTCTCGCACATTGTGAGCAGTATGGAATTGTATACTATTGTTGTTGTCATTATTATTATTAAGAAGATTTCAAAGGCATTGTGAACCATATAATAAAAATTCAAATGGAGACCAATTTGAAGATTGTGAACAAAAATAGCAGGTTTTTCTCAAGTCAGAAAAGATAATTTCATGGTGATCTCAAGAGAACTTGGGAGCCCAAAATCAAAGGGGGAAAAGAAAACAAGGTGGTGAGGGAAATCCAGATTCAGGGACAGAGAAGCCAGGAAGGCCTAGAAGAGGTTCAGGGACTAGAACAATAGGGATGGGTAAGACTGACTGTAGCCAGTCAAAAAACAGCTATGCAATGTTAAGGCATGGAGCTATGGCGATTGTTTTTTGGAGAAGTTTAGAATTGGAGACATTAGAAGTAGAGCAATTCTAACATCCATAGGTATAGATATAGCTGTATTTGATATCCAACTATACTGAATAGTTCAGAATGAATATATTAATAATATTAAATTATACTTTACAGCTTACAGAGAATCATATTTCTCAAAAAAGTAATGCATACATGCACACATACATATACACATATACATATGCATGTGAGTGTGTGTATATATATTCTCTCTATATATGCATATATGTATATGTCTCCATATATGTATATGTCTCCATATATGTATATATAGTAAAATATACTATATATATAAGGATATTTATTATCTTAAATTAGCAGGAAGCTAATAGTTTGGAAAAATAAGAGTATTTTAGATTTTTAGCTTATTATTCCACTAATAATTTCATTAATGATTGCTCTTTCATTCCTTTTTTCTAATTAATAAAACATAGTAATATATGACAGTGATTTACAGATATAATTTCCCTATTAAAAACATTTTACCATAGTATTTTTCATATCCTCTTATAAACTTTTTAAAAAGTACATCAATGTCCATGACTAATAGGCTTTAGCTGAAACATATTTTAAATTAGCTTGTTAATTTTTTGTTCATTCTATCTACATGTATCAATGACCTTATTTTTATTTTTATAGTTTTGAGTTTTTCAGAGACTTCTCTCAAGCTTCTCTTTTATACATGCATGTTTGCTTTGTACTTTCAAGTAATAAATTCTCATCTGTCACAATCCACCCCTTTTTGATCTTTACAGTACTCATTTCCACACATTCTCAAGTGTCTGCATAAGAAATATGTGTTCCCTTTTTTTCCCCATCAGTAAGCAAATACCAGAATATTGAAAATGTCTCTAATTTTACTACATAGAATATTTTTGAGACTATAAGCTTCGGTCACTTACTTTTTTCATTAGCACAGAACATTACACTCAAAGATACATTCACCTCAATGTCTTGCAGTTTTCTCAAAAGATTATTTCAAAATGTAATTGTTTTATACGAAAGAGTGAACACTCATATGTTACCATAGTATTGACTGCTGCAAATCAATATGAATATACTTACTACCTAAACTAGAATACAGAGAAAAGGCACATTGTAATTCTATGTGTGTAACAATTCCAGGATGAATCTTCACTGTGGAAGATTAATTTCATATGATGAGTAGCTTTCTATGAATTAATATATGAATCAACTAGTTACTATCTTCCACTAATGTAAAATATTTTATGGAAATATCTCTTCCATGAACTTTGAGCATAAATTACTAAAATAAAAATTGGAAAGTTACCTATTTTATCTCACTAGAAAAAGAAGAAAATGAATATCTCTTATCATTTAGGGAAGGTTTTAACAAAATATTTTAAAGCCCTTTTTGGAAATGTATTGAATTTATTCTACTTGCCTTATTGAACTAGAGCAAAATAAGAAACCCTACTGCTAAAAAAAGTGTCTTTCAACTTAGAGATGCAGTGAAATGATCATTGTTTAATGGCTTTGTAGGAAGGGAGCTCAACAATTACTTTCTGAATAGGGCCATAACTTGAATTCAGTGAAATTACTATTGGTAAAGTCTTCTTCTAATTAAACACAAACAAATGTGCCTTAATTCATGTCCCAGCAGAAGTAATCCTTTTATATCACAGCCAAGTGCAATACTTCCAAAGGATTTAAATAACTGAGAAAAGTGCTTAATCAAAAACAGCTAGTTATTCTAATTAACTTTCTGTTAAACATGAGTGATGCTTCATTTCTAGTGTTCTGGCCTATACATAGTGACAATTACTTCAGTCATTCATTTTTGGTCAGCCAATAAATATTGAATAACCACTACATAAATAGAACTCCTTGAATGTTTGGGAGTTAAAAAACTTTCCAGGAATCAAAGGACATAAAATCTAATATGAAATTAAAGGCATATAAAAATAAATAAATTAACTACAGCATATTAAACTAAAATCTATGACTATATTCCAAAAGGAAAAATAGTTTTTTAACTTTATGCCTTCTTTCTCATCACCATCATCACTACTTTTTAAACAACCACCACTCCACACTTAGCACCAGGCAACTATTGTTATGCTTTACTTCATATAGATTATTCTCTCCTACAGTTTCATGTACATGGGTATGAACAGTATGAAATATTACATGTTTTGCTTCTTACATTCTCCATAAAAATTTTGAATTTCCTTAAGGCTATTGTATGTATCAATATTCATTTTTTGTTTTGTTTTGAGTAACATTCCATTTTACAGATACACCAGAATGTTGTTTAGCCATTTATTTATTCGTGAACATTTGGGTTGTTTCCAGTTTGGGGCTTTTATGAATAAAAGTGTAATGAATATTCATATACACATATTTATGTGAGCATGTGTTTTCATTTTCCTAAAGTAAATTTTGGGAAACACATGGAATATATGATAACAACTTTATTGGAGATGTCCAGGTGTTTTTAAAGTTTTTGAAGTGTTTTTATAGTTTTACATCAGTTGTACTTGAGAGTGCAGATTGCTCTACCTCCTCACCAACACTTAATACTTTTAATCATTTTAATTTTAGTTATTTTAATTAGCATGTAGTGATATCTAATTATGACTTTAATTAATTTCTACTACCCTAATGGTAATGAATCTTGAACAACTTTTCATGTGCTTATTTTCTATCCATACATCTAAATGTCTGCTCAAACATTTTGTCTGTATTTTCAATTAGGGCTTTTCTTAAATATTATTGAAGGAAGAAGTCTTTATATATTCTGGATGGTCTCCATAGACACTGATTTATGCATACTCAAATTTCTCCCTCATCATATTTCTTCAGCCCATGGAACTTCCTTTAACATTTCTTATAATGTAGGTCTGTTGGTAATGAAGGCTATTATCATTTGCCAGTATTTGGGAAAAGTCTTTTTTTCTCCTGTACTTTTGAAAAATATTGTCCTTGAAATATTATTCTGTATTGAAAATTATATTTATTTCTGTATTTTAAAAGATGTCATTCCATTGTCTTCCTACTTGTACAGTTTTTGACACGAAGTTGGTTGTATCCTTTATCTTTGTATGTAATGTGTCTTTTTTCCTGAGTGTCTTCAAAATGCTGTCTTTACTTTTGATATTCTGCTGTTTGAATATAGTGTGCATGTTGTGTTTAATCCTGTTTGGAGTTCCCTGAGGTAAGATATGTAGATTTGGTGTCCTTCATTGTTTTTGTATAATTCTTGGTCATTGTAAGTTCAACTTTTGGCCCTCTTCACTTCAAATATTTCTTCTCTACTCTTTCTTTTTCTTCTGGGATTCTAATTACATATGTTAGATACTTGACATTGCATTACAACTTTTGTACACTCTGTTCTCTCTCTTTTCTTCTCTCTTCATGTTTCAGTTTAGGTAATTCCTACTGGCCTTTCTGAAAGTTCACTGTGTTCATCCAAGTCTGTGTCATATATATTAATGAACTTTTTTGAGGGCATTCACACATTCATACTTTTATATTTTTTCCTAGCATTTCCAATTGACACTCTTTTATAGCTTGCCTCTCCTGATTTTGCCTATCTTCGTTTGCATGTCCTATACCTTTCCTACTAGGAATTAACCATGGTTAACCATTAACCATGGTTATTGTAAATTTTTTGTGAGTGGTTCCAATATCTGGATGATCTTCCAAGTGACGTTTCTTGGCTTCTTCAAGGTGGCTAGCACTAAGCACTCTCCCCCAGTAAATCTGCAAATTTGAGGTTATTTCTTCTGTCAACCACCTTATTTTCACTTTTTTTCATGAGCATTCATTCAGTAAAGATCTACATGGAACAGCCACTGAAGGAACCTAAATTTACCCTGTGTCTGCAGTTTTCTGAGCTTCTAAACACTCATATTTGGCCACACAGAGCCTTTAGCATTCATTATAAGTTTTAGCTGAATTATTTTGTACACCTGTTTTGGATGCTTCATTTTCCTCCTAAGGTCTGCCCTTTATAACTCAGCACTCACACTCCACTTCTACTTAAAAGTGATTACCTTTCCTTGGGTTACAGACTGGTTAGTTTCCTTATGATCTGACCTCTCTGACAGTCTGAAGAAAAGCTGTGATTTTTGGCTTATTATCTATTTTCTATATGCTAAGCAAAAGCTGTAGGTCTTGCATTTTGATATACATTGTTGTTTATCTTTACTAAAGCACTGAATCCTGAGTGTTATCATCTCCATTGCACTGAATATACATAAGGACATTGGACTGTAAAGAATATAAATCATTGCCCAATATTATTTAGCCATTAAATTGCAAAAGCCAGTTACTTTGACCCCAAGATCACCATGTAGAGTTGACCAAGCTACAGGTCAGAGATGTTACAAAAATGAAAAGCAAATGCAATGATATTCTACCATAATCCAGGGCACCACCTGGGTGGTTTGTAACTCTGAAATTTCAAAAGTAAGTATGTCAGTTTGCCTCCTACATTGTGCTGGTGATAATGAGAAATTATGCAGAGCAAAAAGAAAAAAAAGCCAGGCATAACTGAGTACATACTGTTTAATTGCATTTATATAAAGTTATAGAATAGGAAAATTAAGCTCTAGTAATATAAATAAGAGCATCAGCAGACTCTGAAAGGGAGAGATATCTGAACATAGGCATGTAGGGGACTTTACTACATGATGATAATTTCTTTTATATTAATTATGGTAATTGTTAAGTTATATAACTTTGTAAAACACATAGAAGTGTACAAATAAAATAGGGGCCATCATTAAATTAATGTGGCTATCACACAGGTCAAACAATGCTACACATACAAAAAGGATACATTCAGCTTATGCTATCATCACTGTTTACAATATGGATTTTAGTACCAATCTTCCATTAGGACAGAGTGTTATTGCTTTTTTTTTCAATACAATATTTACACAAAGCACTGGCTCTTAAAAATGACCTTAACTTCAAATGTAGTAATGGTAGTCCATTTGTAAATTCAAAGGTACAGGACCACATCCAAATAGCTGCTTACTGACTAGAACATTTAACAATCCAACAACCATCACTATTTCTGAGTATTTTATAAGCCTTACATGTCCTCTATCTGCTCATAGGTGTACTTGTGCACAGAGATGCTGCCTAATGATGGAACTGACTAACATGGTTTGAACTTCAAAGGTTCACTCATTATATGACTCATGGATAGGCTGATAATTTAGCTCAAATTGAGCTTTTTCATCTCTAGCTGCTACATGGACTAGTCTTGGCTCCATCCTGTTGTTATTTCCTAGTTACCATTTGTTCACAATGTACTTCCTTTTGCCATTTGCTTTTGTTTTTGCCTGCGGGGCCCGTGACTAGCTCCTGTAGAGCCAAGCCAAGTGAATCTGAGCATTTGTTTTGTGTTGGAATATTGACTACCTCCCAACACTTCACAGTTTCAGGATTTCTGTAGTATTTGGTGCTGATTATAATACCAGAGCCTCCAGAAAATTATTTTCAGAAGGGCCTTAATGTTTTATTGTTAAAGTAAGGTTATATATCATAATTGGAAGGTATCCTTAAAATATTACAGGACTGAAAGAAAATAACTAACCAAGTAGTTGCCAATTTCCTCTCTGACGCTATTGCTTGTATTTTATTTATTTTTTAAAAATCTGTCTTCTTATCATGCAGTATAATAAGAGAGAAAGGAAATTAAGGGATGATTGTGACTCTTCGGATCACAAAGTTGGGATTCCCCTTCCTTGGCCAGACAGAAGATAGCCTGTGCCCTCTGAAACACAAAAGCCACCCTCTCTTGGTTTTATATTTAGTAAGAGCACTCTATTTCAGAATCATCTTTCTCTGTCTGGAGTTTCTTGATTCCTATTTTTACTTCCTCATTAATCAGTGCAGTGTTGCAAATTTTAATAAGATGGTAAATCAAATGTAAACGTCCTCTTTCTGATTTGCCAAGTTAAATTGTTTGCTATTTCTAAAAGCCTGGTTTTTGGAGTTCTATACATAATGAGTTACTTATTAAATTAAAAGGAAAAAAACATTAAGTCTCTATAAGCAGAATGTATTTTCTCTTCATTTTTTGAGACATTAAAATTAGATACTACAGGCCATAACTAGAAATGACAAAACAGAAATAAAGAATTGCCCTAAAAGGGACATCCACACATATGAAACCTGACATTAGATTGTATTTCAGTCTCAATTCCTACTTTATGCAATGAATAATAAAAGTATATCCAACCTCCACCTGTCTGCCTTTGTTTTTGATGGTATGTAGTTCATAAAGGTGTTTACATAATTAAATCAATGATGATTTTTTCAAAACATTTGTTCAAAAGCCAACATAATATGTGCTTTCTGAAATCCAAGTAAATTATCTGTGTTTGGTTGACCTTGAGATATATGTCCTCTTCCCACTTTCCATTCTATGAAGACAACAATGGTATGTTAAAAAAAAAAGGTTCAGAGCGCGGGCTGCGAACCAAAGCATCGCAGGTTCGATTCCCAGTCAGGGCACATGCCTGGGTTGCAGGCCACGGCCCCTAGAAACTGCACATTGATGTTTCTCTCTCTCTCACTCTTTCTCCCTCCCTTCCCTCTCTAAAAATAAATAAATAAAATCTTTAAAAAAAAAAAAAAGGTTCAAATCTTAAAGTGGACCAAATTTCAAGTTCCATGTCAAACAGTGACTAGCTATGAGATCTGAAATAAGATGAATAACAATTTGTGTGTCTCGATTCCTTCTTTATGGAATAGGTTATTTGAAGAATAAAATGGTATGAGATTATGAGTTCTGTAATTAGTTATTATTAGACAAAGATAAGATTCCCTATAACAGAATTCAAACTATAAATCAAATATTTTCATTGCAATGGAACTTTAGCTACCTGCTCCTTCTAACCATAGGAATATGACTGATAATATGCAATATATTAGGATTACAGGTTTTTCTTTTTAAAACAAACCCTTAACCAATATTCAATTATCTCTACATTTTGCTTACCTGTTAGTTTTTGCGATTTTTAAAATATATACCGAGGTAATTAGGGTATTGAAAATGCTCAGCACACTCAGTGTTGACCAGGATCCCACGCAGTCATTGAGGGGGCATTTCATCTCCGGCTTCGTCTCCCGCAGCAGTAAGCTGTCAGTTCAGGGAATGGGGCCGACAGTAATTTAAGATGGTGTCACATCTCTGGTGCCACTTTTTGGAAAAATTATAGGATTTTGTGTTCCATTTTTGTCAAATTCAGTGTTAAGAAATAGTACAAATGCTAGTGCTGCTACCATAAAACCATTTTTCTGCTCTGTGACAAGCAGAAAACCAGCCATGTTCCTTAAAGGCATAGGTGTGGTACCGACAATCTGTCTATCTGAAAAAATCAGGAAGTACAGCAAAACTGAAAATGGTATGTTTTCTTTCACTTTCATTTAAACTTCTGAATACTTTTCCTTTGCTTAACCACTAGTGTGATTTATTCAAGAATTGCAGTAGATGGAATAAACTTTTTAATTTACTATACCTAAGTATTTCTAATTAGATAGTTACAACTACTAAAATATTCACATGGAGAGCAATCATTTTAAGAACCATCACAGGAAGCAATTGTAAGATGCCTATATTTTGTGTAATTATATAGCTCATTCTTTGTGTTTCTCAAGAGAATTTTGTATGGGATAATAACTTCAGAAAGTGATATTAATGTGTCTGATGCCAGAGCTATTACTAATCCTAATTTGCACCTTTCATGCTACTTTGAATATTTTATTTATGCTGAAATGTCAACTATGCAGCTAAAAATGGCCCAAAAGGACCATTTGCATCCATCTCTTTGGGTAGAATGTCCCCATTTCATTCCTGACAATATGAAATGCTTTAAAATAGAGGTTTGCATACATTTTGCCTTTATAGATAATTTCAGAGAATCAAAAATGCCACAGATAACTTATCCCTATTGTCATAAGTCTCCAACACAGAGGTACACTTAAAATGTGGTTGAGAGGTATCAACTGAGATCTATATTTTCAGTGTTATGGAGGGTGACTAATTTAAATACTGTAGTGATTAAAGTGGGCATACAGAAAATTGCTAAATTCTCCAGAGTCAGAAGAATCCTCGGATCTTCATACAGAATTCATATCCTCCCGCTCCCGTGTATAGGATGGAAGATTAAACTCTTTCGGTGCACTATGAAGAGGTACTTTAAGTAGATCAGAGTGAGAAAATAGGGCCTAGATGAGAACTTAGTTCTTCAGCAACAGCCAGTCTCTTTTCCTTTCAACTTCTTCACTAGAAAGTGCATCAATCATGCATTTTTAAGGCTTCAATAAATGATGCCTTCTTATCAGGAAATTGCTGAGTAACTGAGTCAGCTCAGTTTCTTCTGTTACTTAAGAGAGATGGGGCATAAGAGAGGAGGTAGAGCTGAAATTAGAGCCTACATCACCTCCACTTAATATAGGAAAGGTAATTGCCCTTCCATGGGTTTAATGGACACTTTGGATGGTTACATTATCTTATGCATTCTTGTCAGACTCTAAGAGAGCCACTTCCTGAGAGAAGACCTGACTTCACAAGGCTGTGAGGTAGGTGGCCTGCTGCAAGGCTTGGAGTGGAGAAGGTTGCACTTTAAGTGGCTCTCCCATGTCAGGAGGTAACGTGGGGGCAGAATCCAGTCCTTTGATGAACCAGCAAATGCATCACCAAGAGACAGTAGTAGGATACACATAGTACAGAAAGAACAAAGAACAAGTCAGTATTAGGCAAAGAAACAATGACATCTCAGCACTGTTCCCATCCTTGATGTATCAGATATAGGGATACTCATATTATCCCGTCCAGCAAGAATATCACTTAAAGAAATGCTTTTGCATTTTCTCCTCCTTGTCCAAGGATAAGAGGAAGAGTCCTTGGAAGACTATGGTTTGAAAGGCAGATGCCTGAACTCTCCAAACTCACAGCTGGAGCTCCCATCTGGAATCACTAGGAATGAAGATGAAGAGTGTTTTGACTCCCTTTACTCCATGCAATTTAACTTATTTATTGTTTCACAATTTATAATCCCAAAGGCTTTGTAATGTAAGATTTTCTAATTCATTTGTTGGTATAATAGCTTTACAAATTCAAATCAAGAGAGATATCACCTGTTCTAATCCAACATGAGAGTGCCATAATATTTAGCTCTTCTTTGTAGGTGGAACTAAACAATTTGTTTCCTCTATATCTGCTGTGTATTTTCTGAACATTATAACACCTGACTCAAATTTCCATGTTTATTTGTTAAATTTTAAGGTACCGTGGTTTTCAGTCTTTCTCAGTTACATTTCACTGAGTTGTGAGGCTCCCTTGCACTCCAGTCCCTCCTGCTTGGCCACAGTATGTTCCTTTAGGAGACTTAAGTGGTTTCACAGCCATCCTGTCCCTTCACCTTGTAAACCACAGGGATGCTGTCATATTCAAAAAGCTTTAACTTGGACTTATTTCTAGTTCACTTTGAATCAAATGTGAAATTGAAGTATTTACATGAGCAAGACCAAGTTTTAATCACTGAAATGAGACTCTTTTAAAAACTAAAATAACTAAACTTTTATAAAATCAGGCTAGGATATCATTAAGGGACATGCCAAACACAAGAAAAGGGCAGTTATAGAGAACTCAATAGTACCAGTTTACAAAAAAGTAAAATGAATTTTTTAAAGTAGAGTTTCCTAATTTAAACTAGTAATAAATTTTTAAATTCCAATTAGACATTTTCAAAGATATCACAAAGGCTAAATTATCATTGTGTTTTGTAAATAAATTTTTTTTGCAAAATTTTAAAAACATTTATTGTTCACAACACATTTCTGGAGAGTCCATTTATGTAAAACTTGGTATTAATATATTGTGAGACAGGATAAAATTGTTGGTGTTTTAAGCCATGAAGTTTATGGGTAGTTTGCAATGCAGTGATATTTTAGAATAATATTTTATGGGGTTTTTTTTTACAAAAAATACAAACCTTCCCCCAGTCAGGTAGTTAAGGTGACAGCTGATTATTCTGGTTCTTCTTTAATTCAAATTGAGCTGAAGTTGGAATGAGTTCATCTGTATTCAAGCCAAAACTTCCAGCACCTTGTCAATATCTGGCATTGCTTTTACCAGTAGTTAAGTTGGACTGTTGGGCTGCTGTTTGAGATATGTTTCATTCACCTTGCACTTCAATTCTGTCAGAGCTTTAGAATCCAGCACTGTGAGAATGTGTGGGACTATCCTATTACTTTCTGCTATCTAGCCCCTCCACCATGGCGCTTTCTTGGTGAAATCTGACTGTTTGTATAAGGGAAGAATCATTTGGCTATTTCATTTGGTGCTTTTGCATTTAGGCTTTTCCTGATTGTATTCCATCCTACCTACCCATGCCTCAACTGATTTCTGTTTTTGCCTGCAAAGATTCTGTGTGGTAGGGTCACTGTTCAATTTATGTATCCCAGCTCAATGTCCACACCAGGTACGGAAGTTGTAGTCTTTGGTCCTCATCTAAAAGATTGTTTTTCTCTTGAATTAAGTTCTTTAAGATTTTCTTATGTCTACTGCTTCTTGGTAGTCACATAAAATAGTATAGTTATTACTTGCTCATGTTTTTCTTATTATCATGAAACATGTCTTTCACATCTTTCTACATCCTACTTGAAAGAAGTCTAAACATTGATAGTTAGGACTATTGTTAATTATTTCATGCTTTAATTGTTCTTCCAAAAATATAACTTTTGCATTATGCTTCATATTGAATGATAATTTTGTAACTTCTTTAATTCCAAAAGTTAAACCAGTGAATTTGATTTTATGTCTATTGCATTGGACAGAATTTCTGAAATGGAACAAAGCAAAGCAAAAAACACCTGTAATTAAAATATTATGATGGTTGCAGTAACACCAGAAGAGGTTTCACCATGAAATATGATGTTGGCTATCAGTTTATGACAGCAAATTCTCAGCATATTAAGGAAATATCCCACCATTGCTAATTTTAAGAGGACAGAGTTGTTAAATTTATACCATCATTTACAGATTTACATTTTTTTGTATTGTTTGATGTGATATATGGATAGATTTCTCAAGGTAATACCATTCTTTGATTCCTGGGATGAACACATTTGAAAAATAGTGGTGGACCATTTTCCACTGTAGTTTTAACATTGATTCTGATGATGTTATGTAAGAATTTATGTCTACATTATTTCAAAATAGGTCTTTATAGCAAGAATGGGAAGTGTTGTCATGTGTAGAGCCACATGTGTTCATGGCAGATATTATAATTGGTGAGAGCAAATGAGGCTAATGATTTATAATTTACATAATATTTGTCAGCAGCTACTACTAGTGAATCAGAGTTGGAATGAGACTGAAAACTGCTGTCATTATCTGTGCTTTTGCATTTTATGTTCTCAGTGTCAGTTTTAGCATCAAGTTGCATAACATTCCCTCTTCTTATGTTTTACCACAAGTATCAAAACATCTAAGTTTTCTATTTCTAGAAAGTTTAAAATAATGTTACTTAAAAATGTCTGTCCCAGAGTAATTTTAGGAAGTGAATCCTCAAGAACTTTTTAAATGTGTTTTATGGCTATAGATTTATTTAGAATTTTAAAAATTCCTAGTTGGTTTATTCTTAGTAAGATTTATAGCCTCAGAATATAATTTAATTTATCCTTTTTCACTTGATATCAATGAAAGGTACTCACTTTTTAAGGTCATAAAAATTGACATTATAATACTATACATTCTATATGCTTATGCATTCCAATTCTGGCTAAATATTGTCTTTTAAACTTATTTCAAAAATTATATTTTATATTTTTAAAATTGTTTTTATATTACTAAAAATGCTTTGTATTGTCAGCTTTGTAAGTGGAATTGTACATAGGTCTATTTGACCAGGTTTATATTGTATTATACAATTTTTCTAAATCTTTACTAATTTTTGTCCATTTAACGTGCTACTTAATAAGAAACTATGTTAAAGTCCCACAGTATATTGGTGAATTAGCTATTTTTCTCCATAGTTCCATGTGCTATATAACATGATGCTTTGCTAACAAGTGATACATATTTCAATTTGTTATAGCTTTTGACTAAATTAAAACTTTTGAAAAAAATTTGGTGATTTTTTATTTCTATCATGAATGACTTATGTAAAGTCTGTCATGTTTGGATCTTTATAGTTATATACATTTTTTATTGTTTAATTTGCCTGTTTAATTTTTTCAATTTTGAATCATTTCAATATTAACATTTCAGCAGATTTATGCTTAACTGTATCTTTTTAAAACTTTATATGGCTGGTCTAAACTTCATATGGCTAGTCTGAAAATCTTTCTTTCAGTTGGGACACTTAGTCCTTTAAATATAGTCAGTCTTATTGGCTCATGCTTCTTATTTCTATCTCCCTTTTCTTGGCATAGTTGGGATCAGTTGAATAGATATACACATTCTATTTCTCTTCCCCCACATATTTGGAAATGATACTCTCCCTGTTCTTCTAATGATTATGCCCTAGATAAACCTATCAATATCCAATGTTATTATCTTCACCCCTAGAAAAATATAATAATCTTAGAGTATTTTAATTCTAAATGCCCTGACTCGAATTATATTTCTGTTTTGTTTTTTGTTATTTGAATTTCACTTATAGTACATTATTATCATTAATTTATTCAGCCAATGCTTACTTGACTTGGCAATACTTATCAGTCTTTTTGCTCACCTCTCTTATTTATATTATAGTATTTCCATCTGGGATTATTTTGTTTTTTGACCAAAGTACTCATTAGGTAAACCTAACCTTGTCTCATGCAGAGAGACAGAGATTCCTACCTGAATTCAATTAGCCCATAAAACTGTGAGAGACAGTAAAATGTTCCTTTCAGGCACAAAAGTTTGAGCTGGTTTATTATGTAGTAAAAGATAATGAATATAAAACTAGATCATTTCTTTTTGGTGTTTGTTTTTTAAAAGTTTTTTACTAATGTAATTGACATTACTTTAAAGGTAAAACGAGATTGAGGAATTTGAGAGTTATCCTCAATTGCAAGTTTAGGAAGGTTCATGCTCAGTTTGAATTACTTGTTAGAAAGACTCACAGAACTCATTGTTACCAGGTATTACAGAGTAAGGATATATCAGATTAACAACACCCAAGGGAAGAAAGGCATAGAGCAGAATCCAGAGTCCAGAGTTCCAAACATAGAGCTTCCAGATACGGTTTCCCCATTAAGTCATAGTGCTAATGCCTGTTGGAAACTATGTGACATGGAGTACTTTCAGCCAGGGAAGCTTGCCTGAGATTTGACATTCGGACTTTTTATGGGGCTTCATCACTGAAGTATGGCTGATTGTCCAAGTGCCTTTCCTCAGTCATCAGCCCGTACAAGTTTGAACTGATACCCATGACCCCAAACCACCCTTCCATATCACATTATTGATGTGAAGCCAAGCCTCCACCCTAAATCACACTGTTACTATCTGGCTGGCCCACAGCCACAGGAAAACAGACAGTCCTATCAAGCACAACTTTCCAAGGGTATAGAGATTATCTCCTAGAAGCCAAGGATGAAACTAAGACCTCTTTGGGGGCAAAGTTAAAATCTTTACTATACAAGGGGCACTCTATCTTTAGCATTTTAGCAGAATTTTCCAACATATTGATACAGAGATCTGATCAGATCACTGGGGAGGAGGAGGGAAGAGCCATAGGAGGAAGTTGCCTAAGGCAACGGTAAACAGCCTAGGATGGGACTGGCTGAGAAGCGGACCACCTCTGGCACACGTGGGGTTTTGAAGCAGAAGATGTAAAGTAAAAGGACAGAAACTGGCTCTTAGTGTCTCATCCTCAAGGGTGCCTGGATGATGGTTCTGTAGCTGACTGCATTTCCCAAAGGATGGCATTTTGGAAGGGAAGAAACTCCAGGCACAGCCTAGGGTTTGGCTGGTCTGGCAGAGGGTGGCAGGATTATTCTTCTTTGGGTATTCTAGAGGGGAGGAGCTCTGAGGCAGAAGCCTGCCATTCTTCCAAAATTGTGTAGCTTTTGTATCTTGTGTTGTTTTAGTTTGTAAACTAATCCTATAGAAATAAGATAATTAAAAACTAACAAGGTCAGTACTAGGGGAAATCAGGTGTTAAAGATATTAGCCTTAATTGATAGACTTAAATGATTAAAGCTACAGGTGACTAATGCTCATGGAAAGCTGTTATTCCAAAATTGTGTAGCTTTTGAACAAAGACACCTTTATCAGAAAAATTTTGCCTGCAGAATTTTGCATAGAGAGTGGTGGTGGGACCCCACTTGCTGTTTGGGACCCCACTGAACTTCTGCCTTAAGGAAAAACAGACTACATCTGCAGAACACTCTAACCATGAATTCATTTCTTTCACTTCCCCCCTTGCCTAATTGTAAGACTGATTTCCAAATATTCTGAAGCTCGTGGACTGGCTTCTTATATACTGAATCTTAGACATCAGTAAGAGTGTTGTGGTGCTTTATGCTCATAGTTTTAAGAAAGTAGTACACTCTAAACGGAGTTAAATATCTAGTAAAAAGCTAGTTTTTATAATCCATTCTAACAGAACCCTTATAGTTGGTTTTGCCAGATTTAGCAATTAAAAATATAAGATTCCCACTTAAATTTGAATTTCAGATAAGTGACCAATAATTTTTATAAGTATGTTCCAAATATTATACATTTACCTTAAAAACTATGCATCATTTAGCTGAAAATACAATTTGAATACATATCTTATTTTTTATTTGGAGACTCCACTTTCAGCAATCCTTTCAACCCAGTGATCATAAACTAAGGAAATATATCATTATTGATGTTAGCTTATAAAAATGGTCTTAAGGATATGTAAAAATGCTAAATTAAACATTTGCTTTTTAAAAGTGTTTTTATTGTAGCAAATGTGAAAATCAAGCCAGAAAAGTCAGTGTTCATGCTGCCTGTCACTACCAGAACCAATAAGTACAGAGACAAGGATTGAATCTTCATGGGTGCTTTATTCAGATATCTGTGATCTAAGAAGATGATGGGTCATGTACCCTCAAATATTTTAATGTTTCACCTCAAGCCTGCCTTTTTATGAGGAAAAGAAAGGGTTGGTAAGGAATTTGGAATAGAGGTAATTGGTTGAGTTGTAGTCAGGTGTCGATTTTCCTAGTACTTCTTTATCTGCTCATCAATACATTTTTATCTGTATCAGGGAGTTCCCTCCTTATAACACAATGGCTCAGACACATATGCATCACCCAAAGACCCTCTGGGGCACAAAGTTTGAATTGTTTGTTAACTTTCTGGAGTTACTGTAGTCATGCATTCCAGTTTCTAGAATAACAGCTTTCCATATGCATTAATCATTTATGCCTATCAACTATGCCTGAAGCTAAAATCTTTGAACTCTTTTGAGTTCCCCTATCAAAATGACTAAACTAATTACAGAATTAGATATTTCCTAGTAAGGCTAATTTCAACACTGGTTCATGGTTTTATACTGATTTCTTAATGGCTAAATAAATTTAAAAAATTAACACATGATGAGTTAAAAGTTGTTTTATTTTGAACATCTAAACAACTGTTCTTATATTTCCTTTGCTTTCCTAAAAGCACCCCAGCAAGCAAAGCTTCAGAAATATTAAAGAACAAAATTCAGTGGAGTAAATTTGAAGAGCTAATTGTCTTTACTAAGTGATTCATGATTAGGTTGAGTTGTACAAAACAGAAGGTTTTTATAAGCAGAAACAGGGTGAGACTAAATAGTTAAGAGTGGATTATTTCAAGCAAGGATACCTTTTCTTAGGGGAAGACAGCGATTTTACCTGGCAAATTGTCTCACTGATATTCATCTGATTGGTTTAAAATTCTACTCCTGGGAGGGCCTGAGATTGCAGTTAGATTAGTGCTTTGGTTTTGGTTTGGTGACATGCCTTAGCAAAAATGACTTCATTTTGGGCTGTTTCATTCTTTAACAGAAATTTACCTGATTTAGTGCTTTAATATTAAACAATATTCATGGCCAAGTCTACAATCTAATCTCTAGCCACTCTAAGTGTTTGGTTTAAAATAATGCATAATTAACCTTAACTCACTTAACATTATGCTGTGTTTCACTACCAAATGGCACAACTTCACTGTGCTCAATTTCTATTTTATTGGAATCAACAAACAGAAACCAAAAATAACTGTTACATGCCCTCTGATAGTACCAATTAGTTAACACCATAAAGAAATAGCTTTAGACAAGAAGAGTAGTCAGGCCTGAGTCATGAATTACAAATTTATAAATTGATTTTCTTATGCTTCTTCATTGACTTGAATCTTAAAAATATGTCATTGATTAAGCATGTCCTATATTGTATATGATGATGAGAAAGAAATCTGAAAAGACTAAAACAACAAAAAACTATAGCAATGCATTTATCTTAACAAGAACTATTGGTAGAGGAATTTACTTATTCACCAGTTTTCTAACTGATTCAGTTATTGGAACGCTTTCATTATACTAAACCATAATATATAGTATGTTCCAAGAGATTTTGTGAAGGCAGGAAAAATTTTAAGAGGTAAAAGTGAACCATAAATTAGTCTATTTTTGTCTCTGCAAAAATTATAGACATAAGAAGTGCTGAAAAATTCTCTCCCTAAATACTTTTTATGAGACATGTGGCTTTCCATTATTTTCTGCCTTTATACTCATGTCATTTACTCATTCATTGATTCATTATTTAAAATATGGATTGAATTCTTGGTACAATACCACATGAATGCTAAGTGCTGACTCTTCCAAGATGAATAAGTAACAATAGCTTCTTTCAATGAACTTACATATGGGTGGAGAAAAGTAGATAAGAAAATCAATTATTGTAGTAAAATGTAAAAAGTACTAAAAGTTTATAAATGTATAGTGAAATAAAAGAGGATAATTTTTCTCAGACTATTTCTGTCAGTGAAAGGAAAATACATTAAAAAACATTTCCACAAAGAATTCCATAAGTTATTAATTATTGTACATTCTTACTGAAAACTATTTTCCTAAATATCTGTGATGAAAAAGAATATGGGTCCATAAACTCTGAGCATGAGATGGGATAAAGATGAAGGAAAGGAAAAAAATATATATATAGGTGCTAGGAATTCTACCTAGGTCTAAAAACACTGGGATAGCAGGCAGACTTTTAAAGTGATCTAAAATATAGGTCATGAGTGAAACAAGCTAAAAAAAAACTTTGCATGTGAATTCTCAACTACTCAGTCAGGAAATAAAAATATTTAAAATCCATACTTCTTAAATTCTTTCACTGGCTTATAGTCAGTAATATTTTCTCATTTATTCATTTAAAAATTCAAATCAAATAAAAAGATAAAAACTTTTGTGCCCCAAATCACCCAAATCTCTTCCAAGTATTAATTCTGATTATTGCAAACTCCTCATCAAATTACCTCCAAATATGATCTCAACTAAAAAACTCAAAGTATATGGGCAATTTCATTTTAAAGATCCATTTAGTGTTTCTGTTGTGTTATTTTGGAGTACAGCTTAGTCAGTCACTTTTGTTTTATGCTGTTAATAAATTACAGGTTCGGGCTTTCCAATCCAGTATTATGCAAGGGGAACAGGTGGGCATTAAACAAGTTTATCTCTGTTTAGATCTCTGCCTCAGTCTTTATTCTTATTTAAAGAGTAACAAAGATTGTGGGTAGATGATTGGCCTCTTTTCAATCTATGGATATGGACAGGTGTGGTTCTGGGGTTCAGATACAGAAATTAATGCAGACTTCAGTCTGATGATCTTATGTGCACTGCACTTAAGAAGAAATGTGGAGTTAGAATAGCAAGAATGAGGGGTCGGATAGTTTGATGTTATTAGTTCTTTTGAAATTCTGTTCAATTATTGGAATTCCATTTTGTAAGTTCTGGAAAGAATCAATATCACAAACCAAAGTAGTCTCAACTTTTTTTTCAGATATCTATTTTTATACAAAATATTGTATTTCAAATATACCAAAACAAAATGTGTGTTTCTGATAAATATATGCTTTAAAACTAAATTTATATGTATGGCCTACAACTACATATAAAAATTCAACTTTTTTTCTTTATTTGGGGTTATTGCAACTACTCATTTTAGTAGGTGCACATCCTGTCTGACTGTGTTTCTTACTATTTCTATTGTTTCTCTATTTCATGTGTCTATATGCTTTTTTTTTAACTCTTTCTTTTTCTTTCTTTCTTTCTTTCTTTCTTTCTTTCTTTCTTTCTTTCTTTCTTTCTTTCTTTCTTTCTTTCTTTTTCTTTCCCTTTCTTTCTTTCTTTCTTTCTTTCTTTCTTTCTTTCTTTCTTTCTTTCTTTCTTTCTTTCTTTCTTTCTTTCCTCATTTCTTCCTATCTTCCTTGCTTTCTTCTTCCCCCTTCCATTTCCCCTTCCCCCTACCCTTTTTCTAACACACTTATGCATGTATACATACACTTACTTTATGATGTTTAGACCATGCAGCTGGATATATAACAAGATCATAAAGGAAACTAAATGAAGAAAAAAAAAAGCACCATTCAATCCTCTAGCTTTTCAAATTAAACAAGTTCTGGAAGTGGGTAATGGCAAAAAAAATTTTGTTTAGTCATATGCTATTTTTTCCTTGCCAAATTTCATTTTAGATGATATCACCATTAGCCAAAGTCAACTTAAAGTACACAAGAATGGTACATTTTAAGATCATATTAATTACTCTCCAATGAAAATTCAAATAAATATAATTTATATTTAAGTCAATATATTATTTATTTGGAATCTACAACTCTGTGATAACTACAATTTAATTAAAATGGGATATTAAGTAATCTAAGCTTTAAAAAAATGTTTTTCAACCTCAAGTCCTTTTAGAAGTAAATAAATCTCAAACACTTTCTAGGGCTCATTTTAAAGTTAAAATATAGCAAGATACAATTTATTTTGAGAGTGAGTATATACATATTCACATGTGTGAATGAATATATATTAACATGTGTAAATATGTATATATCTTATTCATGAAAAATATATGGTGAATGGTTGCTTGTTTCATGTGAATTAAAGTGTCTTCAACAATCCGTTATAAGAAAACTCAAAGAAAGAAAGGTTGTACCATTGTGAAGGGACATAATAGAAGTTCTGGGTTCTAAGTGACGGCTTTAAGTGACTGCTGGAAAGATGAACTTTGCCAGTAGGAGCACATGCTCATTTTCTTCTCTTTGTTCACATGGAGAATTTAATATTTAGGAAAGGTCAAGTGATTACTCCGGACAGAACCATGAGGTAATTGTTTCAATAAGGATTTTTTAGTAAATCAAAGTTCTGTTAGTTCTTTCTCATTTTTAAATATTCAGATCCCACTTTCAAGCAGACCATGACAGAATGTGAAATTCTGATTTACTGCTATATGTATCTTTTACAGGCAGATAAAAAAGCATTTGTGATGAGTAATTAATATAACATAATTTAGACTTCCCCAAAAAGGAAAAAAAAATAAACTGATGGCTCAAATGAATCAAAGTGGTTTAAATACTCATTCATTCCTTAAGCTATATATAAAACATTTTGAAATATAAAAAGTTTTACCTCAAAACTTTAAGTGAAGCAAAACACAAAATAATTATGAATCATATACAATTTAGGGGATTTGAAACATCTTCTATAAATAGAATTAGGACAATTATGTGTATTTTCCCCAAGACTATTCTATTTTACTGAATAGTCATTCTTTCGGTTAGTGAAACTATAACCCTGGAAGGAGATACAAAATTGCAGTAATTTATGCACACTGTTTTTATTTTCTCATTTAATAAGCAGTTGTGGATTTATTAATATGGTGAGATTTGAGCTTATTTTCCCTGTCTTAATATAAAGTTTGTAATTATCTAAATTTTTATAACTGACAAAAATGGTTACAACTATACAAGATTTAAGTTAAATTAATAAATAGATAAAAAAGGAATTATAAATATTTACTGTCATGATTAACAACAGAATTTGTGTCATACATCTATGTAGGGAAGGGAAAATGATTTTTCTTCTATTCCTCTAAGTTCTTGGCTGAGACACCCACCACCCCATAATAAAATACAGATTAACAGAAAAAAATAAAATACAACACAACTCTAATAGCATGTATACCTCCTGTATACATGGCAGAGACCCAGGAAAACTAAGTAACTCTCAGAAGTGACTGAAGCCACTACCTAAAATACCATCTCTAGTCAAAGACCAAAGGAGGTAGGGAGGATGACCAGCTAAGGGCGTTTACTATGAAACGCACAATAACAAGTAACAAAAGCATGGTCGCTAATCAGAGTTGTGAGAGATTTAGTCATATTCCTCTTCCTGATACAGTCAGGGAGACACCCTTACAAATGGAATTTTCCCTTATAAATGTAAGTGTCTCTTACAAAATAGTAACTTTAATTCAGATTTCATAGCTTCTCCTGTGTATGCATTTTCTTAATAATCAGATCAAGAGATTCCTTAGGCAAAACAGATATAATCTGGAGTGGAATATTCATTCTTAAATTTTTCTTTTTATAAAAATGTATTTATTGTCAAATGATTATTAGTTCATTTTAATGACCTATTAATAGTAAAAACAAGAAAGAAGAAAAGGTAGAAAATCTCTTAATGTTTGAGAAATTAATTATAAAAATTTCACGTGTGTATAATTATACTGAAACACATCTTGAAAGACTGTTAACCTAGCACATTATATATATATGTTCTTAATGTGTAAATTTTATAATATAAATACAACAGCATAGAGACCATAAATTAGAAGACCACAGACATGGTATTTCCATTAGTAGGTCAACTACACCTGTCTCTTCTGATTAGTGACTTAGGTCACAGATTGGGAGTCTCCCTTTCAGGCGCTTCCCAGTATATGTCCAGTGTGGGGGAGGAAGAAACTTTTTTCTACCTTCAATGTCTTTCAACTGGACTAATAATCAAACTTATATGAGACGAATTAATAAAACAAAATAACTAAATTTATTTATATACGTACTTAGGGAACCCCACATACATGAGTGTCAGAGACCCTCATATCTGGGAACTTAAGAGTTTGTCCAAAAGTCTTTTTCACCATAGATAAGGTATATTTTTGCCTACCTGGTGCCTTGTCTCAATGGCTCAACTTTCTCTCACTGAGCAAGAAATTTACTACACAATGATCTCTGCCCCCTCACTGTACTCAGTTATATGGCTTTTATCTTTATACATCATATGACACATCTCTGGTCAACAAAGTTTCTTACCTTCCTGTCATGAACTGCATCCTATTGAGCATCACCTTACTACTAAAATGTGAATTGCACCTGTTTCATTAGTATAATGGAGGCAGAAAAGTGTAAGTTCTGCTACTCATTGCTTGTGTACAAATTGTCTAGTCCTCAGTGGAGAATAAAAATGTTAAAGAAATTTTGTTCTGAAATTTATATCAAATGCATATATTAAGCAACAGCTTTATCTTCATCAGACTGTGACAGACTTCCCTTAGAAAGCAACTAAAATAAGTGATACCTCTAGCTTTACCAGAAAGAGAAAAATAAGCAACTCCCCAAAGACACACAAAGTTACTCTCAGAGAGTTAAAGGAATCAAGAGGAGTATAATCTTAGTGTATATTTTCATTTGGCTTCATTAAACTTAAACCAGATTCTAAATTCCACTTCTATCAATCTAGTAGTTTGGGATGAGAGTTCTCCAACTTGAATCAATAAGGCTACTTCAAAAGTCTTCAAAATTATTAGTTTTTATGCCGTTTTACTGAAACTTTGAAATAAACATCCTACAAATTTATATTTTAACCATCACATATGCCATAGAAAAAATAATGCCTTTTGTCTCTGTACTTCCTTCCCGTTACTTCTAGGCTTACCTATTGTGGTATCTGCCAGTACCTCCTTCCCTCCCTTCAAAACAAAGAAAGATATATAGTTCTCAGACAAGGCCCTCCCTTCCTTTCTTCCTTTCTTTTTCTCTTAATCCATTTTTTTTTACTCAATAAACACTGAATGGTTCAATTTTTCAGATATTTTAATTGGGCACATAATTCCCTAAGCCCCTAAAAATTTCATTATTTGATAAATGCATCATACACTTCAAAATTGTTTTTTTGCCCAATTTGTTCCTATCGCCTTTAATAATGTTTCCCTTTTCTACAATAAAAATGCCTACTATTTTTCAACACTAAATCTGTCAGCTTCTGCATTTTGAAACTAGTTATAGCTCTTCTCTAAAGAGTTAGGCACTTTTTTCTATATCTTGTTCAAAATACCAATTATGTAGTACTTTTGTGATAATTTTCATTGTTTAGACTAATTCAGGATTGATTGAGACTCTTTTCAGAATGGCAATTGTAACTATCAGCCTAAAATTTGAAATGGTGTTCTTTGTGTTACTCTCTTTAATACTGGCAAATACTCATTTTTTTAATTAATAAGAAAATCTTCCCAAATAATAAATTTTTCAATAAGAGAAGTGTATAAGACAAATACTTGTGCAATTAAGAGCATGTGTGATAGACTTTAGAGCTGAGAATACTGGTATTCTCATGGAGCTAAAACTAGCAACATCCCCATGGGTAAGTGAGATATGTGAATTTTTGTCTCCTTAAGCAGTAATGGCAAAGAGTGAGAAATGGAAAGTGTAGTTATATTATTGATACATATCTGTATGCATTCAAGACAATCTAATATTAGGGACACCTTTCTGAAAGCTGAGTTAGATGAACTGTATCTGATGATCTAGAACAGATCTATATTTGATGGTCTGAAACTGATGAAGGTAGAATATTCTAAAGCTAAGGATTTGAGATTAATGATGACATTAGAGAAAAATAGCTAAGAGTAACATGAACCACATGGAACATAAATTGTTGAAATTTTAGTGCAAAGAGCAAAAAGAAGCATATTGGAAACAGCATATTTTATTTTAAAAATGGATATGTCTTATAAATAAAAAAAAGTAAATCATGATTTAATGTTTAGGAGAGGTTTCCTGAACGTGAACAGATTATTTTCATAAGAAGCATATCATAATAATAGTAGCAATACTATTACATGTACATAAATGTATACATATATATCATATATGGTAGCAGTACACTTTTGGCATTTTATGTACATTTTTCCTACAGTCACAGTAACGCTATAAAGTACATGTGTTTTTGTTTTATTAAAATACACATCTCATTAAAGTTAAATACCTCAAGATAACAAAGTTAATTCGCATCTAAAATAAATTCAAAGTATAAGTTTAAATTTTATTATTTTCAGTGTGCCTTTAAATTGTAACAGTTCTCTTCACTACCTCCCCTCAAAACACTTAGCTACAGTCTATTGAGCAACTTCTATGCCAAATTCTTTGCATCTGTTACCTCCATGACTTAAAACACAACTCTAAAGCGACTTTACCTTTTTTTTACAAATTAGAAAACTATGCATTAGAGAGTTTAAATAACTTTATTACATTTAGAAAATTAGTAAGAAACAGAGCTAGCTTTCTAACTTAGTTTTGTTTGAAAAGCATGTACTCTTGTTTCAAAAGCAAGCACTTCTATCAATACCATATTTTGCATATCACAGTAAAATCATTTATTTTTAGCTCATGAAAGGGTAAAACATTCATATCCATAAAGAAAAATGATCAGAGATACACACACAATTGGCATGTGTATTTCAGGAACTTATATCAGGTTGTTAATTATACCTTTTTTTTCTGTGTGAGCTTTGATACCTTCTATATTGTTGACATTATTATTATTCCAAAATCAAAATTATTTTACTGACTTTTTCACTTATCTTTCTTTTCTCAGAATATTATAATCAATGTGTTATCATTCATTTATTAACCATTTAAATATTTATTAACATATGTACAGTTTCCATGTTTTTTCAAATCGCAAAATTATTCTTTCACAAGTCTCCTAAGAGCTGTTTACTACAAGATTTGCATGTGAAAAGGTGGAAAGGTGGACTACATAAATTAACATATGGAAAACTAGAGTTATTAAATGGAATCACTAGGTTATTCTTTATATCTGGTATGTTTTACATTTCTAGTTATTTTGGAAATTACCTAAAATGAAGCACAAAAAAGGAAAATAAGTGAAGTAAAAAGAGAAGAACAAAAACAGAAGCTATGGAATAGTATTAAATAGTCTAATATACAGTGAGTTCTCACTTAACATTGTCCATAGTTTCTTGGAATCTTTGACTTTAAGAAAACAACTTACAACAAAAACAACTTTACCATAGGCTAATTAATTCATATAAATAAGAATTAACTTCCTATGACATGTTTTTATTACAAAAATTTCTAAATAAAGACCTAAAACACTTCTAATTTTAAACATTGACATAAATGTGAGCTATAGATTTAAGACAATATTCAATAAAAACAAGTAAGATCAGTATTTTCTGACTTTCTTATTCCAGGTCAGGGCTGTAGCTGGCGGGAGCCTGTCCTAGCAGCTCAGTATACAAGGTGGGAACCAACTCTGGAGAAGACACCCTTTATATCCCAGGGACTCTCACGCACACCCCACACTCACCCAGACTGGGGGGCAATGTAGACACCCAATTCACTTTACATGCACATGTTCAGGATGTGGGAGGAAAGCAGAGAACCTCAGGAAGCCCACACAAACATGGGAAGAAAGTGCAAACTTCACAGTCAGTGGCCCCAGCTGGAAGTCAATTTTCCCCCCCTCAACATTGTAAGGAAAAGATGTTGAATGAAACAACCTTATTAGAGAAACTGCTATATGTGCAACTAAAGTTCCAGAAAAGGGTAAAAGTAGAAAGAAAAAATATTTAAAGAGATAACAATGAAGAATTCCTAAAATTATTGAATGATACCACCCAAAGTTCCAAGAAACTTGGAAAAAACCTAGCAGAATACATAACCCCACAAAAAAGAAATACTATGAAAGTTTATTAATTTGATGAAGTCTAAAGATAAAAAGAAAATCTTGAAGTTAGCCAGAGAAAAATGGCAACAAATATAATTATGGTATTATATTTTTCATCAGAAACTCTAAAGAAAATAGACAATGAGGCAACATGTTTTTTTAAATAATGGGGAGAGTAGGCTTTTTAACCCAAAAGTATATATTCAGCAAAGCTATATTTCAAAATGAAGGTGTAATAAAGAATTTTCAGGCAAACTTGGGAGCAAAATAGAAACAGAGACATGGGAATAAAGAACAAACTAACAGTGACCAGAGAGGAGTGGGGAGGGGTCAGTGGGGGAAAGAAGGGGAAGGGTCAAGGAGCATGTATAAAGGACCCATGGACAAAGGCAATGGGGAGACGGAGAGTGGGGGGAGGGATTGAATGTGGAAGATGGGGGAGGGGAGGGCAAAGGAGAGTATGGGGGTAAATATGAGGATGACTGTAACTAAACAACAATTAATAAAAAAAGAATTGTTGAAACAAAATGAAAAACACTATGGAAAATAAAAATGTGCTTAAAAATAATTTTTAGGCAAATAAACACTAAACAGTTATTACCATAAAACCTGTACTAAAAGAAATGGTAAAGAAATTTCTTCAGTCAATAGAAAAAAATTTTATTCTACAGTAAGAAATTACCACGTAATACAGTGAAAATGTATAAAATACCAAAAAAATACATTTTTATATGTTAAACTCTTTGCAAGATAATTGAGTATAAAAATGAAAATTTATTATAAAGATGATAACATACATAAACAAAGTATTTGACAATATAAGCATAAAGAAAGGAAGAAAGGAAATGTAAATATTCTTCTCTAAAACTCTTGCACTATACATAAAGTGGAAAAAATTTGCTTGAAAAAAAGGAAATTTTATACATTAGCATTAATGTATAACATTACAATACATTATAGATATATGTTATAAACCCTAGATCAACCACTAAAAATTACAAAATAGTATTACCAATACTAATATTTGAAAATAAATTGGAATCCCTCAAAATCAGTCAACTATAAAAAGTAATAAAAAGAGAAAATATGGAAAGAAAAAAAACAAATTGGACAAATATAAAGAAAATTGAAGATACTATTTTGATAGTTCTATTAAATATGAACACTCTAAACAGACAATGAAAGACAGAAATATCAAATTTAATAAGTTATTAAAGTCCAAATATTTGCTGTTTATATTTATACCTCACTTTAAATATACAAGCACAGATATATTCAAAGTAAGCAATAGAGATAATGGAATGTACCATAGACTTCCATTCAGTGTCTGCTAATCATGTGTTGTCCATTCATACTTAAGATTAGGCAACTTGAGGTTTATGTGGTAAACTTGTATTAAATATTTATTTTTTTCAATTTCTACAACAAATTGCAAATCCCTGCAAGAAATACATTCTATTGCAAAACAAATCTAAGGAGCTCTCTACTTGGAGACATTCGGTATAGAGAAACATAAAGATGAAGTACAGAGCAGAAATTAAACAGATAAAGTAAACAAGTACATTAAGTTTGAGATTCTCAAGGCTCTTATTAGTCTTTTACCACACAGGCAACTAGCAAATATCACTATTTTACTCACACTCACCCTACAAAAAAAGTTTCTTCTCTGGAGGAGAAGAATATGTTCCACAGGAAAAAAATATTTTCCTCAAGAAAGAGCTTTAATTAATCCATACCTAAGATGCACTAACTGAGGTGTTTATCAGTCACAAAGCACTTCCTATATTTATACACATCCTATAAATAGAAACATTACCCAAATGTTTAGTACATCCCCCTGCAATAAAGGCAGAGAATCAAGGATCACCAGAAGGGCTGGGAAAATCTTTCACCACAGAATAAATAATAGCAAACAGTAAAACAAAATAAACTTAGAAATACAAATTCAATTCATAAAACTGAAGAAAATTTCAAAAATAATATGAATATCTTCAGAGAAATATTATTTCTTCAAAACTAAAAAGACATTCTATAAAATGAGAACAATAAGAAGTCAAGATACAATCTTGAAAGTTATTCTTCAGATATTAAAAATTAAATGTTCAATGGGAGAGTCTGAAAACAAATTCCAGGAAGTCTCCCCAAAAACAATACCAAAAAGAAAGACATTGAGTATAAAAATAAAAAGAAACAAAATGAGGAATAAATAAAATGAAGTTTTACATCAAAATTATTGTTATGAAAAAAGACAAGAAAATGGTGGGAAGGAAATATCAAAAATTTCTAAAAATCATACAAGAACATTTTTCAGAACTAAAAGTAATCATGAAATGCACAAGTTTTAATTAAAGACAATTCACATCAAATTTACATACATCATCATGAAATTTCACAAAACCAGCAATAAAGAAAAACAAAAAAGCTTTCAACAGGAAACATTTTGGCTCATGAAAAAAAAATAATAATAGTATCTCCATTGCCAACAGGTACTTGAGGTAAAAAAAATGGTAGATAATGCCTTCAATATTCTGGAAGAAAATTATTTTCTATCTAGAAATCTATAGCTTGTCAGAGCATTCTTTAAATATGCCTGCAGAATTTAGATATTGTTCAGATTCAAGGACCACAAAAAATATTCCTTTTATCTGCCATTTATTGTCAGCAGATAAAACAACAATATATAAATAGTAAACAAAGTAAAACAAATACTTAAAAATTAAAAGAAGCAATTTTGTTACACTATTCAGTTGAACAGTGAAAGATGTTCATATAGTAAAAATAAAATAAGTACTGATAATTTAAACAAAAATGTAGTATAACTATATTGAGGGTATGGGGAAGTTGGGTAGAGAATGTTGGGTAGTAAAGGATAATAGAAAATATAGGGTAGCTGCTACATTTTATATAATTACTAAATAAAGAAATCAGATTAGCTAAAAGTGGTGAATAAGAAATATTGGTATGTAAATTATTTATACATAAAATTTTAGTAGTGGATTGGATTGTTTAGTATTGGATTTTGAAAGTATTTGTACAATTCTGATAAAATTACAAATACATATAATTAAAAAATGAGGAAATTAGTACCTTTGTGCATTGTATTTAGCTTGTCAGCTCTCAGAATGTTTGAAAAGAGGTCAGTAAGCCATTTTTAATATTGGAGGGGGTCTTCCCTTAATGATCGATAGGGAAGATTGGATTGATAAAACCCTTGCCAGAGTGAGTGAAGTACTTGCCTCTGGCACAGAATTTAGGGTGGTGACAAAAATCAAGTTAGTAGTAATCAATATAATTTTTTGTTTATTTTTTTTATTTTTTTATTGTTGTTCAAATACAGTTGTCTCTGTTTTCCCCCCACCACTCTCCCCCTCCCTACCCACTCCCACCTCCCACCCTCACCTCCCACCCTAATTTCTACCCCCTTCTTTGGCTTTGTCCATGTGTCCTTTATACATATTCCTTGACAACACTTGGTCTATTTTCCCATTATCCTTTCTCCTCTGTTTACCATCAGCCTGCTCTTTATTTCAATGTCTCTGGTTATATTTTGCTTGGTTTTTTTGTAGTTGTTCAGGTTCCACTTATAAGTGAGATCATATGGTATTTGTCTTTCACTGTCTGGATTTTTTCATTTAGTATAATGCTCTCCAGTTTAATCCATGCTGTCATGAAGGATAGGATCTCCTTCTTTCTCTCTGTTGTATAGTATTTCACTGTGTAAATGTACCACAGTTTTTTGATCCACTCATTCATTCATATTCTGAATAACACACTACTCTTGTGCTTTTACTTTTTATTATTTTAATTCAGATTATATATTTCTTATCATACAATTGTTATTCCAAATCCCACACAGCAACCTCCCTGATCTTAATCCATTTCTCCATCTTCCTGACATTTATTAGTGCTTCTGTAAAACTTATTTTCTCTCCATGTTAAATAAAAAATCAACCATGCTTACAACACAAAGTCCAAATAAAATCTCTAAGCACTGAAGTTCAGGTGAGCTTCCCAGGTTGACAATACTCGATGTTGTCTCACATTGAGAACAATTGCAGTTTTGCATTTGGAGGCCTTCCAGACTCTTCCCTTGGTTTATTTTAATGATACATTCCCTGTAATAAACCATAACTGTGAATGTAATCTCTCAGTGAATTTTGGGGCTCCTTTTAGTGAATTATTGAGCTGTAGGGTGGTTTTGGGAACTTCCAGATTTATACAGTGTCTAAATCTTAAAAAAATTAACATAAATTATAATAATATTCCGGTGGAAGGGTGGAGTGTGGATAGAACTATAAGTAATGTAAGAATATCAGATTCTTGATCATTGTTGAAGTCGGGTAATAGAAATATAGGTGGCTATTATTATTTTATTTTTTGTGTTTATGTAATTTTAAATGATAAAAATATTGAAAAACTCATTCTTCATAGTTTTTCCATTTAGATTAGGAAGATCCAAAGGAATACAAAAGTTAACTGCACTATAATTTATTTACTCATTTGACTACTTTAAATATAGCATTTTGTTAGGTAATGACGGCAAAGGAAATACTATGAAATTAAGTCATTAATTGCTTTGCAGTTAATTTCTATAAGCTTTATTTTGTTTTTCTAGATCATTTTTGTCTAATAGACTTTTTGGTCAATTTACTTTATTTCCTCATATCAGTATTTTTCTAAGCATCTCTAATCAATAAATTCATTTAAATTTTTTAAGTGATCAGATTACTCTGAATGAACATAAAGGAGTAACTAGATTATCTGAAATGCAGACTATGAAGATCAGGAAAAATTCATTCAACCCCAAAATTCTCTAACAAACAAATGCCCTGTATCACATACCACCTGGAAAGGAGGTTATCAGGTGCCACCAGTCATCAAGTGACAGTGAATGAATGTTGCCTGAAATCTCTCCTCTGTTCAATAGATAAACAAAGTTTATCATGAACATTGAATTTAGGGACCACATGCCAACAAGCATTGTGCATCAGGTACCTGGGAACATTTTTAAATAGACATTCTTGTACTTGACCACACATAATCCTTGAGGAAGTAAATCTAGAGTAGGAGGTAAGCATATGTGCTTTCAAAACCTTCCCAGTCCTTGCTGATGTGGCTCAGGAAGTTGATCACCAACCAGCCTGCAAACCAAAAGGTCACTTGTTTGATTCCCAGTCAGGGCACATGCCTGGGTCGCAGGCCAGGTCCCTGGTTGGGGGCAAACTGATGTTTTTCTCACACATCAATGTTTCTCTCCCTCTTTTTCTCCCTATCTTCCCCTCTCTCTAAAAAGTAAATAAATAAAATCTAAAAAAAAAAAAATCCAGGTGCTTTAGATGTGCATCACAATCTAAGAACAATTAAGGATATTATACACATTTGCTGGTGGAAAACTACCTGTGTTACCCCTTTTAAAAATATAACAATAGGTGATCTTTTTATTCTAATCTTTTTATTCTAATTTATATGTTTTAATATAACATTATATTTCAACTTACTGTTTATACATATTTATATAGTTAAAATGCCTGTTACTCTTAACATAAGTTTCCTTTCATGAATTATATTAGATAAATCCTCAAATATAGATAATTACCTTGAAATAAATTATCCTGCTCTGTCACAAATATATCTCTACACTTCATCTCCAAAAACCTGCAGTTTCAGTTACATCTTTTAAGTCTTTCCTTCTGCTATCTGCTGAATTTCACTATCCATGGGCTTTACCAATCCAATTACCTATCAAGTCTGGAAAGAACAAGAGCTGTAATCTCTGAGATCAAAACTGGATGTTGCCAAGTTTCTCAATAGCTATTCAATTCATATTTCAAGGAAAGTTTATCTCTTTGTACTTGAGTCAGAAAATATTCTCCTTTTTTTTTTTCATTTAAACTCTGGTATTTTCACAAGGGTATAAAAATATCTTCTGGTATTACAGGCAACAAAGTAGAAAGCATTTTAGACCATGAATTTAAAGATCTGCATTCTAACTCTGGCTTTGTCACTAAGTCTGTGGCCATGGAGAAGACTGTTTTTCTTCATATGAATTATGAGGAATTAACTAAATGCTTCTGAAAACCGATTAGTTCTATGAATTCACACATTTGGTTATGCCTGGACCAGTTTGCTTCTCCATTTCTACTTAGCGTCAGCAGAATTTGTCCAAATTCATTCTGATGTAACAATGGGTAAAACTGATCAACAATTAATCTTCTGCATATAATAGGGTACAATAATTGGTTAAAGTAATTATTTGCAAGAACACTTCAATAGAATATATGTTCTCAGGGCCTGAATGTAAGAAAAAATACTCTGCTAATAGGAAAAAAATATTCTAGTTTCTCTGAAGACAGGATAAAGGTACAGGAGTAGGGCAAAAAAGAATGTGAAGTCAGTAATGTGGCAGAAAATAATTTTGTTCAGTAATTTGACTTTCATAATTTCAAAACCTTCAAAAAATTTACTGAGAGTCAATTTATTGAAAGCACATTTGATGGACACTAACATAGGAAGTAGCTTTCCAAACAGGATAATATTAGTGAAATCAAGAAAATCTCACGTAGATGCAGAAACAGAGAAATTGAGGAGGGGGAGGAATTTAATTAAGAAAATTGTGTAAATCTATGAAAAGTGTGAGGAGAACTTTATACTTTTTTAAACCATGAAATTGGGTTTTTGGCTCAGTTTAACCAGATCTAAAAGACAATTACTGATATGTGGGTTATACAAACTAACCATTTTAAGAGTCTCTACTTTGAGATTCTATAACATGGTGCCTTGAGAATTCAACTTATGAGCAGAGACCAGTTGTGAAACAGGTAGAAAATCCCCATTTGCTTTTAGGTCTTGATTCATGAGATTACAACCAGAAATTTGTGCAGATACTTATTTATTACCCTCTCCCACCCTCTCTGATCTGTGAACTTGTCATAACTTGTTGGTATACACTCCTCTAACCTTCCTCCTTTCCTGTCCTCTTTATAGAACTAACCAATACAGACACTTCAAGAAAATCACTCATGGTGTACAAGAAGCAGATAGAGTGATGACTGCACATTGTTTTCTGTGAGAATAACATCTTTATGAGCAAAGAAAGGCCAAGTTAAAAAAAAAGAATAAACATCCTTGGGTTTTTATGGTGGACTTTGAATGCATGGAAAATTAGAGAGGATAATGTAATGAACTTCAATGTATCATTACTCAAGTCTGCCAATTACTGCATGGTCAAGGTGATTTTATCTATGCTCCCTTTCTATCTTGCCACCCCAGAATATTTTTTCAAGGAAACTTGAAGTAACATGTCACCTTGTCTAAAAATATTTCAGAATCTTCTCTGAAGAGATTTACAATGTTTTTTTTTTTTTAAGATTTTATTTATTTATTTTTTAGAGAGGGAAGGGAGAGGGAGAGAAAGAGAGAGAAACATCAATGTGCGGTTGCTGGGGGATGTGGCCTGCAACCTAGGCATGTGCCCTGACTGGGAATCGAACCTGCGATGCCTGGTTCGCAGCCCGTGCTCAATCCACTGAGCTACGCCAGCCAGGGCGAGATTTACAATGTTATTATCACACTAAAATATTAAAATACTTCCTAAATATCACCTATATTCATTTTTCCTCACTTGTGTCATGATTTTTCAGTTTTTTAAGCAAGTATCTACAAAGGTCTATAAAGTGTGATGATTGAATAAGTTAATATACCTCTTAAGATGTTTTAATCTATAACTTTTTCTATAATTATAAAATCTATAATATATAATTACTTTCCTTTGTTAAATTGCATTGGCTGAGATCTTCAACTAAATGTCAAACAGGAGGCCAGAGAATTGCTAACGGGACTCTTTCTTCACTTTCGTTGAGAAACTCCCTGTTACTTCCTCACCAAGTAACATACTAGCAACTGCACTAAATTATACTATTTATTCTGTTAAGGGAGTATCCATAAATTCCTATTTTGTGTATGTTTTAACATAAATGGGTGTTGAATTTTGTCAAATGTCCTTTCCAGTATCTATGAATTTGTCCCCCTACATTCTATAAAATTCAAAGCACCAAGAAGATCATCATGGAACTTGAAAAATACACATTTATCAGAAAAAAGTAACATATTCCTAAGGCTCATTTCAATGTCAGAAAAAAGAATAATCAAGTGGGACAATTAAGCTGTAGAAGGTGTTGAAATAGATTTTAAAATAAAATAATTAAAGAAATTTCTTACTTATAGGACTACATAGATCAGTGGAACTGAATGGGAAAGTACAAAACCCAAGTCAATTTTGGAATTTACCATATAATAAGGCTAGCATTTTATCAGTTGACTAAAGATAAATTTTTAAAAATTGGCATTGGAGCAGCTGGTTAGAGGTTTTGAAAATAGTATAATTACTGAGTTGTTTATATTTAATAATCTTTTTAATACTGATTTTGTTAATGATATTTTGCACACATTAATATTTTATATACTAATTAGTTGAAAATAATGTGATTATTTTTCAGTAAATTTATGAAATAATTGGGAGAAAAACCCTAAGAACATAAAGAATTGAGGACAAAGAATGCTCTCATATTTTTAAAGCATAAGAGTGTGAAGTAAGAAAAGTTTAAAGAAGTTTGGCGTGATAGTCATGTTAACATGAAACCACACAACCACCCCCTAAAGAAGATCAAAGTGATTAGGCTAAGGTCCCCAGGAGATTAATAACATAATGAGAAAAGTAATAGGTGGAGAATCACTTAGAAATAGAAATAAGAAGGAAGAAAAATTGAGGTAGAGTTTTGGAAAAGAAATGTACAGTGAACTATAAATTAGAAATGCAATTGGGATCTAAGCAAACCAAAAAACCCTGAACTAGGCATAAAAACTCTAAGATTCATTGTGTCACAGACAACTTGGCTTGCATTAAAATTATGCTCTGAGTCTGAATGTTAACATGTATTTGGTATTGTTGATTATGTTGTGCTAGCTTTGGAATAATCACTGTTAATTGATGTCTATTAAAATGCAAAAAGTTAAGGTAAATATATAAGTAAACTTCTCTATTCAATACACAAGTATGAAATGGAACAGTATTATAATCTTATTAACATATCAGCTGTGCAATCCAGGATATATGCAATCTTTGATTTGGCAAAAGTTATGCAGTTTATCACGGTATGTGGAGACTCCATTAGCAATGCAATTGCTAAAAGAGGAAGATTAACCACTCAACCCTGTGGCTTAAGTGTTTTCTTTCATTTTGTAAATTTGATGCTTAGAGTCTGATAGACTGCTGAGCAAAGAAATTATCAAGAGATGCCCCTGAGGTGGAAAAGAAAAGTAGTGAAATGAGTCATTTATTTAATTTCATATTGGTTTAAAAGGAGATGTAGTCTTTTTTATTGTAAGATTTCCATTACATACAATAGAAATATCTTCATCTGATTCTATCCTCAAAGAAATAAACAACATCAAAATTAGGTATTTTGGAGAAATAGGGTACTTTTGATTTTAAGAAACAGTAAATTCTTTGTAACTTCTTTAATTAAAATGATCAAATGTAAATCAAGTTAGATACATTCTTATTCAAAATTCATCCCATGCTTATGTGATATTGAGGAGGATCATGAACACAGTAGTTAGTACTTTTATTTTTTTATTAAAATCAAAAGACTCAATATTAATTCTTTTCTGTATCAGATCATCAAAATTTTTAAATCTGTCCTTGGTTTATACACCATTCCAGGTCAGTAGTTCTTAGCATAAAAATTGCTCCTTGATGCTTCAATTCCTACACTGCATTGATTTTGTATATGTGTGTTTGAATATATTTTAATATACATGCATAATTTAATCTTGCAGGTAAAGTCTACATATCACTGTTATACATGGAATTTAAAAACTACAATCTTGTAAACATAAGACTGCATTATTGAAAGGTTCAATAATGACTAGAAAAGTCTGCTGTGAATGATGTTTGCAAATATTACTATATTTAATTTTGTTTTATCAGTGTTTATATTGCTGTTGTTCTTTTATAAAGAGAGTCACCAAATGTTTTTTATGAGTGGCCAGATAGTAAACATATTTGGCTTTATGGGACATACATGTTGCAACTCAACTTCGCTGTAAAATGAAAGCAGCCATAGAGAATATCTAAACCAATGGGTATAGCAGTTACCCAATGAAATTTTAATTATGGATACTGAAATTTTAATTTTATGTGGCATAAAATATTCTTTTGATTACTTTTCAACTTTTTAAAAATGTAAAATCCATTCTTGGTGTGTTGGCAAGGCAAAAATACAAGCAATAAATTGGATTTGGATTCCAAAAAATATTTTGCCTAACCCTGCCTAATACTAATTTCTTTGTCTTTAATGTAAGGTGAAGTCACTACAGATGTAGAGTTATCATATAAGATAGATATAATTAAATAGTAGTAAATGTCTACATATACTAATTCAGTCATTCAAGACATATTAATTATTTCCTTATATTAAGTATGTACTGTATGCAACAAATGATATGAAGACTATGGCACAGTTACTACAAGGCTTAAATCTAATGGAAATTTCAAGTGATCTACTCCACACATAATAATAACACAAGGTCACCTGAGATAAGTGTCAGACTTGACACATACATAAGTTCTGTAGGAGTTCTCAACAGGCGGTGATTGCTGAAATCATTGCAAATATTTCCATGATGTGTAAAGACTCAGTGGATGGCAGTATATTTACAAGCAGATGGTAAAAAGAAAAAATAAATTGTAGATGAAAAAAGGCAAAATTATCAGCCATTGTCTTATAGAAAGGTAATTTTTAATTTTTGAGAATAGATATAGTTGAATTGAGTAATTTCCAGAGGGGCAATTGTCTAGTTCCAAAAGACATGCTGTTTTCTTTTCTTTTTTTTAAATTTTAATTATTGTTCAAGTACCATTTTTTGTCTCTTACTCCCATCCCAGCCCATCTTCCCAGCCCTCCCCACCTCCTTCCTGTTTCCATACCCCCTTGTTTTTGTCCATGTGTCCTTTATACTTGTTCCTGCAATTCCCCTTTTCCCCTGAAATTCCCTCCCTCTCCCCTCTGGTCACTTTCAACCTGTTCTCACTTTCAATGTCTTTGGTCATATTTTGCTTGTTTATTTGTTTTGTTGTTTAGGTTCCTGTTAATCCAATAATAATTTGGTATCTACTATGTGCTTGTCACTAGGTTAAGTTCTAGGGTGGTGAAAATTAGTAGCATGTGGTTTCTGTCTTTGAGTGTTTTGCAGTCTAATGGAGGGTTGTGAACTGCAAACCAACAATCATAACAGCACAAGGAGCAATAGAATGTAACGTCTATAAAATGGTAAAGGAACATAGCAGATATTGATTAATTCTAATGGGGATGTGGAAATGTGAGAAAAGACTGTACAGAGGATGTAATGTTTTTTTTTCTGAATTAATGACACTAGGAATTTTCAAAAATAGGAGGGAGAACAGGGTACCAAAGGATAATATGCAAACTCACAAAGATAAAAAGAAACAAGTTATGTTTTCCAGGGTACAAAGACACAAAGGAAAAGAAGCAAAGAGGACATTGATAGGAGGTGAAATTATAATATTCCCCACTTAATAATTAAGCAATATTAATTTTTCAGTTCTTATACTGCAAGTACATATTTTACAAGGCAAATTTTTAATTTATCTTATTATTTCCTGGTAAAGCTATCCCAGGTATCTCAAGCATATTAATTGTGGTACAAGATCTGAGGATGGCATCAGAGAATTAAAGGACATTTCAGAAGTTCACATTTAAGAGGATTGATATTTTCTAGCCACATATTTAAGAAGATAGGTGGGAGATACTGTAAATTCAGGATAGGGGATATTATTATAAGGTTCTGTGATCTCAGAGAGAAGAATAGACCAATTCTGACTAGACTGATATAAATTGTGTTTCCTTGAAGATCTGAAGTAAACCATTCTCCCTAACGATCCTGATGTTTACCACCCATTAAAAATAGAAGAGTATGACTATGATCATTTTTTATTTCAAAGTATTTTTAATCATAGATAAATAATAGAAAAATATGATGTTTGTCAACTGGTAGTTTATATCATTTGAATTAATCTTTTCTCATTTTTCAAATTAAACTGAAAAGAGTAAAGCTCAGAATTCAATGTAGATAAGATGAAAAAGAAAAGATGGAATCCTCATGAATAAGCCCAGGTTTTTCCTTTTTTTATTTCTTTGAATTTATTGAGGTGACATTGGTGATAAAATTTTATACAGGTTTCAGGAATTCTGTAATAAATCATCTGTATATTATATTGTATGTTCACCACCTCAAGTCTCCTTCCATCATTGTTTATCATCCTTTACCCTCCTACCTGCCCCCACCCTCCTTTCCCTTTGGTAATCACCATACTGTGGTCTGTGTCTGCGAATTTTTTTTTTGCTTAATCCCTTTTCTTTTTTCACGGAGCCCTCTAACCCCCTCCCCTATGGCAATTGTCAGTCTGTTCTCTGTATCTATGCATTTTTAAATTTTGTTTGTTATTTTATTTTATTTATTAGATTCCACATGTAAGTAAAACTATATGGTACTTGTCTTTCTCGACTGGCTTATTTCACTTGGAAGCAGTCCAAGTGCCCATCAGTAGATAAGTGGATAAAAAAGCTGTGGTACATTTACACAATGGAATACTACTCGGCTATAAAATAAGAAGAAAATCTTACCTTTGTGACAGCATGAATGGACCTAGAAAATACTATTCTAAATGAAATAAGCCCAGTTTTTTTCTTAATGAAGGGCAAGAGCTTTGTTTCTCAGAGCAAAGAAAGCCTCTGTTGGTGCCAATTTTCAGTCAAAAAAGATGTTAGGTTTTGAAGGGTTCAGAATGGACCCCATGAATATGTGCCAGTTTGGTATGTGAATTATTTTGAACTGAAGGCAATCATAACTCTGCAGGCTCAAGGGGAACATTTACCTCTTCCTTAAAAATATTAAAATTTAATTAAGGCCTTTCCCATAATAAGAGTTGTACCAGAAATAAGTTTTTATGATCCATCTATAGGGCAGGGCAACATTCTAATTACTGAACATCCCAGGAATTGTCCTCCTCCTCTCTGAAGCCCCAAGTAGGTTATTTCATTCTTTGGCTTAGAATTTCATGTCTACCTCACTTAACATGTGGGCTAGGTACGTCTCTGAACCTCTTGTGTAGGCTGAGTCTCTGATTCTCCCATGTATGTGGGACTCCCATCTCTGCATATGTAATTAAATTTGGTTATTTTCTCTTGTTAATCTGTCTCATGTAGATTTAATAATTAGACCAACCAAAAGAACCTAAAATGATGAGGAATAATTTCTTCATCTCCCACAGTTTTCTAAGGAGTTTTATCAGTTAAAATAAGCCAATAATTGTGTCTGGTTTTTGAGAATCAATGTACTTTAGAATGTTTATTTTAGGAAAAAAAATTCTGTTCAACTAATTATACTAAATATACATTTTTTCTATGAGAATTTACCTTTTTAAACTAATGTCTTTCCTAATAGATGATCTTAATATAAGGTTTTCAACTAGAAAATGAAAACATTGATCAAACAAACACTAAGCCTCAAGCTATGCAATCTGCTCAAGGTCATTAAACAAATAGGAAATGAAATTCAATTCAAACTCAAATTTTTGCTTACCCCATAATCAGCACTTTGTATTATCTGTGCGAAACCTGTATACTAAATGCAATACGGCATATACCAGGGAAAGATAGGCATGGTGACAAGACACCATTTTCCCTTCTCTGAACTTGCCTCTTTTCAAGCCCAGTTGTTATTCTCTTGTTCTTTCCTTGACAAATCCACTTCTGCCCCTAGGGTTTGTTGTTGCTATTTTCTCATTTTGGATCATTCCTTCCTCAGAGAGTGGCTTGGTTTAGCCCTTTCTTCTGGGCACTCAGATCTCTTTTCACCTCTGTTTCCTTGACAGAGGCTATTTATATAGCTCATCACCCCTCTTTATTCTTTTATCCTGCTTTATATTGTCCGTATCATGTACGGCTTGTAATTATATTACATAGTCATATATTTTATTTATTATGTGCTTAAATTACATTCTAGTAAATTTTATGAAGGCAGAGATTTTGTCTGTTCACTATTTTATTCTCAGGGCCTAGTGAAACTCTGAACCCATTGTAAGTACTCATGAAATACTTGTGAAATAAAAAAAATAAATAATTCAGTTAATCAATTATCTGAGAATACATTTGGGGAAAAAATGCCTAACAGTAAAACAGAGAGAAATACCTACCATGACATTATAATTAATTCTGTAAATAAAATCCTGTGGATTCCTAATAAGAAAGCAATTATTTCCGGTTTGGAAATTATGGAAGGCATCTCAAATGAGCTGGAATTTAAGCTGTCCTGGAAAGGTGGTATTTTAGAATAAAAGGGCATGATGAAACAGAGGCACACAGACATGAATCCCAGGGGCAGAGTTTATAAAGTATTCTTATGGAAAATGAGAGTGGAATTATAGGTTTGCTTTGAGTTTCATGGAAAACTCACTGGACACCAGCAAGCAACAGAGAACCAGCTCATTTTACTGAGGACATGAATGCCTATCTCACCAACTGCCTTGATCAGGCAACTATGAGCAATCTGTTCATCTCAGAGACAAATAAACAGAAATAGAATCTTAATGACTCTGATATCTCTTTTTTTAATTTGATTTGAGTTAAAATACTAGTTTCTCATTTTATATTAAATGTTTAATTAATTTGAAGCTAACTGATTCTATTTAGTTGGTGGGTAATTGTATACTTGCAATTAAAGTATATCACATATGGTGAGATATGAACTGATTGAACATAGATTTTGGCAAGCTCAAGACTAGTCCACAAGAAAGAAGACCATTAAAATAGTTCTCCTCTAAGTTAGGAAATATGAATTCCAGTGTAGTATCTATCAATAATGTAATATATGAGTAAACTCAGTGCCTTGATTTCCTTTATATTTAAAATTAATTTACTACAGCCCAATACTTCTAATCTTAACCAAGATAATGAGGTATCTTTACAGTGTTCTTGGATCAATTCCAATGTGGGAGGGTTCCACCTATACAACACCAAGCAGTTCTCACATACCAGCAGGGTGTCCAGAAATTCTGCTCAACTCAGGTGCTATCTATCTGGAACTAGCATCAAATTCCACAAGTGCAGGGCTTAGTCCCACAAAGCCTTCCCCCTTCCACTTCAGAAGCCAGTTACAAGTCCGGGTTATTACCTGTACTTCTGACTAGTTATAAATCAGAGGTTCTCAAAGAACCACTAAAGCAGCTCACAGAACTCAGGAACCTGTTTATTCCCTAGGTTACCAGTTTATTTTAAAAATATAATTCAGGAACATCCAGATAGAAGAGAAGCATAGGGCAACGCAAGAAGAAAGGGCAAGGAGCTTGTATGCCCTTTCTCCAGGTGCACCATTCTCCCCAATCACAGCATGTGCATCGACCCAGAAGTTCTTCAAACCCAGTCCTTTTGGGTTTTTATGGAGCCTTCATTACATAATCAGAATGTATTAGTCCTATTCCTAGGTGCTGCCCAAGTCATCTCATTAACATAACAAAAGATACCTTTATTACTGTTATCACTTAAGAAAATCCAACATTTAGAGGAGCTCTGTGCCAGAAACTGGGAAAGAGATCAAATATGCATTTCTTATTATAAATCATAATATCACAAGGTACTTCATATAAAAATTATTTAACTCTAAGTATCAGTAAACAACATAGATAATAAAACACATAGATGCAAGGGCAATTGCTTTTGTGATGTTTGCTGAGAAATACATTTTATTTTTCTGTTTTTAAATGATCAATATTCATATTTGTTTTTAAATACATAGTAGACATTATAGTTATGAAGATGAATAAAATTGTTCCTTATCCTCAAAGAACTTACCACTAAGTATACAAAAATGTGTCAAGGTAGTGACTAGAACTTTAAAATTAAAACTAATTTGTTTTCAAAGATTTATTCCTTCATATATTGAATGGACATATAAGCTAAATAGCATATCATAAAGAAGAAAATTAATCCAAGTTCATCTCTGTCATGACCTATATTCTTAATCAATAGAAATTAAGATATGTTATGAAAAGGATATATATGTGTGTATATATGTGTGTGTGTGTATACATATATATAGTAACTACTTAAAAAGTATTTATAAAAAGTAACTATGTTAAAAGGTGCTGTTGGCAAGATGGTAAAATGGAAACTAATTTTTATTAACTGCCATTGACTTTATTTCAATCATAGCTGTACCTTCTGAGTCTAATGCAAAAATAGAAAGAGAGTTATAAGCACAGATGTATAAGCACATGAAATTATGCATGGTTTAAGTGATCTAAGTATTTCTTTACTGATTGTAGCCCTTAAGTTCCAAAGATAAATCACTTTTTTTTTAAACCACTAATACAATATCCACACAAAACAGGGACTCCAACTGGAATGGATACTTGCAGCACTCTAGTGGCCATTCTTCATAAGTGCAAAGACACTTTGTAGTAAAATAAGTCACAGTGTTCTTGAAAAGTCAGTCTATACTCATAAACCAGCATTGAAATTAAATGTGTTATTTTTACAGTGTACATAATGTAATTTACATTAGTGTATTTGTCCTCTTAATTTGTCTCTTTTCTTAACACTGCATATTTTGGAGGACAACACACGGTGCAAAGTGACTAAGGAGGTGAGGAAATACTGGGTTGTGTAAAAGCAGATTTACAATTGTGAGTATGCGAAACACAGTTTATTCTTGTGTTATTTACTTGTCATTGTATTACTTTCCATATGAGCAACTGTAAACCTATGTTTGCCTCTTTAGAGGAGCTAGATTAAAAAGATTTCTGAGGTCATTATTAATTAGTATAAATGAAGGTAGATTAATAACCATATTCCTAGAGTGTAATTGATTTTGTGCCTATAACAAGTAATTTTGTTTGGATGAGGTAGGGCCCACAAACTTATAAGAAAAAAACTAGATTGATAGGAATATCTATGAATCATCTCAAGTTCTTTACCAAAGAGGTTTTTTTTTTTAAAGATTTTATTTATTTATTTTTAGAAAGGGAAGGGAGGGAGAAAGAGTGAGAAACATCAATGTGCGGTTGCTGGGGGCTGTGGCCTGCAACCCAGGCATGTGCCCTGACTGGGAATCGAACATGCGATGCTTTGGTTCACAGCCCGTGCTCAACCCACTGAGCTATGCCAGCCAGGGCAAAGAGGGTTTTTTTTTTTTTAGTTTTGTAACTTTATTTGACACTCAGCAGTTCTCATCCACATTAACTGCTAGTAGATTTTTGAAAGTTGTGACAGATATTGGGTTGGCCAAAAGTTCGTCTGTTTTTTTCTAAAAGATGGCTAGTAGTGCTTAGTTGTCTTTAACTTCATCTGAAACAATTTAGATTGTACTGTGGCAGTTGTCATATCAGTGTATGCAACATTTTTGGCATGTTATGCTTTGTTATTTCAAGAAAGGTAAAAACACAACTGAAATGCAAAAAAAAAAAAAGATTTGTGCAGTGTATGGAGAAGGTGCTGTGACTGTTTGAATGTGTCAAAAGTGGTTTGCAAAGATTCATGCTGGAGATTTCTCACTGGGGGACACTCTACAGTTGGTAGACCAGTGAAGTTGATGGTGATCAAATCGAGACATTAATTGAGAACAATCAATGTTATACCACATGGGAAATAATCAACATACTCAAAATACCCAAGTAAATAAAGTTGTTGATGAAAATGAAAAAGAATGTCTTTTATTTTACAGGGAAAAATTCAACAGATTTTTTGGCCAACCCAATACATAGGTAACCAATGTATACAGCAAGTTTGGTAAATCTTCATCCTCATTATCTTTTCTGGGAAACAGCACTCAGATACCATATGGGACATTCCTTATTCCTTTGGCTCCAACAGCATTTGAGCTTGGTGTCAATATGCACATCTGGAGCTCCTCTCTCCCTCACAGCAAATTTCTGGATCTCTTTGAGGGACAGAGTGGCATGCTTCTGGAAACGCACTCCATGGATGTGCTTGTGAATGGTGATGGTGTATTGTCTGGTCACTACATCATGGATTATTGCTGGTGTATTCTTGTCACTACTTCTTTGTGGGAGCCATTGTACTGGGTCCATCCAATAGAAAGAGTGAGAAGTATTTGTATGAGGGGGAAAGCCACCAAAGTCTTTATTTGACAAAATATATATTCAATACAAGAAGTGAGGGTTTTAGGGAGTAGTATAAATTGTACAAAGAGTTGATTAGAGAGAAGTAATAGTAAACATGAAAGTAAATAAAAATTCAGGCTCAAGGGGCATGTGACTGAGACTTCAGCTATAAAATAAACTGCTTATAAAAATTGACATATATTTATCAAATTATATATTTATCTATCAGAAGGATAACTTTGATAAACTTGTAATTATTATTTTTTATTTCATTTGCCTTAAAAATTTCTGAAAGACACTAATTCTATAAAAATACATTTTAAATCACTCATTAACTGAGAGTTAAATTATCACACTTGCCATTTGATAAATATTTGGTAGTAAAATGTAAGCAGACAATTGGGTAAATGAAATAATGTTTAGATAAGCTTATCTGTTCTTCAGCAGAAATATATGCATAGAGTTGTCTCATGAATGATATACACATCTTTTTTAAATCACTTAGCTGAAAAAGAGCTTTATATATGTCAAGAAAAATAAAAGTATTTTATTTTAAATAGCTTTGTTTTCAATTCATTGAGTCAATTTTCTGAAGTTTGAATAATATATTTTAATTTAAGAATCTTCATCATTTTACTGTGTACATGTGGCATATGCAGAAGTCAAACATTTAAAAATTAATTCTAATGCTGAATCATTCAAGTGATTGAATCAAAGGGTTTTTGTCTGACATGTGCAAACACAATACAGATGAGATAATATGAAATGATTTCATATCTAAACAGTGTCTGAGATGTCTATTTTATATGAGAAAACTACATGATGTTAAAATATTCAACACAGTTGTCATTATATAAACAAATGGTTAATGGAGTAAAAGATTGAAATAAGTATAACTATATTCAAGCTCAGTAATAACTTTTATTACTTTTGACATCTATATGAGCTCTGTCTATATATGATCAGCTAAATATAAAACTAATTAAGATATACTTTTAAAAATAAATAATTTCTCAATTTGGTTTTGTACTCCTATATATAAGGAATTGGTTACTTTCAGTGGATCATACTTTATCTGCTACAAATTATTGAATTCAGATTATATATGTACAAATAAATCCAACATGATATAGCATGGATGGATCTGGAGAGCATTACGCTAAGTGAAATAAGCCACGTGGTAAAGGACAAATACCATATGATCTCACTTATAAGTGGAACCTAATCCACAAAACAAACAAGCAAGCAAAATATAACCAGACATTGAAATAAAGAACAAACTGACAGTAACCAGAGGGGAGTAGAGAGGGGATAATGGAGGAAAATGGGGGAGGGCTATCAAGGAACATGTATAAAGGATACATGGACAAAGCCAAAGGGGGTAGGATTGAGGGTAGGAGCTAGGGATGGTGGGGCAGGGGAGAGTGGTTGGGGGAAAATGGAGACAACTGTACTTGAACAACAATAAAAAATAAATAAATGATCCAAGGCAATACAAAAAAATCAAACATTATATATTTTAAAGTCATCTATATTAGGTATTTAACTTAGGTTAAATTAAGAGTAAATAAAAATTATGCCATTTGAAACAAGAACATATTTTATAATTTTAAATATCATAATTTGGATTATTAGATTCTCTTCATTTTCAAGAGAGGTAGTGGTAAAGTATTAGTGGGCAAAAGAGTTACTGAAAGGCAATTGATCATGTTAAAGAAAAATTATTCTGATTAAAATGGTAAGGCAAACTTTATTTAACACTACTGCAATAGGTGTCAAGATTATTGCAATAAGGGAGACAGACTGGGTTCAACTTCAGACACAGGAATGACAGCTGGGGATTTATAGCCAAAGAGTAGGGGGTTCAGTGGATGGAAAATTACTAAAATGACACATGAAAGGTACGGGGATTCTTGATAAACCAGCTTCACAGAATTCTCGCTGAAGATATGCCAAGGTGATCAGACTTCAGGGTTGAGAAATGAAAACTCTGATCAGATGTGGAGGGTTATGAGATATTAAGATGGAGGATTCTTGCTAAACTGACAGGATTCTTGCTACAACTGGGCTAGACAGTCTGAGGACAGGGCTGGAGGACCAGGAGTAATCAGAAAGAGGACTCAGAGGAGCCGGTCTACAGTTTGGTCAAAGAAAAACTCTTTGTCATTCAAAACATCATTTTGAAAGATACAAACAGCTATCATTTATTTAGACATATGGAGTACTTAAGTCCCTAGCACAATGTAATGTTGAAAAGGTGTTATCTAAATATTTTTCATATTTATATGGTACCTGTCAATTACTTTCACCTCCTAGAGCACAAATCATCTGTTTTAGTACAAGGAAAGGAAAAGTAGATTTGGGAGCAACAATATGGCTAACACTAGAAAGAAAACTTAGAAAACTACTGATTTAGGGCCCTACTTATCTCAAAATGTTGAATTCCAGAACTGGTGGTGTCACATTATCTTAGCCATCCAATTTCTTCAGATATAAGAAGAGGAACTTAAAAACATGAAGTGAAACACTCTTTAGAATCCAAGGAAAACTGCAGTATTGTGTTCGGGATGAGGCTTTAAGGAGGAGTCAAGATGAATAGACATTTCACTATTCAAGGCACAGACAACAGAAAAGAGATCATTAGAGGAAAATATCAACAGGATTTGACATAGAAAACAAGCATAGTTTGGATAAAACTTAATAAAATAAGAAATCCATTTCAAGTGTTATCTGCTTTCTGATCTCTGCAAATTTCAAGAAAACATGAATTTTGTGAAGAATTCAATGAAAGATAGGATGATAATATGCCAGTAATAAGAAATTTAAATGATTTTTGAAACATTTGTTCTATATCTATGAAATAAGTCATTGATATTTTAATAGGGGTTGCATTGAATTGATAAATTGCTTTGGGTAAAATGGACATTTTGTTGGTGTTAATTCTTTCAGTCTGTGAACACTGTGTGTATTTCCATTTATTTATGACTTCCTTAATTTCTTTCTTCAGTGCTGTGTAGCTTTTGAGTACAGGTCTTTTACCTCCTTGGTTACGTTTATTCCTAGGTACTTTATTTTTCTTGTTGTTATATCAAATAGGATTTTTTCCTGATTTCTGTTTCTGATATTTCATCATTGGTATACAAAAATGCTTTTAATTTTTCAATATTGACTTTGTATCCTGTTTCTTTTCCAAATTCACTTATGAGGTCAAGTAGTTTTTTGGTGGACTCTATAGGATTTTCTATGTATACTATCATGTCATCTGCAAACAATAACAGTTTTAATTCCTCTTTTCCAATTTAAATGCCCTTTATATCTTTTCCTTGTGTGATTGTTGTGTCTAGGACTTCCAATCCTATGTTGACTAGATAGAAGTGGTGAAAGCAGACATCCTTATCTTGCTCCTGATCTTACTGGGAAAGCTTTTAGTTTTTGCCCATTGAGTAGGATGTTGGCTATAGGCTTCTCATATATGGCCTTTATTATGTTGAGGAATACTCCCTCCATTCCCACTTTGTTGCATGTGTTTATCATAACTGGGTGCTGTACCTTATCAAATGCTTTTTCTGCATCTACTGATATGATCATGAGATTTTTGTCTTTCTTTTTGTTTATGTGATATATTATGTTTATTGATTTGCGAGTATTGTACCACCCTTGCATCCTGGGATGAATCCCACTGGATCATGGTGTATGATCTTTTTAATATATCACTGGATGTGGTTTGCCAGTATTTTGTTGAGGATCTTAGTATCTATGTTCGTCAGTGATATTGGCCTATAGTTTTCTTTCTTTATGGTGTCTTTATCTGGTTTTGGGATTAGGATGATGCTGGCCTCATACAAAGAGTTTGGGAGTCTTCCCTCTTGGATTTTTTGGAATAGTCTGTGAAGGATATGGGGTTAGCTCTTCCTTAAATGCTTCGCAGAATTTTCCTGTGAAACTGTCCAGTCCAGGGCTTTTGTATGTTGGGAGTTTTTTTATTACTGCTTTGACTTTGTCAGCTGTTATCAGTCTATTTGGGTTTCCTGTTTCTTCTTCATTCAGTTTTGGAAGATAATATTTTTCTAGAAATTTGTTCATTTCACCCAGGTTTTCAAATTTCTTAGTATATGGTTGTTCATATTATTTTCTTCTAACCCTTTATATTTCTGTGGTATCAGTTGTAATTTCTCCTCTTTCATTTCTGATTTTATTTATGTGGGTCATTTCCCTTTTTTTCTTGATGAATCTGGTTAAAGTCTTGTCAATTTTGTTTATCTTTTCAAAGAACCAGCTTCTGGATTCATTGATCCTTTGAATTGTTTTTTCATTCTCTATGTCATTTAATTCTGCTTTGATCTTGATTATTTCTTTTTTTCTACTCACTCTGGCATGTTTGTTGTTGTTTCTTCACTTCTTGTAGATGTAGGGTTAGGCTGTTTATTTGAAATGTGTCTATCTTTTTTAGATAGGCCTTCATCACTATGAACTGTCCTCTCAGGACTGCTTTCTATGTGTGCTATAGGTTTTGGACAGCTGCATGTTCATTTTTATTGGTTTTCAGAAATTTTTTGATTTTTTATTTTCAAGAATTTATATGGAACCATAAATGACCCCAAATAGCTGCAGGAATTTTGAGAAAGAAGAACAAAGTAGGAGGGATCACAATACCTGGCAGCAAACTATATTACAAGGCTACTGTAATCAAAACAGTCTGGTATTGGCATAAAAACAAATAGATCAGTGGAACAGAATAGAGAGCCATTAATGAACACACATCTCTATTGTCAATTAATATTTTACAAAAGAGGCAGAAGCATAAAATGGAGTAAAAATAGCCTCTTTAACAAATAGTGTTGGGACATCTGGACAGCTACATGCAAAAAAAAAAAAATGAAACTCAACCACCAACTTCCACCATACACAAAAATAAACTCAAGATGGGTAAAAGACTTAAATATAAGTCACGATACCATAAAAGTCCTAGAGGAGAACATAGGCAGGAAAATCTCAGATATCCCATAAAGCAATATTTTTACCAATATGACCTCTAAAGCAAGGGACATAAAGGAAAGAATAAACAAATGGGGACTTCATCAAGTTGAAAAGCTTCTACATGGATAAGGATAGCATCAGGGAAATGAAAAGAGAACCAACCATATGGGAAACTATATTTTCCAATGATACCTCAAACAAGGGTTTGATCTCTAATATATCAAGAACTCACACAACTCCACTCCAGGAAGACTAATTACCCAATTAAAAAATAGTCAAAGGACCTGAACAGACACTTCTCCAAGGAGGACATACAGAAGGCCCAGAGTCATATGAAAGGATGCTCAGCATCACTAGCCATCAGAGAGATGCAAATTAAAAGCACAATGGGATACCACTTCACACCTGTCAGAATGGCCATCATAAACAAATCAACAAACAACAAGTGCTGGTGAGGCTGTGGAGAAAAGTGAACCCTGGACTTTGTTGGTGGGAATGCAGACTGATGTAGCCACTGTGGAAAACAGTATGGAATTTCCTTAAAGAACTAAAAATGGAACTGCCTTTTGACCCAGCATTTCCACTGCTGGGGTTATATCCTAAGAATCCTGAAACACCAATTCAAAAGAACCTATGCACTGCACTGATCATGGCAGCAAAATTTATAATAGCCAAGTGCTGAAAGCAACCTATGTGCCCATTAGTGAGTGGGTCATAAAATTATGCTACATTTACACAATGGGATACTATGCAGCAGAAAGAAAGAAGAAGTTCCTAGCTTTTGAGATAGTATGGATGGAACTTAGAGTATTATGCTAAGTGAAATAAGCCAGGTGATGAAAGACAAATACCATATGATCTCACCTATAAGTGAAATCTAATCAATGAAACAAATAAGCAAGCAAAATATAACCAGAGACATTGAAATAAAGAATAAACAAACAGTGACCAGAGGAGAGAGTGGAGAGGAATAACAGGGGAAAGAAGACAAATGGTCATCAAGGAACATTTATAAAGGACCTGTGGACAAATCCAATGGGGGATAGGATTGAGGGTGGGAGGTAGCAGTGGGTGGGCAGCAGAAAGTGATGGTGGGAACATGGAGACAACTATACTTCAACAACAACAACAAAAAATGTAAGTGAAATAAAAATTATTATAAGAAACCACAAATTATAATGGTACGATGCAAAACTCCTTTTGTACTAATAAAGGCAAATTGACACTGTAAAAAAACAAATACATTAAGGGAATAAATTAAACAAAGGATTGAAAGAAAATGACAGAAAGATAAAAACAGTTAAAGATGATAGCAAGAAGGACAAAGATCTAACAGTGTTCACAGGTATTTTTAAGAAAGCTATGAGACAAATGGAATGGAAATAAAATTTAAAAAATAGCAAGAAAAATATTTTTTCAGTGTTAAAATCCTAATTCTATACATACATCTTCAAATACTACAAAATTCAGGGGAAAAATAAATTTCTAAGTAAATCTTGGTGAAATGATTCAGTGATAAAAGTATAGATACATGTAAGCATGTAGACAGAATTTTCATTAATGGAAAATGTTACCTGACCTTCAGTTTTTCTTTCTGCCTTACTGAACAATAGAGACAATGGAGGGATTAGTGGAGAAACAGCCAAATTCCCTCCTCTCTAACCACCTTGTAATGCTAAAGGGAAGACATTCTTCTCATCTACATTGGCTTTGGATGTGTAGTATCCATGTAGTCCATTCAATTGAAAAGTATGAGTAAAAAGAAAAATAGAATGTAAATTTGTGATTTAAAAGAATGGGGAATATAATCATTATCTAAATAATTTTAAAAAATATGATTACATGTTGGGTGAAATTAGTTCTGTTTGAAAGTAAGGAATACACAATAAAAATAATTAGAAAAGAAAGAAATCAGTTCTAAAATACCAAATTATACAAACACAAATCCAACAATATTTATTATAATTTTTAATCCTAAGAAAACAATCAGATAGATGTACAAAAGTATTTCTACAAAAATAACTATTGAAAATTTATCACAATAAAAAAGAAAAATATCCCATTATATAATATTGGTTAAATAAATTGTGATACATCTTTAGAAATGAAAGTCTAATCATCCAGTAAAAATTGTTTTATCAAAATACTTAATAAAATGTAAATATATTCATAATATGGGTTTAATGACAAAGGCAATTTACAAGAGCGAGTGTGCTATAATTATTTCAATTAATTTTATAATGTACCACACTTTAATAGGAAAAGTTAATAAATATTTTTCAGAAATAAATTATTTTAGACATTTTAATGTGTTGGAAGTATGTTTGGTTAAAATGGATTAGGCCGGATTTGAATATATTGGAATACATTACCTATCTATTTCAACTGTTTTTAATTTTTTAAAGGGAACTATATTATAGAATTAAGACAAAACAATTGGGATCTAGGAGCCATAAAAAGATCCTCATTTGCATGTATTTAAAGATAGAATCAGGAAGAAATTATGGTATCTCATATTTCAATGACTGACACACTTTAGAGAGTTCATAACTATACTTTGATGGATAAACCAGGGACAAATATTAAATTGGTAAATATTTTCTTAAAGAGGTTAAACATACTGTTTTCCCCAGAGGAGTTAAAAAGGTAGTGATAAGAAATATAGGTGCAGGTATATATAGCTGGAGTCAGAAAGCAAACATATACAATCTAACTTGTTCTCATATTGCAAATTATTATTTGAATGCCCCCCCTTAGATCTGGGTTAACTACTATTGACAAATAAGTAATATTATTCTAATATTTATAATATTATAGCAGAATTCCATTTTAATGATTAACAAAGAATGTTATTAATCCATAGTTAGGCAATTAACACACCTATAAATATTTTTAACCAAATAAGGAGTTTGAAAACTTATAAGAATATGCACTAGCTCTCACAGTTGCTGTTTGCTGTTACATGCCTATTTTATTAGGGTGAAAGATTAATCTTCTGAATGAATAAATATTTAACCTAGAATTTCACCTTTCTCCACTTAAATTTATATTTTCAGTCTTCTAGCAAATTTTCTTTGATGATGACTTTCCAGTTTATTTGTTTTATCTTTGTTTTGTTAAGACATAAAAAATGCCTGACTTTCGTCCAATAGAAACATCACACTTAAATAGAAAGGCTACAAATGTAAAGCAATATCTACTACAATCATAAAGGCAGGTGTTTTATTATCATATAATCTTCAATTATCTCTTAGTTATACCTATGTTCTAAATATGCAATGTTGAAGTGTTGAGTATTCTATATTCCTTTTATGTAAGTTTAATAGTGTTATAATTGCTTTACCTTTTTTAATTCCTATCATTTTTGTTGTGATGATGCTAGTGTTCTACCAAATAGAAACTCATTTTGTGTATACAACAGGTTCTTCAGGAAAAAACAAAAACTGCTAATGCAGTCTGTTAGCTCTCCTTACTTTCTTGGTGCTTTCAGTGTGACTTCATGTATCTCTCTCTCTGAACCCACTGAATGACAAATCTCAACACATCTCAGAAATCTCACCTAGCAAGAAATGTGCAGAGAGACTCAGGGCTTTCCACAGTGTTAACTAAAATGGACACCTAACTGTTCTGCTCAGTCCAATCTTTCCTGACTCTTATTTATCTCAGTTTGCAGTTAATTCATTTTTGTCATAATAAATATTTGCCTTTGCCTCTACACTGAAACATGATGAGAGCAAAGACCACATTTGCTTTTAGCACCATTCTTCCCTCAACACCTGAGGTAGGGCTTGACTGAAGAAAATACAGAGACCAGACATGTAACAGAGAAATGAAGGCTGCAGGATTGATGGAATGGTTCTTTAGGGTGCTGTTTCAGTGCACAAATCAACTTTAACTAATCTGTGTTTTTATGTCTTTTTTAATTTTTTATTTATATATATTTTAGAGAGAGGGGAAGAGAAGAAGAAAGAGAGGGAGGAAAATATCAATGTGTGGTTGCCTCTCCCATGCCCCATACTGCGGACCTGGCCCACAACCCAGGCATGTGCCCTGACTGGGAATGGAACTGGCAACCCTTTGGTTCACTGTCTGTGCTCAATCCACTCAGCTACACCAGCCAGGTGTGGGCTGTGTTTTTATGTATTTTGATTCAAAATTAAAATGCTCAGAAAAGAGACTCAATTTTTTCTGGTCTGGTCCCTGATTAACTTCTTGGCAAAAAAGAACCTCGATGGACAGCTATTGATGCTGTGTGGACTGAGTCGAAATTCCCCACAGAAAATATTTATTACCAGACCATGATATGAATGGATACAATGAAAGCAAAAATAGGGAGATTTTTAGTATAGGGAATAAACAGATTGTTCTGTACTTCCAGAAAGTTCTTGGCAATAGCAACACCAGAGGATGCACAAAGAAGTTACTAAATTTGCTTTAATGTCAGTCTCTCCTTAGAAGAACAAACAGCACATTAATTAATCTTATATTGTTTTATTTTGCTAGCACATATCAAGATGTCACATGTCCATAAAGTATTTTTTAAATATTAAATATGAAGTGTATTTTCCCTTTGATTGCTACTCCATGAAGGCAGGGACTATGTCTGTTATTACATTGCTGTATTCCTAGCACATGCCAGAATCTGGTACAAAGTAGACACTCAAAAATTATTGAGTAATAAACCAAAGAAGGACTATAAGGGGTTTCTAACTAAGTAGAGACCTTTCTAATCTCTTTCTATTATGAGAATTATTAGCAAGTAATTTAAGGCTGAAACTATTTTAAGAAGTGTTTATACACTTATATGTACTCCAAGAAAACCAATTCTTCTGCTTAAAATGAAAATAGTTCCATCACTTTTGAATTAAGTTCAATTTAGGACTCTTATAAAACATAATATAAGTTGATCTTGTTCTAGCTTATCCATGCTCTAAAGCAGAAAAAGAAAACTTCATGTATGGGTTTGAGGGCTTGAATTCCTACAAAATAATTCTAAAGCATTAGATTAGATCTTGACACTAATTCACCCAGTACAGTATTATTTTTCTGAAATAACCCTCCCAGGAAACTTGTCATGAGAATCTATCAGGTGGACTAAATCTTTCTTGTTGACACCTCCATTAAGTAGTATTATTCATTCTGTTCAAAGTGTAATTCCTTCTCAATTGTCCTATTTACTGAGAGCTGAGATATTCATACTGATTTGCTCACCTTTTATTTTTTGCTAAATATAGAATATTTCTTTTGAAAGCAAATAAACTTCTATACCCTATTCTTTGATGCACTGGTTTAGAACTCTATTGATACCTCTTCAGCAAGAAATTGTTCAATGGTGTTGCATCCTTCATCAGATAAAAACCTGTTCAAACTTAGTGTTGTTAATCATATAGCATGTAGGTAATATAAAGAATGCTGTCCTGAATTATAATTTTGGCTTGATGTGTATTAGATGTGCACCTTTTGGAAAGAAATATTTTTTCTGAATATTTAAAATCCTGTCTGTAAAATGATGTAAGAATGGTTATAAATAAGTCTGCTATTTGAAATAGGATAGCATAAGAGAATGGCTAGCACATTGACACATGACAGTATTTGAAAATGGATGATTATTTTCATCCTTTATTTCTAAACAGGAGATGGCTACATGTTTTGGAACCTAGTATATATACTAATAACTGAAAAGTTTTCTACTGTGAAGCAGATATATATTTTCTAATAAAAACCCTTAGCAGTTAACCATTCTTAAATGGAAGCTTATGGAGAAATCAAATGGAAATTTTACTTCTAGCTCCAATCAAGTGTTGTCAGGAGTTTATATATCTCTGTTTATCATGTACTTGTAAAGGTTATATTGGATCGGAAGTGTTTACCTTCTCAATTTCTGGTTGCCACTATATTTGTAGTTAGAATAGCAAGATTAAGGACTGAAAGTTTCACAAAGCCAGAATCAAAACTATTTAATGCAACCAGCTATAACCATTAATGAAGACATTGTCTAACACCTGTTGGATGTTCAGTAAACATATACTGAGGGAATAAATAAATGAGTGAACAAGAGCAAGACAAATGATGAAGATTTTTCTGTATCCATAATAAAATATAGAAACAAACTTTTCAAATCATCCTTTAGACAGGCTCTCTCACTGCCAAACTCATACCAGCAAATCATAGACACTTCAGTCTAGTCCTTTAGGCCTAGGACTGCATTGCTAGTGTTAATATTATGCCTACTCCTTAATAAAACACAAATCATGCAAAGTAAATATGACTTTATAACATGGGCTTTATAAATGCTCTTGATCATTTTGCAAAATGTATTAAGTCCATAGATTAGACAATTTTGGTATTATTTTACATGAGATGTATAACAAAAATATAAAAAATAAAAAGTGTCATTTCATGGTTATCAATAAAGTAATTTTGGGGAAAACTGTGTATCTAATTTTAGTTAAACCTTGGGTAAATGGGGTTATCTGTATCCCCAGTACACAGAAAAATTCAAAGGACACAAGGTAAGCACAACGCTACAGAGTACAAAAAGGCCCAAGACAGTAAACAAGCAAGTAGGAAGAGGGGGTTGTCCAAACAAATATTATATATCAGGCAAACTCTGAATTACATATAGAAATTTTTTCCAGGGAAAAAGCATTCCAGTCAGAGGAAGCAATGTATACAAAGGCAAAAACGAAACAAACAAAACACAAACACAAAAGAATGTAAGATGTAAAATGTGCAAGTTCAATGTGGCTGGAAGGTAACTGAGTGATAAACCAGACTCATGAGAGGACATATTAGTGAAGCTAAGACACTTGCATTGTGAACAAAGTTAGAGAAAAGACATTGAGAATTTTGAGCAAACAATGGCATATCATATCTACTCATATAGATATCACTCTGGAAATATCACTCTGGAAACGATGTAGAGAATGAATTGGTTGATGATTGTGAGTGACACATTAGGTACATACGAATACTGAGAAATTTAGAAATGATGAACTAAAGCAGTAGAAGAAAAGATGGGGCAGATGACAGGGATTAGAGTGATAATCAGGAAGCTGTAGTGTGGAAATGAACTGATTGAATTAAAGAGAAGAAGCGGTGTCTTTTTCTCAGAGACTAGATGAAACAAAGGAATATCTTAGCATATTTGTTAACTTTGTTACTATGATTTTGAATTTAAGAGAGTTCATGGTTAACAAATTCAATTTAACCCATTCATTTATAGCCAGAGAAAAAAGCCAGAAGGTCTAATGAAAATGAATGTAGTGGATGTTGTGAAAGAGGCTTCAGAAAAGGACAAAGCTTAGGGAGGTGCCTGAGGAGAAAGAATGATACAGTGAGTGGGCTAAGGCACAGAGGATTTTCAAAGAACACTGACTGAGGATTCTACTGAGGTTGAATTCTAGATTTGCAGTGGCAGTTATCTACATGGCTATGCCATTTTTCTTCCCAACAGTTTCTCAGTCTTCTAGGTATTGTATATATTAAAGACAGATTATAATGTTAATCCAGGCAGAATTTTCAAGTGTGTGAAGCAAGATAAATATATAAGGTAGGCAGGTTTTAAGGAATGAGAGTTGGGAAAGTATTCTGGGCAATGAGGTAGGGAGTGAGAAAGGCAAAGGGGATAAACTAGGGGAAAATAAATAGGTTCTGTAAGACTAGATAATGTTAAATGTCAGAGACAGAGCTAGTGACAGTGTAGCATAGGTAAAAATAAAGGAAATAGTGCTAAGGATGCAAAATCTTTTAGTGTACTCTTTCAGACACAGGGAAGTGTGAAGCCATAAGGAATATTAAAGAAGTAGTGCACTATTAATTTAAATAAATGGTTAGAGTGGTTAAATAAGTGTTCAGAAGGTAAAGAGAGATTTTAGAAGCTCAATTGATTGTAAAAGTCTTAGTGGAGAAAGAGAAACCTGAGCTGGAGGGACTTAAAACTAACTTGGGAAAGAAAGAAGAAAGGAAGAAGAGAAAAGGAAAGAAAGGAAAGGAAAGAAAGAAGAAAGGAAAGAGAGAAAGAAAGAAAGAAAGAAAGAAAGAAAGAAAGAAAGAAAGAAAGAAAGAAAGAAAGAAAGAAAGAGGGAAGGAAAGAAGGAAGGAAAGAAATAAAGAAAGAGAAAGAGAGGAGGGAAGGAGGGAGGGAGGGAGGAAGAGAGAGGGAGGAAGGGAGAGAGGAAGAGGGAAAGAGAGAGGAAGGAAGAACTAACCGTGAGAATATCTCTTCCCTCCTTTTTTTCCATAGAATTGCAAGAAAGAGTGGTGACACAGCACATTTGCTGGTGTAGAAAAAATTTTTGTTAAAGCAAAGAAAATCCTGAAAGACAAATATGAGAACATTAAACGGGAGGCGCTGTTAAAGAGAGAATTCAAGAATTTGATTTCCAGGACAAAGAATTTGGTCCTTGTTGCTTAAGCAGTGCTAAGTTAAAAACATTTAGGCTGACTAATAAAATATATAACAAAGTCTGCTCAAATATTTTTAATCGGCCCCTTACTGCCATTTAATCTATAAAAATAAACAACAGAATTATCAATTTAAGACATAAGATATTCCTGAGTTTCTTAGGAACTAAATTTCACTGTCAGTGGTATAATTTTGTGCTCTTAATAAACTATCAATGTGGCTCAAGGGCCAATTGATTATTCAGTAAATAAAGTACAAATTTATATTCATTTTAACACTTTAATTGAGAAAATTACCCAAGAACACATTATCAATCTCATCTAATCAATTCTCTGGCAAAATGTACAACTAAAATGATGGTATACTACAAAAACATCATATTCTCTGATAGTTGTGGTATCTAATACAACTTTGTTAGTTGTTTTAAAATTAAATACTTTCTATTTTCTTACTACATATGTTATAGTGCTATTTTGAAATATGTTAACAAGACTACATCTAACTGAAATGTATTTATAAAATATTTTAACATATTTTATAAATGATGTTTTATGAAGTTAAATATCACAAAGATTTTATTTCTTTTGGTAAAGTTTGTGGTAAAAATAATGGGTCATATATATTATTTTGTCTTCTATCTTTTTAAAAATTTTCTATACATTTAATGATGTTGAAATCAATCAAATCATTAAAAAATAAAGATAACAAATCTTTTATATTAAAAGACAGATTCAAAACTAGAATATGCCCTGCCTGGTGCAGTTCAGTGGATTGAGCATGGGCCTGTGAACCAAAGGGTCACCAGATCGATTCCCAGTCAGGGTACATGCCTGGGTTGCAGGCCAGGTCCTCAGTAGTGGGTGTACAAGAGGCAACCACACATAGATATTTCTCTCCCTCTCTTTCTCGTTCCCTTCCCCTCTGTCAAAAAATCAATTTTTTAAAAAAACTATAATACACCAAGGGTAAAAAAGAAATAATTTAGTTAAACAAAGAAATTAACATTTTCTCACATCAAGTATCAACACTGAGTAACCAAAACTCATTATTATCTTATTGCTCTAATTCTGACCACACAAACATTGGGAACAATCAAATTATACTCACATTTTGAATATTTCTAAGCTTATATAATTTGTGAAGGATTTAGACATGCCCTTTGTCCTCAATTAGTTTACACACTAATTAGAGAAATTAGTCAATTGGATTTACAACTAAAATTCAAGATAGAAAGCCAAACATAGCATGAGAAGTATATATGTAATTTCTACGAGCCCTGAATCCATTACTTTTTTCTTTTCCTTTCTTTTGTGTGTGAAAATTTACATTTATTTATTTATTTACTTATTTATTTATTGTTGTTCAAATACAGTTATCTCCATTTCCCCCCACCCCTCCTCCCTGCCCCACCCACCCCCACCTCCCACACTTGATTCTACCCCCCTTGGGTTTGTCGATGTGTCCTTTCCCGCTTTTTTCTAAAAGTAGGTCACCAAGTGAAAAAGAGGAAAGGTGAGGTTTACCGAAAAAGAATTTGAGAATGTGTCTTTTATGTTGCTTTTTTGAGAAAATTTGATATTAAGTAAATGCAAGAAAATAGAGTTAAATTCTCTTTGTTAGAGAAGAGAAATGTTGAGTATCAACTGCCAGTGACTCCTAAATGAAACAGAGTTATTAAGAATTAAGATAAGGGAGGCAAACATTAATAAAAAAATTTCTCTACCTGAAAAATTATATCCTAATTCTAGGAGTTTATAATGGAAATACTAGTGTTTTGGTAGGCAGGATTTAACAGTGAACATCAAAGTTGACAATAAATATTCATCCCCATTATATTCCTGGTCCTGGGGTGGGGGTGTGGGGAAGAAAGAAAAAACCTTATAATCTGAGCATGAGCATTCTACTTCAGGGACCACTGCAGGAGTTAATGGGTTCTTAAAGTTTGAGATTATCCTCACTCTATCCCAGGGCTTCTGTTTGGAAGTATTTGTTGGCAGCAGGGAGAGGAGAGTGGCCAGAAAAGAATTAGAAGAAAAGAGATCATGGAGGATTGTCACTAAACAGTAGGTTTAGGTTTTGTGGATCATGAAGCCCTATAATTTTAAATACCCTGCTCACGCAAAAGAATACAAGATTAAGCACAAAATTGAATATTTAAAATAAAAAAAAATATTTAACAAAAATTACAAAATTTAAAGTTGACAAGCATTAGAATCACAGAATCTAGAAAGACAGCACAATATTTTTATTATTTAACTGCCTAACCCATTATTTTTCTACATTTTATTGACTGCAAACCCTTAGTGCTTATTAGTAAGGTAACTAATTGAGAAAATAAAAACAATTATTCTCCAGCATAATTGATCAAAATTTGTGTCTTATTATTGATAGCTCAGAGAGTTACTTTCAGCTTTATAGCACATTATTGGTAATATCACATAATTATTTAAAATCATCATTAAATTACTCTCTCACATGATTTGGAAGGCTTTCTTCAGGTCAGCTCTTGTTAAAAGCATTTCAAATTGTATTTGTTCTCCACCATCTACATGAAACTAAGTAAGATATCCTTCTTTTGTACAGAACATAGATTATAATGTTCCTTTTCTAATGTTCCTAAATTAAACATTTAGAAAAGGAAACTTTTTATCAATTATATAGTAGACATTGAATTATTTTTAAAGTAATATCAATTAAAAAATTAATATCCTTAGACTTAGTTTTCAAACTAACATTTTGCATAAATGGATAAAATTTAAATTTTTTTCTATTTCTTTATCATGGAAAAATAATTGAGAAAAATTAAAGACATTATACACTAATCTTTGACTTAATTGTGTGAAAGCATCTCTGGACCAACCTATATATTCCTGATACATATTGAAGGAGATGAGGATATGCCATCCCAAAATATGCCATTTTTCCATATGAATTATTTTAAATTAAAGTCATCTAAGTAACAGCCAATGTAAGAAGGACACAGTGACCCTCCTTTGTCTCCTTGAAAGCAGGACATAAATCCCATGTGAAAGGTATCCTTCCTATACCCGGCGGGTAAAAGGCATCCTTATCAGAAATAGAAACTTTATGGCCAAGAAAGCTGTATAAAGAAACCTTGTTAATTCCTCAGTAATTTACTACCACAAGCCCAAACTTCTTTCTCTTTCAATTATTCACAAATTTATTGTTTGTCTAAGTGGTATAAAAGCCTCTTGCTTTAGTCATGTCTTGGAGTCTTGTATTTTTTTATGGAGCTACCAAATGCATAAAATCAAATTTGTTTTTCTTATGCTAATTTGTCTTGTGTCCATTTAATTACTATTAGACTAGCCAAAGAAACTTGAAGGGAAGAGGAAAATGTTTTCTGCTTGTATCATATCTTAGGTTTTAGAGTGAGTATAATTTTATGTCAGATTCCAATCTAATATTAATAATAATACCTTAAATCATATTCCTTTTTAATTTTAAACTTTTTTCAATAATAATACCTTAAATCATATTCCTTTTTAATTTTAAACTTTTTTCAAAAGTACTTATTGAGTACTTTTTTCAAGTACTCAATAAGCTAGGTGAATTTCTTGTTTATATAACAAGCAAAAACAAACAAACAAACAAAACGTTTTGTTCCATGTCACATACAAGGTGGATCCAAAAAAACAGGAATTTACTTATAAAAATTGTATATTTATTCTAACATATTTAAAGTTCAGTAACCTTCAAAGCACTCTCTATTTGGTGCAATAAACCTATGAAACATTTTTTTCCACTGTGCAAAACAGCCTTGAATTCATGGATTTTGATGCCTTTTAGTGCACCTGCTGTTTTCTTTGTTGTTGTTGTTTTACCTCTTCCACATCAGCAAGACATTTCCCTTTGAGGACTTTTTTCATCAGGGAAACAAACAAAAAAGTCACTCAGTGAAAATCCAGTGACTAGGGAGGGTGATGCATGGGATGTTAGGGAGGATTCATGCCCTTTTTGGTCAAAAACTGCTGAATACTTAGCACAATGTGGGCAGGTGCTTTTGCAAACTACCCCTCATGAAACAGGCAAACCCTTGAAAGAGTCTTCAAAAAAAATTCACTGAAATCCAATGCAGCCTCTTACAACAATATCAGCTGGTACACTGATACGGATGGGTTCTTAGAACACTCACCTAGCAGGGGAAGCCTATACCAAGGGGCCCACTCTCCAGAAAGTAATTCTGAAATTTTGGGTCATCCTTTATATAATATTTTATGGCATCAAATGGAAATTGGTTTAAAATATTTGGCTCTATTGGATTATTATGTTAAAATGAGGAAATTTTCATTAACTATATCAAAATTAAATCATTGCTTTGTTGATGGCAAGTCTTTAATGTCAGGACTTTATCATCTGCCAAGGAGCACATTTTGCAGCTAGCTCATCCTTAGATATAATATAAATAGATACTTCACAAGGCACAGGTCATGCCAATGGAGAAAAAGTTCTTCAGTGGGCTGGTAGGATAGTAAAGGCCAGAAGTTAAAAGTAGGAAAATAATTTTGACTAAGTACAAAAGGTAAAAAGTTTAAATAGTAGTATATAAAGCTAAATAACAATCTTAATCAGTATGCATAGTAGCAAAAATAACTAAAGGAGTCTGATGTAGTGGTAGACAGAGTCCCAGGCTGTGGTGACATTTATCATCAAACAGATTGCAGAGTGATTGGGTTTGTGATTGGCTGGTTAGTCTCTACACGCCCTTCCAAATCTATTATCTCCCTACCCTTGTATTGCTAACACAATAGGTGTCTTCTATAAATTGCATCACTCAGGTTTCCTTTCTGTCTTTGTTCTCATAAGTATTGCCCGAAAGAAAGCACCAATAGAGGAGGAAATCATGGAAGGAAAGATAGTTTGGAGTTTCTTTGGTATTCCTCACTCCTCTCCTGCATTTGAATTATGGCTGATAGGACAGGACCAGTAGAGTTTCAATAATTAAAGACTCAGGAGAGAGAAAGAAGAAATAATTAAAAAACAATGTCTACAGATACAGCCCATTGGAAAGCCCCATTTCCAAGGCTTTTTACTCCTTACATCTTCCATTCAAATAACATCTTCTCTTCCTCCTTTAAGTTTCACATAGTAATGACTTCTTAATATTCCCCTTCCTAGGGTTCTTCGCTAAAACTAGTTGTTTTTAAAAACACATCACACTTGCATTAAACTCTCCTTGGTTAACATCTTCTGTAATACTTTAGAATGTACCATCTATTCCCAGCCAGAATGCTAATTGAAACTTGGCAATCTGCCCAGTTTCAAGGAGAACCCAGATGCACCCTAAAGTGATTGAGCAGCAACTGACTTCTGGAATGGTACTGCCAGGAGTTCAGTGAACTTGTTTCCTACTCAAAAAACAAAATATTTTACTGGAAAAAATGATAAAACAAGAATAAATCATTTATTATAAAGCAAGAATAAACCATTTAAATTATCTGGAAATAGTTTTAAGGGAATTCGGTGTATAGAGAAGCACTCATTCAAGAAAATTCATTAAATCTTGGTAACAACTAAGAGTCTGTAGCATTTGAGCCATGACCCACTCCATCCGTAGTACAAATATGCTGGACTGATTCCCTGTGCCTCACATCGTGTAGTAAAGTCTCCTCACCAAGAGCAGTGGGACCAGAAGACTAGGGACTGCTCCCTACCTTTAATTCCCACTTGTAGAGTAGGAGTGTCACTCAGCAGGAGAGAAACGACACACCACTGAGCCCTCTTACTCAGTAATCTTACTGAGGTGAAAAAAAACCTCAGTAAGATTACCAAATGACTTTACAGTAAAACAGTGAAGACTATAATGCAGTAGGATGGCATTCAAAGTTCAGGAAGTAAAAAAGATGTCAATTGATCTTATATCTAACAAAGTTATCTTTCATATGTGAAGGAAACATAAAGTTCCCAGGAAAGCAAAAGCAAAGATAATTTTTGCTAATAGACCTGTCTTACAAGAAATATTAAAGGAAGATTTTTTTAGTTGAAAACATTTGACAGTAAACAATAATTAAAATCTACATTAAAAAAGAGAGAGTATTGGTAATGGAAATTTTGTAACTAATTGCAGAGAATAGTTTAATTTCATATCTCCTTGCTTTTCTATTTTGACTTATTGAAAAAGTAATTGCATGAAAATATGTAAATAATTATTAATAGTCATAGAAGATATAGAAATGTGATATATTGTCTAAAAATTAGCATGAAGAACAATGGGTTGGGACAAAGTATTACTAAGAAAGGAAATTACACTAGATTGTAATTAAAATCTACAAAAAGAATGGAATAAACCAGAAATGGTATGAATGGAATTTACCTGAGGATTGCAAGGTTGATTTAACATCTAAAAATCAATCTATGTAATATATCATATCAAAGAAAAAATGGGAAAATCTACACGATCTTTGGAACAAGTGAAGAAAAGAAAAATGACAAAATATGTAATCCATTCTCAATAAAAACACTTTAAACCTGGGGATGGAAGAAACTTCCTCAATCTGATAAAAGGCATCTGTGATATTCCACAGCTTAGTATCAAACTAAATGACAAAAGGCTGAATGCTTTCACCCTTCCATTTAACTTTTACTAAAGGGCAACTAGCAGTAGGAAAGAATATTCAGATTGTAAAAAAATATATAAAATTATTTCTGTGTGGAGTTCATATGATCTTATATATACAAAATCTTATGGTATCTTCTAAAAAATTATTTACCCTTAAATGAGTCTAGCAAGTTATCAGGATAAAATGTCAACATAACAAAAATCAACTGCATTTAACTGCACTAGAAATAAACAACACCATGACATTAACAAAAACAATTTATTTAAGAATAGTATAAAAGTACAAATAAATTTAACAAAATAAGTGCAAATTTTACCCAGTAAAAATTATAACCATTGTGGAAAGAAATTAAAGACTAAATACATAATGTTTATGTAAGTTCATGGGTCAAAAATCACGAGGATGGTAATATTTCCTGAATTTATCTACAAATTCAACATAAGCCCTATCAAAATTCTAGTTGTCATTTTCCCAGAAAACCACCAGCTAATTCAAAAATTTATGTGGAAATCCAAGGGAATCAGACTAGACAAAACAACTGTGATAAAGAAAAACAAAGTTGGAATGCTAACACTTCCCAATTTCAAACTTATTATGAAGCTACAGCAATTAATACAGTATATTACTGGCATAAGGAGAGACCTATAGGTCAATGGAATTGAATTAAGAATTTAAAAATAATCTTAGATATTTATGTTTAATTGGTTTTTGAAAAGCGTGTCAAGATCATTTAATGGGGAAAATAGTCTTTTCACCAAATGATATTGAAAAACTAGATAAAGTTGGACCCCTATTTTATTGTATAACATTTGAATTCAAAACGAATCATGGGCTTAAAAGAACTAAAACCTTAAAACCCTCAGAACACCTGGGAGTATACCGAGGCCACGAGTAGGCAAAATTCTTAGAAAAATTTCTAAGAATTTTTTCTTAGAAATGATATCAAAAGCACAGTGATAATATATGTACAAAATAATTAAAGAAAGGATCTTGAGGAGGTATTTGCACCTTTATGTTCACTGCATCATTATTCTTAAAAGCCAAGACATGGAAACAATCCAAAAGCCCTTCAACAGAAGGATAAAGAAAAATGTGTTACATACATACAATGGAACATTATTTGGCCTTAAAAAAAAGAAAAAGGAAATCCTGACCTTTGTGACAACATCAATAACCTAAAAAAAATGTTGCTAAGTGAAATGAGACAATCACAGGAGGACAAATACTGCATGATTCCACTTTACATGATGTATATAGAGTAGTCAAACTTACAGAAGCATAGAATAGAATGGCAGTTGCCAGAGGCTGGGAGAAGGGAAATAGGAAATTATTTTTTAAAGAGTATGAAGTTTCTGTTATGCGAGATGAGAAAGTTCTAGAAATCTGTTATACAACATAGTACCTATAGTTAACAATATAATATTTTTCACTTTAAAATATGTTGATAGAGTAGATCTCATGTGAGAAAGAAGGAACCCACAAGAGAACACAAGGAGATTTTTTAAGATGATGTATATGTTTAGTACCTTGGTTGCAGTAACAGGATCATAGATATGTACATATGTCCAAATTCATCAATAGGTATAAACATTAAATGTATGCCACTTTTGTATATTGATTATAACTCAACAAAACAAAAAAATAAAATAAAATCTGTGATTTGGATTTCTTCAGATATATTCACAGAAGCAAAGGAATATATGTACCCCTGTGTTCATTTCAGCATTATTTACAATAGTCAAGATATGGGAGAAGCCCATCAGTAGATGAATGGATAAAAAAGCTGTGGTATATTTACACAATGGACTACTACTTGATGGTAAAAAAGAAGGAACTCCTACCTTTTGGGACAGTATATATGGACCTAGAGAGTATTATGTTAAGTGAAATAAGTCAGTCAGACAAATACCATATGATTTCACCCTGATAAACAAAATAAACTCACAAACAAAGTATAAACAGATTCTTAGATACAGAGAACAGACAGACAGCTGTCAGAGGGAAGGGAACTTAGGGAGTGGGGTGAAAAAGGTGAAGAAATTAAGCAAAAAAAAAAAAAAAGACAGACACAGACAACAGGGATGACTACCAGAAGGAAAGGGAGGTGGGAGGAGATAGATGAGAGTGAAGGGGGGATAAAAAACATGACTTGGGGTGGTGAACACACAATACAAAATGATGTATTATAGAATTGTGCACTTGACACCTATATATTTTTATTGATGAATGTCTCACTAATACATTTAATAAATATTTTAAAGTAAATAAAATAAAATATGTGGTTAGGACTAATGAAAAGATATTCTGTGAAATGGAAGAAGATATTTGTATCTCATATTATCTGATAACAGACTGTATCCAGAATATATGGAAAAATTCTTACATCTCAGTAGTAAAAATATAAATCATCCAATTAAATATGGACAAAGGTTTTAAGTAGATATTACTACAAAAAATATATATATACAAATGGCCAGTAAGCATGTGCAAAGATGCTCAATATCTTTACTCATTGGGGAAACGCAAATCAAAACCACAGTGAGACACCACTCTACACCCATTAAAATGGCTACAATAAAAAAGACGGACAGAAACACACCTTGGGTAGAAACTAGAACTCTCATTAATTGATGGTGGAGATGTAAAAGACTACAGTCATTTTGGAAAAAAATGTTTGTCAGTTCCTCAAATTTTTATATATAATTTTATCATATGACCAATTAATTCAACTCTTAGGTATTTATCCAAGAGAAATAAAAACACACGCCCACTCCAATATCGTACGTGAATGTTTATAGCAGCATCGTTCATAATAATCAAAATGTAAAAACAACTCAAATGACTATTAACTCTTATATAGTTATAAATGACTATGACTCATGAATAAATGGTAATATATGGAGAAGTATTATTTGGCTGTAAAAAAAGGAATAAAGTTATAATTCATACTACAACATGAATCAATCTTAAAATGTTATTTTAATTTAAGGAAACCAATTTAATAAAACTATATATTTTAAGATTCCACATGTATGAAATGAATGAACTAGGGAAATCTATAGAGATAGAATACATATTAATGGTTGTCTAGGCCTAGGTTAGAAATGAATGAAAAATGATGGCTATTTAGTCATGGTATATTGTGGGCTATTATAAAAATGTCCTAAATTTAGATTGTGGTGATGATTATACAACTCAATGATAAAATAGAATTTTCAAATCGTATACTTTCACTATGGTATGTGAATTAGATCTCAATAAATGTTTCAAAATAATGCTAGAGCAGATTCTTGTCCCTGATAAGAAAAATCTGGTAAGGTTCTGAAAACAGTTGATATCCCAGTTATCTGAATACTAGCTATTATTTAAAAATAAAAACCTATAATGTTAAATAGTAATAAAAACCAAAAATCAATGGCATACAGTGGTCAAATGTGCAGCTATGAAGTTGCAGTTTGTTAGCCCTTCATAAAAACTGGACTGACCTCAAGTCAATCAGTGGTGCTGGCCTGGTACTCTGGTCACACCCAGTAAACTAAGCCTCCCAGTATACACAAAATTGTGTAGTCCATTTCTCTCAAATCTGTGTTGGCCATGTGACTTGTTTTAATCAATGTGATATGGGGAGTAAATAATGCTCAGTCAGTTCTGGGCCAAAAGGCTAACAAGGTCTGGAAGCTTCTACTTTTGTGCTCTTGGAACCCACTGCCATGATTTGAGGTAAGAATAGAAAGAACATGACAGCCCCAGCTGAGCTCCCAGCTGACAGCCAACATCAAACATTAGCTATGTGAGTGAGCTACTTTGGGCATTCAGGCCCAGTAGAGCTTCCAGATAACTGCAACCCTAGTTGACAACTTGTGGAGCAGAAGAACTTCCCAAATGAACCCAATAAATTCATAAATTTATGAAACATAACAAAATGGGCATTGCTTTAATTTATTAAGTTTAAGAGTAGTGTGTCACACAGATAATTAAAGTATGGAACATAGTATAAGTCAGACCTACCTGTTGATGGGGGAGAGTGAGGCAGTTTCTAATTTATTCCTTGTTCTGGTGTTCTGATAAAATGTAAAATGTGTACAGTTGATAGAGAAGTTAGTTACTAGTTATCTATTCCATACCAAATGGCATGTGATATTCAGATATTATTGAAAAGATTCAAAATCCATGCTTTCTTTTGATAAAAACAATAAAACATCTATGAAATTTTTATTTTGCTATGGGCAGTTTGCTAAGAATAGAATATAATCTTGAATGACAAGGACAGTTTTACTAATTACAAAGAGCTGCTTGTTTCAAAGGTTGAGATGATTCATGTGGTGTCCTGAATTTGATGGAAGAGAAGTGGAAAGATTCAAGAGATGTATAATTTGGTAATGATATAAAAGTTTCTGGTTAACTAAATATGACATGTGAGGGAGAGAAAGAAAAATTAAGGTTAGTTTCTGAGTTTTCAACTTGAGAAAAGAGTAAAACTAGAAGCACATTGATGTTTTTGTTTTGTTGATTTTAAGATTTTCTTGGGATAGCTAAGGAAGATAGTTAGAATGGAGTTGGAATTCTAAGCCTAAAGCTTCTAAAAGAACATGGACTAGAATAATTATAGTTTGCCATCATTAGAACGTGAATGTGCATAAACCTATGGGAAAGGCTAAGATTGCCCAGAGAATATTTCAGGTGGAAGGACAACAGGATTTGAAAGAGAAACATGGGCATGTAAGAACCTAGTACTAGAAAGAGACCACATAAGAGGATAAGAAGTAGAGAGAAGTAATAGAAGAACCAGAGACATATGACGTTACAGACTCTGTCAAATGCAACTGAGTGAATATACAAGATTAGGACTATGAAATACCATTTGGATTTACAATTAATTCAATTATTGGTGACTGAATAAAGCAAAATCAGTGTGATAATGTAATTTCCATGAGGAAATACAGAAAATAATTTTAAGCCTAGAATATAATTTGATTGGGAAGGAAAAGCCAAAAATAGGGAGCAGATAGAGTCAATAATGTTCAGAGCTAGTGAGTGAAGAGGTGGGTGTTTTCTGCACAACATGCAGGCAATAAGACTTTGTCCAATCTGTAGAGAACTGTAAAACAATATTAAAGTAGACTAAATGTCTGTCATGCATAGGAAAACCATGTATCCCTACCATTTCTTCCTAAGACCAGTGCATAGAAAAAAGGGTAAAAAGTCCAAGAAGTCTTTGTGATCTGTTTTATTTTTCTCTTGCTATGAGAAGGCAAACATTTCCACACATGTAGACAAGCCATAGTATTCCCATCAACTTTGCTAAACTTTTGACAGGTTTCTTTCTGCCTCTAGGACTCCCTTTACTTTATTTACTTCAGAAGTTATTAATTATAAATTCTTTCTATGCCCCTTTGAGTTGTAAGTTCTTTATTTCTTCTTTGTTTTTATTATTGATACTATTACAGAGGTTCCCCAGGCCCACCTCCCACCTCTGGCCTTCACCACTGATATAAATTCTTTTAAAAGACTCTTGCTAGATTTCTAAGCCAGGACTGTCTTTCCCAAGGACCTGGGAACCATCTCTTTGAAATGTGATCATCAAGGAAGATAGCACCCTATCTCTAATTCTCTGTGGGAGGGTAGAAAGCTAAGTGATTCACATTGTAAACCTACCTCCTACCTCACAGAGAATACATCACAAATTTACTTTTCCTATGTCTCTGGACCCTCTGTATGTTCTCCTTGGAGAAGTGTCTGTTCAAGTCTTTCGACCATTTTTAAATTAGGTTGTTTGTCTTCCTGGAGTGGAGTCATGTGAGTTCTTTATATATTTTGGAGATCAAACCCTTGATTGAGGTATCATTGGCAAATATGTTTTCCCATATACTTGGTTCTCTTCTCATTTTAATGTTTTCTTTACTCATGCAGAAACTTTTTAATTTAATGACATCCCATTTGTTTATTTTTTCCTTTATGTCCTTTGCTTTAAGGGACATATCAGTGAAGATATTGCTGCATGAAATGTGTGAGATTTTCCTGCCAATGTTTTCCTCTAGGACTTTTATTGTGTCACAAATTATATTTAAGTTTTTTAACCACCTTGAATTTATTTTTGTGTATGGTGTAAGTTGGTGATCGAGTTTCATTTTTTTTTTTTTTTGCATGTAGCTGTCCAGATCTCCTGACACCATTTGTTGAAGAGGCTATTTTTACTCCATTTTATGCTTCTTCCCCCTTTGTCAAATATTATTTGAACATAGAGACTTGGGTTTATTTCTGGGCTCTCTATTCTGTCCATTGGTCTATGTGTCTTTTCTTATTCTAGTTCCAGACTGTTTTGATTACAGTGGCCTTGTAATACAGTTTGATATCAGGTATTGTGATCCCTCCTACTTTGTCCTTCTTTCTCAAAATTTCTTTAGCTATTTGGGGTTATTTATGGTTCCATATAAATTTCTGAAAAGCATCACCAGCCATCAGAGAGATGCAGAGTAAAACCACAATGAGATACCACTTCACACCTGTCAGAATGGCCATCATAAACAAATCAACAAACAAGTGCTGGTAAGGATGTGGAGAAAAGGGAACGCTAGTGCACTGTTGGTGAGAATCCAGACTGGTGAAGCCACTATAGAAAACAGTATGGAATTTCCTCAAAAAACTAAAAATGGAATTGCTTTTTGACCCAGCAATTCCACTGTTGGGATTATATCCTAAGAACTCTGAAACACTAATCTGAGAGAACTTATGCACCCCAATGTTCATAGAAGCACAATTTACAATAGCCAAGTACTGGAAGCAACCTAAGTGCCCATCAGCGAATGAATGGATCAAAAAACTGTGGTATATTTACACAATGGAACACTATCCAGCAGAGAGAAAGGAGGAGCTCCTACCCTTTGCAACAGCATGAATGGAACTGGAGAGCACTATGCTAAGTGAAACAAGCCAGGCAGTGAGGAACAAATACCATATGATCTCACCTTTAACTGGAACATAATCAACAAAAGAAAAAAAGCAAACAACATATAACCAGATACATTGAAATTAAGAACAATCTGACAGTAACCAGAGGGGAGGTGGGAGGGAATAATGGAGGGAAGGGTTTTCAGAAACAACTATAAAGTACACATGGACAAAACCAAGGGGGAGGGTGGAATCAAGGAGAAAGGTGGGTTTGGCGGGGATTGGGGGGAGTCGTGGGGGGTAAATGCAGACAACTGTAATTGAACAACAATAAAATAATTAAAATGAAAAAAAATAAGTCTAGTTTTTCTACGGGTAAGATCAACTAGCAAATACAGATGGCCTACAATCCTCCCCACTCAAGTTCCTAAAAGCTATCATGTCCTTTGTTTTATCACAGTTTACAGTGTGTTCTAGTCTCTTTCCTCTATTGTAATAGCTGAATACAGTTTTATCTACTAGTTTAACTTTATGTGTGCAATTTTTATTTTGACAATCTGGAAGGAAGGACTAGAGTTTGTAGACTCAGGTGAATGAAGAGATAATCAATAGAACAGAGATTCTCTAAAAAGAGGATGAATGAGATGTAGAGAGATTTTCTTTAGCCTCGAGCAAAGCAATCCCATGTTTTATAATCCCAGTATTTCTCCAAATGGCACCGGACTGAAATATATTGACTTTCTGTTGGGCTGTAGGTAATGACACTCTCACTCTTTGACAAGAGGGTGACTATTTTGGTATCTTTAGGTCGCATATCTGAAATTCACCAATAACACATATGGGCATTTGTTAAAATTTCACTCACAAATTTTTACTATCATTCTAAATATCTACAAGGTTTGTTTAAGCTAAACAATAATTGAGGGAAAATACCGATTGTTTCTGTTCTTGCCAGCCTCTCTTAGATCAACTATTATTGCATATTTCACAGCACTTTTTACAGACAGACTTAGTGTTTATTTCATTGAATTGAATTTCTACTTTTAGTTGATATTTTATATTTCCAAATAGCAAAGAAACTTATTTTTGTATTCAGATTTAATGTTATATCCTTTATTCTTCAAATGATCACCAATAAAAGACTCTCTCACTTGGACAACATTTCTGCTCAATAAAAGAAAGAATTTTCTAATAACTAGACTTTCCGACAACAGGATTGTTTGCTTCTTAAAGAAAAAAATCTTTGTTCCTACAAGTGTTAATGCATCAGGAGAAAGAACAAGATGTGATGTGATTGCAGAGAAACACCATTTCTTTAACATGACCCTTTCTCCTTTCTGTCTTCTTGATTCAAACTGACTTTGTCCAGTCTAACGACACCAGGACTCATTTGCCTCCTTTCAACCAGTTCCTTTTGCCTTTGCACATACTAGATATCCACTTTCTTTCTTTATCATTAAGCCTTTAAGAAAAATCCTCAGGTCTGTGGATCAAGCAAACAGTTTCAATCAAACTAAAAATAACATCTTGACCCCAGTTGTGTTTCAGTCCTAGGCCCATGAAAGTGGAATGACCCTACTGACCCCACCCTCATGAAACCAGATAGAAGAACTCCATGGTTGACACCAAGACCTGACACATGATCAACTACTCCCTAACCAGTCACTAGAGACCAAGACTCCCGCTCCATGAGTCACCATGATTAACAACTTTTCCCGTATATAAAATCTGTCCCCACGCAGGCTAATGGAGAGAGAGGTTTCAGGACATTGGCTCACCTGTATCTCTGGGCTTAGTGCTATTTCCTTAAATAAACCTCTACTTTCTTTGCTGTAAACTCCTGCTCACATTTTATTGGACTTTTATGCATGCAGGCAAATAAACCCCTTTAGTCTAGCAACCATGATAGAAAGACCCTTATATTGTTCAGGTACTTTTTTTTCTTGTCTGCACCTCTGAGTGCTCCCTGCTCTCTCACTGTGTAGGGTAACTGGAGGCAGTCTGACTTCCCCACCCAGGTGTCTGGATAACTAAGGGAAGCAGTGTTCTCTTGCCTTGAGACTGTGTCTGATAAACTCTTTCCATAACATGAAGTGGGCTTGTATGAGCAGAATTATATGCTATGTTATATAATTTTCTGGATGGAAGTGAGCTTTGCTCACCTCTAGTACTTAAGGCAGTAGGAGCTTCTCACTAGAGACATGCAGCTTACAGCGTGCGTGGCTCACCCGTCCATGAATAAAGGCATGCCAAGCATCCCCGTGGCTCCACGCATTTTCTCCCGTCTCCTCAAAGCTACAGTGGACCTGCCAGGCCTTGACAGGCTGCAACACACTCTGGCAGTGGAGGCAGCTGGAAGGTGCCTTCAAGCCCTAAGGCAACACTGCTATGGTGAAAGCTGGCAAGGCCCCTCCTGTCAGCTCTGCTGAGCCCTGGGAACACACCTGCTTCTGATCATTCCTAAGTGTGTGACTTGAACATATTACCTAATTTACTGGGTTTCAGCTTGCTCATAGCTAATTTACTAACGTGCTTTTAAGTTCAACTAAGATAACATAAAACTTATTTTGAAAATTATAAATGAATGTATGAATAGTCAGTATTCAACAGTTGTCACTAAAAATTTATTTATGCAAATAGACTATTTTGTGTGATAACATTAAGCAGTACCCTCACCATGATATCCAAATTTTAAAAGGTGTATCATACTTATTTCTAATTGGGTTTAGAGCTTTTTCTTCTACCCTTGTAAGTTCTTCTGGCTGTTCTAATGATCAAATTTACATGAGACAATTTAGCAGAAGAAAAACAAATTAAAGTTTAAAACACATATCCCACCTACATACATGGGAGAGACTCAGGAACACTGAATAACTTGCAAAATGACAGAAGCAATCACCTTAAATACCACCTTCAGCTAAAATCATAAAAAGGTATTGGAGTTAGGGAGTCAGTAATTGTCTCACGTTTCCCACTTCTCTCGTTAGCTCTAGAATTTATCTAAAGAGTGTTCCGCCGATTTGGGTACTAAAACTATTGGAACCAATGAAGCTTGACATATTACCTGTGTCAAGGTAAATTGATCTACATATCTCTAACAGCCACTTACAGATCATGCAGAACTATAAGCTTTCATAAATATTGTATTCTTCCTTGCAAATTAGTCACCAAGTCTGGCCCTACATTTCTTTCAGTAATGACATTGTCCTCAAATTTCTTTCAGATACTTTCGAGTTGTTATTAGGAAGGGGTGTAGTGTTTTGTGGTTAATGTGAATGTTAACTTTATTAAATAACATATTCTGAGGTAAATTTTCAAGTTTTCAAAAGAAAATCAAGAAACTTAATACTGATGAATTTTATGGAAAAATGTTTTAAATATTATAGAAGATTAAATTTGGGTTACCAGATCTTGCATTTGACATTTACCCTTATGTTTTTCTCTTTGCATTTCTGTGTAGATAGCATGTATATCTATATGTGCCTTAAATGTTGTGAATAATATATAATTGTATATCCAGCTAGTATCATTTTATAATTTATAATAAATTATTTATTCTTGCAGTATTAACTATTCTTAATTCTTATTTATTTGTAAAAGCAAGCAATCTCAAAAACCAGATTGTTGAAGTTTAGAAAAATTATTTACATCAAGTACATGATTCTCTTTTTATTCCAGCTATATAACTATTTTAATTTTATTTCTGTTATTTTATGAATCTGTTGTGGTAGACATTTTCCTATGACCTGTTTGTGAATATATAACTAGGTTTTCTTCTGTATTTAAATGCATGATGAAATTATTTTATAAGTATACAATCACTTCCGAAATGCATTATTATACTAATTTAAGACATTACTTTCTATTTAAATTGTGTAATTTGATACCAAAATAGTCCTCGTTTTCTGTTTATTTAGGAGGAAAACTAGTAAGAAATATAAGGCAGAATTGAAACTGGAATGTGGTGCTCAAGAAAAATATAAGACATTTTTAAATGAAGACACACATTTCAATCCAGTTCACTATTTAAATGGCCTCATGAGCTTTGAAAGAGTCATCTTACATTAGTTAAGAGAGAGAAGGAGTACTATGGGAAGACTCTTGAATATGCAAATTAACCAGTATTAATTAGCTCCAGCAGCCATATATTTTAAGTTTAAGTGTTAGAACTTAGCTAAGGCAATAAGACCAAATCAGGTCTCAGTAATTTGCATTTTTATAGTTCTTCCTAAAGCAATCTAGGATTGACTGTTATAGCCAAGAGAGGGCATCAACTAGAATGTAAAATGCACTGCACTTTAGGCTATACTTTTAAGTATGATCCCATGTCGATTCTCAAGACTTCTGCTTAAACTGGTAATATTTTAATAAGGCATACTCTTTTCTATGTTGCTCAATGATAGTAAATAGGATCTCTGCAATAAGTGACATTTAAGACTGACAAGAATATTTCATTTCCTTTGGAATCTGTTCATTTTCTCTAGCTGTTTTCAGTTTCATCCTCACTGTCCCCTTAAGGCATACACCAAAGTCTGCTTTAAAAGCATTTTAAACTCAGTCCCAACATCAAAGCAAACAAGAAGCCAGGACTGCAACTGGCTTTAAATTGTCCTGATGTTTGTTCTTATCCATGTTGCTCAGAAGTTCCTAGATAGTCACCCCTCTGTCATCTCTGATGTAATGTTATTTTATACAGAGAGAGTTGGAAGCCCCTGAAAATAGTATTTCACTTTCATAAAGGTAAAAAAAAAAATCTTCCTCATTCAGTCCTGCTGCATGATTATAGAATGTTCATTTTCTTCTCAAGAGTCTTGGTGATTACATACAGGCAACAATCAGTATTTAGGCACATCAAAAGGATAGAGGTAAGAGACTATACTGCTCTGTTCCAGACAATTTTCGGGAGTTTAAGTCCTTCATGGAGATTTCAAAGGATGGAGTTTCTTAAACTGTATCTTGAAAGGCTTATTTCATCACATTATTTTCACCATACTTTAAAGCAGACCCTTTAGCTCCAAGGCCCCTATAAGTGTGGCCTCATTTCCCACACATTCAGTCCAATTTACTGCTGATAGGATAAGGTTAAGCCAACTGGATTTCATAGCAGCCCACTGCCCAGGATAAATATCAGTCACTAAAAAGGTAATAGGGTCACCAGAAGCACAATTCTAAAAGTGATACGGAAGAGGAATTAGCAATGAGCCATAACTTCAATGCACTCATTGCATTATGCAGATTGTGATTATGCTATTCCAGGTAATTTCTTTCAACAAGCACATTGAAGCCTTAAGACAGACACCTTTGCTATTCTTTAAGTTACACTGGAGATTTCAACATCATATAACTCTTATTTCACAAGAAATTTTTTTAATGGCTTAACCATTTCATTTGCTTATTTTCTGATGAAGACTCAATCCTTCACCTCACTGAGGTAGTGCAGATTGTTGGAAACTTCCTAAGGGGTATCACAAAACTGATAGAGCATAGAGGGAATATAACCAGGAGGTCCATTCAGACAAGCAGCAGGGAGTGCTCTGCTTCTGCTTTGGTAATAGGAGTTGAAGGCATAATTATCTAAATCTAATCCCAGTAAAAAATCATCATTTATTGGCAACTTATAAAGCCACCTGTTATATTCCACTTCTAATTACTAACTTCATATTAAGATAAGCTAAGGTTTTGGGCGTAATCATAAAGAAAACATGCCTGATTCTTCATTATAATGACAGTTAAAGTAATAGTCCAACCATGACTCTTAAGAATTTAGTGCAAATATTATATCTCAGCATCAACCCATTATTGAATTAAGAAATAAGCAATGACAACTATTTAATAAATGTGAGTCTGAGTACTAGTCTCAAAATTCAGTAATAGCATTAAGTCCTAAACACACATCTTTATTGAAGCAAATATGTATTTTGTGCTCCAATGCCAAAGGTTTCTGTATGGGAATAATTATTTTCTACAAAATTAAGAAAGCCTAGAATCTAAATTTATTAAGCTTCTATAAAACAAATGTCCTACAAATAAGACAGTAATGTTTATAAAGCAGGTGGAGATATTTGTATAAATTATTAAAATAAAGAAAAAGATAAATAATTTGTCAGAATCTAGCTACTTCATTTGTTTAAGAATACAGTGAAACAATTCCTATATATTTTTATTTTGCTAGCCTAAGAATCTAAGATATAAGTGTGTCTTTTTTAAAGTTATTTCAATTTTGAGGAGCAAACCCTCTCTATCACAGAATCACTAATATACTGGTTTATGTCAACACAGATAAACTACTTTTCTTCAGATTTTCTTTAGCTACTATTTTAACCATATTTGAATGTGATTTATCTGCATCATCTCTGGCTTTAAAAATAATTTCCATCCCAAGTCACATAAGTTCAGAAAGCACAGAGGGTACCAAACATGATGAACCCAAAGAGACCCACTCCACAGTGTATCATAATTAAAATGGCAAAATTTAAAGACAAAGAGAGAATCTTAAAGGCAGTTAAGGATAAATAGAAAGTAACATACAAGACAGCTCCAATAAGGCTAGCAGCTGATTTCTCAACAGAAATCCTACAAACCACAAGGAAACGGCAAGAAGTATTTGATATCTTGGACAAGGGTTTGATCTCCCAAATATATACTCACATAACTCCACATCAAGAAGACAAACAATCTAAATTAAAAAATGGACCAAGGACCTGAACAGACACTTCTCCAAGGAGGTCTTACAGAGGGCTCATAGACATATGAAAGGATGCTCAGCATCACTAGCCATCAGACAGATGCAAATTAAAACCACAAGGAATAAAGTGAGATATCACTTTAACAGTGGTCAGAATGACCATCATAAACAAATTAACAAACAAGTGCTGGTGAAGATGTAGAGAAAAGGGAACCCTAGTACACTGTTGGTGGGAATGCAGACTGGTGCAGCCACTATGGAAAACAGAATGGAATTTCTTTAAAAAACTAAAAATGGAACTGCCCTTTGACCCAGCAATTTCACTGCTGCGGTTATACTCTAGGAATTCTGAAACACCAATTCAAAAGAACCTATGCACCCCAATGTTTATAGCAGCATTATTTAAAATAGCGAAGTCCTGGAAACAGCCTAAGTGCCCATTAGTAAATGAGTGGATCAAAACACTGCAGTGCAGAGCCCTGGCTAGCATAGCTCAGTGGATTGAGTGTGGGTTGTGAACCAAAGAGTTGCAGGTTCGATTCCCAGTCAGGGCACATGCCTGGGTTATGGGCCAGGTCCCCAGTTGGGGCCACAAGAGAGGCAACCACACATTGATATTTCTCTCCCTCTCTTTCTCCCTTCCTTCCCCTCTCTAAAAATAAAAATGAATATATATTAATAAATAAAAATAAATTGATATCCTTTAAAAAAACACACAAAAACTGCAGTACATTTATACCATGGAACACTACGCAGCAGAAAAAAAGAAGGAGCTCCTACTCTTTGCAACAGCATGAATGGAACTAGAGAGTGTTATGCTAAGTGAAATAAGCCAGGTGGTGAGAGACTAATACCATATGATCTCATCTATAAGTGGAACCTAATCAACAAAACAAACAAGTGAGTAAAATAGGACCAGAAACATGGGAATAAAGAACAAACTGACAGTAACCAGAGGTGAGGAAGGAGGAGGATAATAGGGGAAAAAAGGCCAAGTCAAAGAACATGTATAAAGGAGCCATGGACAAGAACGCTGGGGCAAGGACTGAATGTGGGAGAGGGAGAGGAGGTATGGCAGGGGAGAATAATAGGAGAAAGGTGAGGATAACTGTAATTGAACAATACATTTTTTTGAAATTTCTGTCATGAAACTCTCTGTTAATGTAAAACTTCAATGTTAACCAACATTCTAACACCAACAGTCTAATTTGAAGCTTTGAGGGTGATTCTATATGTTTTCCCAGCACTTTCTGTCTACACTCTCTCTGTCCCACCCATCTCATTTCACTGGCTTGTGGTACTAGTAGTGTCTGAATTCAAGTCTGCAAGTCACCAACTGCAAAATCAGTTGGAAGCAGGGTGTTTTATCTGCATACAGTTCAGAGGATGGACAGGTGGTCTGATCTGTGGAGATCAGCAAGTCCTGTGACTTTCAACACAGTTGCAAGTATTTTTTTCTAATATTTTTTCTCTTTGACTTTTAGGCTTTTCAAAAACAAATAAAAATATTCACTATTGTTTTTATAACACTTCCTTCACACATATTCATTTGACTACAGTTCAACACTTGATTTAAAATTTGACATCTGGAAAATCTCTCCTCTGGACAATAATGACTTGCAAATTATTAACTTTTACACTTTGCTAAGTCCTTACTGTTTAGTTGGAAACTTTCTGCTGTTCTGGGTTGGTTCCCCCAGAAGTAGACCTTGAGACAATAATTCAAGTGCAAGTATTTATATGAGAAGTAAAGGAAGAACTGGTAGAAGAATGGGAAACTGGGATAGGAAAGAGCGGACAGACAATAAAGTGTACATCTTTAAGCCAGCTAATGGCTGTGTTAACAAGAACTCAAAAACACGGGGAGACAATGCTGGGAAGTAGTGTAGAACACAGGTCTTAGAATTATTCACCCAAGAGGTAAGAGAACTAGGGAATTATACAACAGCTATTGATTGAGGGCTAATTTAGAAACCAGCTTAAATGCCATTTCTTGATTGAGAGTTCTGATATTCACTCTCCCCTCATAAGTGAACTTATGGTTCTCAGCTTATAAATGACTTTGCTATATATCTCTTATGTATATCATTCTCTGCTGTGATTTTTGGAAACAGATCAACTTTAAAGTAAAATCACTTGCATTAGCTCATTTTCATAGGAACAAATTTATTTCCAGAATGACATAAAGTAGACTGTAGTGCTTATCATAAACAATCATTTAATCACATTGTTTTAGATTAAAATAAGCAGTATACAGTCTTAATAAATACATTTTCCTAATACTGTGCAAGTTTTTGAGTTTTGCTTTTTAATAGCAATATTATACTTACTTTCCTGCTTTTAATTATAGAAATAGTAAATTTATGAGAAAATCAAATACATAGTAATATACAAAACAAAGTAAACAAAAACAAAGACTAAATCACCTGAAATCTTAGTTACCAGTAAAAACTGCCATTTACTTGTTCAATCACCATGATTTTACATAGATATGTATGCATATAATCAAATACATTTAAATATTTTAAATAATTCACATTAGTGATGAATAACATGTGGATATTCTTTGAGGATATTTTTGAAATAGTCCCTTTCCACACTTTTAAAATATAAGAAGTGAATTGTGCTTATATCTAGACTTATTCTCAGATGTTACATTATAAGTGTAATCTTATTACAATTATATTTTCTGAGCTGGTTCATAAAATATAACTAATTTTGTAGACTTGTTTTTTCTCTAACAAACTTGAATTCAACTATTAATTGCTCATGTATCAATTCCAATAATTTACTTACAGATTGATTTATATTTTATATGCAGATAACCAAAACATTTTCAAATAGTGATAGTCTTGTATTTCAATTTTTTTAAAGTTGTTTTCTGTACTGGCTAAGACTTCCTATATGGAATAAAAGTGGCAATAGTAAACTTTGATATTTTATCAATTATATTTCCAAAGGTTTTGAGTATATTCAAGTTATTATACTTGCCTATTAGTTTGAGAATGACATAATTAGTGTGGGAATGACATTTCCTAATATTTCTACAACTAAACTAGTAATTCCTGGGTTAATTGAACTTTATCATAATATACTCTCTCAGACATAGGTGGGTTTTATGTATGAATATTTAAAGAATTTTTATTTATTTACAACAGTAGTATTTTTCTGCAAGTTTTTTGGATATCATTTTGTCTGGATTGGAATCAAGGTCACATGTGTGGCATACAATGAATTGTTAAAATACTTGCATATGGGCCCTAAACAGTGATAAGTTCCTGTGATCCAAAACCACTTTGAGAATCTGATGAGGTCTATGGAAAGTCTCCATGTTGGTGAAGCTGGGTAGGCACTGGGAGAGTGGCACACCCAGGCAGAGCATGGGAACTCCTGGCCCCTTCCCACATATGAACTTACATTGCCTTCTTTATCTCTTTCATCTGGCTCGTCTTGAGTGCTATCCTTTTATAATGAACTGGTAACCTAGTAGGAAAGGAAAGAAAAGAAAAAGATAGAAAGAAATATATGTTCTCTCCAGTGATAAAACAAGTGCATGAACAAACACAAATATTTTAATACACACTGAAAGAGTTTATTGCCCTACTAGAGATCATCTGTTGGCCCATAATTGTGCCTATCATATTTCTTAAAAAGTGTCTAGCTTGCAGGGATATAGAAGTAAACTCATGATATAATTTTCCAGAGTTTATTATTATTATTAATGTCTGAAAATAAGTAAATATTAAGTTTTTATTTTTCATTCATCATTGAATGTAATAAAGACAATTGTTAAAAACTGGCAAGAACAAAGTTAAACAACATTGTAGAAAATGTCTTAAAAAACACCCCAAAATATTTAGAAAAGAAAAAAGTGGCTGATAAAAATACTGAGTCACAGAACATGAAAATGAATACAACATAATATTATTTTTGACCTTCTAGGGTACTGAAAATTTCTGTAACAGTTAGTGTTGTGAGGGGAATAGCAAACAGTACTTTCAATGGTAATGATGGAATTATAAATCAGTAATCTTTGCGAATTTTTCATGTTTTCAATATCCATCAGACTTTTGACCCACAATTCATCTGTATTGAAAGATATATGAACAAGCAGATTCATTACATCCAAGTCTGTAATAGTAAAAGTTGTGTGTAACTTAAATTTCCTTTTATAAGTAGGGAATGACAGAATGAAATAGTAAGCAATGTTTTTTTATGATTTTATTTATTTATTTTTAGAGGGGAAGGGAGGGAGAGAGGGAGAGAAACATCAATGTGTGGTCACCTCTCGCGCACCCCCTACTGGGTACCTGGCCTGCAACCCAAGCATGTGCCCTGACTGGAAATCAAACCAAAGACCACTTGCTTTGTAAGCTGGAACAATCCACTGAGCCACACTAGCCAGGGCAGTGAGCAATAGTTTTAAATAAAGGTATTTAGACATAGAATTATTCCATGGATATTAAGATATTGAAGGAGTCAGAACAGATGAGTTCAAGATGTGACACTTCAGCATGTAGATTAATTTGAGCTAAAGGCAATTGAGACCCTATGGGCTCAAGGTAAATTTACCTTTCCCTTAAAGAACTTAAAGTTGGGGCTTTTCCCATAATAAGAGTCATCATCAGAAATAATTTTTTATGACTTATCTAAAGAGCAGAGCAATTTCTAATTAATAATCATTGTTGTCCTGAGAATTACCGTCCTCCACCTCTCATGTACATGGGGTCTCAGATTCTCATGTATGTGAGGTTTCCATATACATATATGTAAGTAAATTTAGTTATTTTTCCCTTTTAATCTGTCTCACATAGATTTACTTATTAGACCAGCCAAAAGAGTCCAGAAGGATAGAGGAAAAGGTCTTCCTCCCACACAACTGGTATAGTCAGCAAGATACCTTACTGCCTCCTGAGCACTTCTCACCACTAAGCTGATACAGTAGAAAGAGCCTTACCAAGCCAGCTGGGGGGAAAAAAAAGAAATAATAAGAATTCTTACCAAATCAGACTCCTGGATCTCTAAAGATGCCAAGTTTGTTGGAAACAGAGTGGTGAGAGTCTCATGTTCTTTTATGAGTGAAAAGAACCTAGAATAGTAGAAGAAAATTTCTTTCTGCTCCACAATATGTATAACATTGGGTATTAAGTAAAAAAGGCAAGCTTCACAATGATATTTAGAAGTTTTAATTAAGGTAAAATATGAAAATATATATACATATAGTCATGAATATGCTTATAATTTAGAAGGTATGAAAACACATAAAGCATATTAATGACATTTATAAATGGAGAAGAAAATAAAGTAGATGCAGGGCTACCATGAAAACAGACTGTATGTTCTATATCTTCTGTACAAATTGACATTTTAAACAAATGCACAGTTAGCTGTAATTTGTATCATTCAAAACACATTAAAAAATAGAAGAATGAGATAAACCTCATGTTATTAACTGATGAGTTGTTTCCTGCATTGTCCACACTTACTCTTGTTTTGACTGTTGCTTTGGCTTATAGATAATGACACATACAAATAAATTTAAAATAATAAATAGATTAACATTAATTCTGCACAATATTATTACTATAACTTTTATATACTATTTTAATATACAAATTACTTATAGTTGTAAACATACTTTATATATTGGAAATATTTGTACATTTTTTAAAATGTGGCTAAATTGGAGGAAAGCATTATTTTAACATTTTAAAGATCTTCATTTTTATGTGCTCTCAGAGAAAATAAATCTTCTAACTTCAAGAAAATTATTTTTCTATATTGGAACAACCTTTTTAACTATTTGCTCTGAAGTTGTGTGTGTGTGTGTGAATGTATCTATGAATGTGTATGTGAGGGTATGATTCTGTTCATAAAATATAGAATTACAGAAAAGCCAAGGACCCCACTTTGCCATATCCTTGAGCAATCTGACCTAAATTCAGACTCTCAGTTCTTTGTAAAATTAGCCAAACTTTAAGGAGCAGATTGGTCTAAATCTGGAAAAATAAAAGCTTTAGGCATTGACACACTGAAAGTGTATTTATTTAATATCACTCAATAGAACAGCTTTCTGCATTACAAATTAATTAGCAAATGCAGTTAATTTTCAATCTATTTTTAAGACCTAATTAAGTCTTTGTCTTTGTTTTCAATATTAGTCTGTCTCTGAAAATAAAATTATGAAAAGATTAGTCTCTCTCTAAGATTATTATGAATGTGAATAATTTGCTCTGCCATCATGTATTATATACATGTTAGACTTTTCCTTAATTGAATTTTTAACCATTACTGTAAATACTCTAACTTAATTTGTTCTAAAGTGTCTTATTAAATAGTCCAAAGATGTTGACTTATTATAGAAGTGAATCAAATGTTTAAACCACACTTTAGTTTAAAAAAGGAAATAAAAACAGAATAATTTTTGCTATAGTTTGCTTTCTCTTTATATAATTTCAAAGTTATGAAAATATTGTAAGAAAAGAATCAGAAAATCCTAAATAACCTATACTACAATTGGCCAATTATTTACATTTTTTCTTACTTGATATTATTTCCTCCTTTTCTCCTGTCTACCTCTCTTCTCTCTTCTCACCTCCTGTCTCTTTTTCCCTCTCCTCCCCTACACTCTCTCCTCCCCTGCTTTTCACACCTCATCCTTCTCCCCTTTTCTTTCTTGTTCTCTTCTTCTTCTCCTTCTCCCTCCTCTTCCTCTACTTTCTTCCTCTGCTTTTCCCTCCCCCTCCCCCTCCTCCCCCTCCTCCTCCTCCTCCTTCTTCTTCTTCTTCTTATTCTTTTATTCTTATTCTTATTCTTATTCTTATTCTTATTCTTATTCTTATTCTTATTCTTATTCTTTTATTCTTCTCTCACTCCCTCCCTCCCTCCCTCTCTCATTTTTTGGGACTATAGTTGAACACATGTTTGCCTGCTCGATGTTGCTTGACAGATTTCACTATCTACTGTTTAAAATCATTATTTTTTTTCACTTAATCTTTTTTTTCAAGGAAGTAAAAGACACGTGCTCAGAAAACTGCACAACGCTGAAGAAAGAAATTAAAGAAGACCAAAATAAATAGAAGTATATACTCTGTTCATGGATTGGAAGAATTGACATCATTAAAACTTAATTTTTGTTGTATTTCTCCATTACCATTTTGCCCCTTTATATCCTTCTCCCCCCCGTAATCACCACTCTGTTTTCCATGTACATGAGTCCTTTTACATTTTTGCTCAATTCCTCCACTCCCTAACTTCCCTCCCACTAGCTGTTTATCTATGAGTCTGTCCCTATTTTCCTTGTTAATTAAGTTCATTAGATTCTACATATAAATGAAATCATATGTTATTTTTCCTTCTCTGAATGGCTTGTTTTACTTGGTATGATGTTCTCTAGGTCCATCCATGCTATTTAAAAGGGTAAAATTTTCTTCTTTTTATGACTGAATAGTATTCTAATGTGTAAATATCCCATAGTTGTTTTATCCACTTATCTATTGATGGACAGTTGGGATGCTTCCATATCTTGGTGATTGTAAATAATACTGCAGTGAATATAGGGGTGCTTATATTCTTTTAAATTAGTATTTTGGGTTACTTTGGATATAGACCCAGAAGTGGGATAGCTGGGTCGAAAGGCAGATTCATTCTTAATTTTCTGAGTTATCTCCATATTGCTTTCCACAGTGGCTACACCAATCTGCATTCCCACCAACAGTGTAAAAGGTTACCCTTTCTGCACATCCTCACCAGCATGTGTTGTTTGTTGGTTTATTGGTGATAGCCATTCTGACAGGCATGAGAGGATATTTCATTGTGGTTTAATTCACATTTCTCTGATGATTAGTAATGTTGAACATCTTTTCATGTGTTTATTGGCCATCTGTATGTCTTTTTTTGATAAGTATCTTTTCAAACTATATATGACAAACTCACTGCCAGCATCATACTCAATGGAAGAAAAACCCCTACAAGTATTCCCCTTAAGATCCAGAATAAGACAGGGATGTCCATTTTCACCTTTCTTATTCAACACAGTATTGGAAGTCCTAGCCACAGCAATCAAACAAGAAGAAATAAAAGGCATCCAAATTGGAAAGGAAGAAGTAAACTGTCTTTGTTTGCAGATGACATGATACTGTACATAGAGAACTCTAAAGATTCACCAAGAAACTGCTGGAACTGATAAATGAATTCAGCAAAGTAGCAAGATAAAAAGTTAATATTGATAAATCAGTTGCATTTTTATATGCCAATAAGGAACTAGCCAAAAGAGAAATTAAGAAAACAATCCCATTCTCAATTTCTACAAAAGAATAAAATACATAGGAATAAACCTATCTAATGATGTAAAAGACCTGTACTTGGAAAATTACAAGACATTGAAGAAATAAATTGAAGAAGGTACAAATAAGCGGAAGCATACACTGTGTTTGTGGGTAGGAAGAATTAACATCATTAAAATGCCCATACTACCCAAAGCAATCTACAGAGTCAATGTAATTCCTATCAATATCCCAATGATGTATTTCAAAAAACTAGAACAAATATTTCAAAAATTTGTATGGAATCAGAAAAGGCCCCTCATAGTAACAGCAATCCTGAGAAAGAAGAACAGAGTTGGAGGAAGCATACTATCTCATATCAAACTATACTATAAGGCCATAGTAATCAAAACAGCATGATACTGGCATAAAAATAGACATGTAGGGCAATGGAACAGAATAGAGGCCAGAAACAAACCCACACCTTTATAATCAATTAATATTCAACAGAGGAAGCAAGCACATACAATGTGCTAAAAATAATTTATTCAATAAATGGTGTGGGGAAACTTGGACAGATACATGCAGAAAAATGAAACTAGACCAACTTTTTACACCACACACAGGAATAAATTCAAAAGGATCAAAGGCTTAAATGTTAGACCCAAAACAATAAAAATCATAGAAGAAAACATAGGCAGCAAAGCCTCGGACATTGCTCATAGCCCAGTTTATTGGCTATATCTCCTCAAGCAAGGGAAACAAGAAAACATTAACAAATCAGACCACGTGAAACTAAAAAGTTTTTTTGCAGCAAATGAATCATCAACAAAATATTAAGACAGCCCACAGAATGGGAGAACATATTCACTGATACATCTGATAAGGGATTAATATCCAAAATTTATAAAGAACTTACAAAACCCACCCCCCAAAAAATTTTTTAAAAATGTGCAAAGGTACTGTTTAAAATCTTTTGTTTTCTTTCTCTTCTTTAGGTAGGATAATTTATATTGCTTTATCTCTAAACTCACTTTTCTTTTTTAGTTGCCATCTCTAATATGCTTTTAAATCCTATGAACAAAGTGTCATTTTATTATTTATTTATTTATTTATTTATTATTAGAGAGAGAGGAAGAAAAAGAGAAAGAGACAAAGAGAAACATCCATGTGTGGTTACCTCTTGCACACCCCCAAGTGGGGACCTGGCCTGTAGCCCAGGCATGTGCCTTGAGTGGGAATCGAATCAGTGACCTTTTGTTTCCCAGGTGGGCACTCAATCCACTGAGCCACGCCAACCAGGGCCTCATTTTGTTTTACATATAATTTGCTTTTGATTTTTAGAATTTCCATTAGTTTTTTAATGGTTTCTATTTAATGTTTTTTATTTCTCTGCTGAGATTCTCCATTTATTTACTTTATGACAATATTTCTCTTTAAGTCCAAACATTTTTATAATAGCTGGTTTGAAAGTCTTGTTTCCTAACTTTAACTTCAACCTTTGTGTAGTTTCAGGTTTGGTTATTATTGATCACTTTTTTCTCATCAAATGGTCATATTTTCCTTTTGATTAATGTATTGAATATTTTGGTTTTGTATTGGTACACTGGGCATTGTGGATATTACGTTGTAGACACTCTGAGTTCAGGTAGCTTTCTTTGAAGAATGTTGAGTGTTTTTCTATCAGTTAGTTAATTTGGCTGGATGTAAACTCTAAACTCTGCCTCTTCTTCAGCGAGATTCAACCATTATTAACTACAGGGCACCTTGGATATTCCTTTGTGTATGTACAGTTTACGGAAGAAGGAAGGATGTAGGCAAAGCTTAGACACAGGTTTGGGGGGTTATCCTCTTTGTAGTTATCCCTTTCACCAATACCTCCCCAGTATTTTAATTTCTCTGGTAGCCCCAAACTCTGCTCATACCTTTTGAAACTACTTGGACTTTGACTTTTCTGCTTATGTTCAGGCTACTCTACACTTTATGAAGAAAAAGCTACATAAACACAAATATCTCCCAGTGAAAATCCCTCTTTCAAGGATTGTCTACCTTCCAGTTCTGCCTGATTTAGGTTGTTTTCCAGAACTGTCAATAGTATTTTTTCAGAATTTTATTGCATGGTTTTCAATTGCTGTCTGTAAGAAGATATTATTCATACAAGCCACTACACCATTCCCAAAGGTAGAACTGCTTTGTCATTAATTAATCAAATTTGTTTTTAATTGTGCATGCATTTGAGAGAGTGAATACTAATTCTGTAAATATTTTACACAAACTTTCAGCATTTGAACTGCAAATAATTAGGTTTTTAATTTTTTATACCCAAAAAGTAGTAAAATAAAGTAGAAGCTCAACACATAAATTATTATTGTACCATCTGCTTTGGAATCATTAACAGGAACCATGTGAACTGAGTATCATCATTTTAATGAAGAGTAATTGAGTCTCAGAAGTTGGGTATCTTGCTCAAGATCAATATTGATAAATTCTACCCCAAAATGATTAATTCATATTTCCAGAATAATCTAAATATGTTAAAGCTTTTATTAAAAATATTTCTTTTAGAAATATAGCTCCATTTATTTTAAGATAACTATATCTGAAATCCCTTAGAAATTCCAAACAAAAAAGTTATTATTGACAACAAGAAGCAATATAGTTTTTTTGTTAGTCTGTTTATTAAAACACTGTGGTAGCCAAATGAAATAACCTTTGTCATTAAAATAAATGATGAAAAATAAGTTATTTTTCTAAATTCAGGATGAAGTTTTTATTCTTCTAAATTTAGTCTGAAGTAGCCTTTGATTAAGTCATTTTTAATTTTTATGATATTGGTGTAAAATTGAAAAAATTAGTAAGGTGACTCATTATCATCCAGTTCTTAGGCTATTATCAAAGTTTTCAGAATTAATTGTGACTTATTTTAAAAACATTTTATTGGACTTTTGGTGGCATTTCCCTATATCAGAAAATATAGGACCTGGTTAAAAACAATCTCTAGATTTCCACACCTGCTTATCATAAGAAAACTTCCAACCTACCTACTCATCATCACAGTCAGAAACTCAGTGATAGACTGTCAGCAGGTCTAGATATCACCTGTCTCATCAGTCTATTTGAGCAAACAAAATTGTTAGTAAGTTGATAAAATTAAAAATTGAGTATGTCTAGCCTCTTGTATTGGAGACAAGAGCTCAATGAAATTTTATATTCTCTCTCTCTCTCTCTCTCCCTCTCCTCCCGTCCCACACTCTACACAGTATCATACAAGGTATATGGATTTAATTCTAGTATTGTAAAAGAAGTCAGAGGAAGTAGTGATTAATTTTAGTTGTAAAAATCACTAACGCATCATTTTAATGAAGATTTTAAACTGGGGGGTTTGATGATAAAGGAAAGGACATGTATGAGTATTCTCTGCAAAAGGAATAGCATAAAATATGGTATGAAGTTATGATGAACTATCAGAATCAAGGGCCTCAAATCTTTGCCTAAATAGAGGTTGTATAAGGCAGACAAGGCAGGAACTAATGCTGAAAGTACAAAATGGGATGGCATTGTGAAGGGCTTTGAATGCTACTTTAAGGGGTTCAAAAATTTTTCCAGAGGCAATGGGACACCATCTCAGTATAGTTTTGTGAATTTTTTTCCAAAATGAAAAAAAAGATTTATAGTTGCTCTTTTTAACTGTATATGTGGTATATATTTTTGGTTAAAAAACAAAATACTATAAAATATACATGAGCAATAAATATCTAAAATGAGACCAATAGCAGCCAGCACTTTGCTTGTGTCTTGCATGCATGTTGATGCTTATAGAGACTATCTATATACCATAAAAGAGCTTTGCAAACTCTTTTAGAAGTTGTTAAATATATAATAAGTTTTATAGAGCAATGTTAAACTATTTCATGAGAAGGGTAAAGCTCATCATACAATTTCTCCATTCCCATAAGTTTGTTGTCCAGAAGTTTCAAATCTGATACATAATTTCAGAAATAGCTACACATATACCAGGATATTATATATCTTTTTAAAACACATTGTAGTATATCATAAACATGTAAAATGAAACACTCTACTATGCTATGCCTTACCTTTTTACATAACAATTTTTCCTGGAGCATTGAATATTAAATACAAATGTTTTGAAGTAGAGATAGAGAGGTGAGAAGTAATGCAAGTATATGAATTATTCATTTTTGCTTGTCTTACTGATTTTCTGACTAATTTGTTGTTCTCTTACACTATACATGAAGTACAATATTTCTAGTAATTTTAGTTTTGAATTTATTGAGCATCTTTTGTCAATAACATGGCTGTTTTATGGGTACTTGGAAAATGTAAATTTTATGCTCTGCTGAGCTATATCATTTAGATCAATATAAGCCATAAGATTATATGTGTCTTATGTATTTTTTATAATTTTATCTATTATAGGCTGACAGAGGTCCATACTAAAAATTTTTGCCTTATGATTTTTAATGCAATTATTTTGAATATAGATAATGAATATAACAATTTCAGTGTGGATTAAATCTTTATAGTCTTTTTACTTGATTCAGCTTTTTGTTTTTACTGGAATCATGTATTGTCTAGTATTGATGTACTGTCAAGGTTTAGTCTTCAGTTTGCTGCTCTTTGTCTAGTCTTTTACTTTCAAACTTTTGAGTTAACTTCATTTTATGTCTCCTGTACAAAGCACATAGCTGGGTTTTGCTTGATTGTTTAATATGGGCATTTTTTTCTTTTAATAAGTAAGAAAATCTCATTTATATTTATGGACATAAAATTAATGCTAGGTTTAGTTTTTCCAGCTTAATTTATGTTATTTTTAAGTATTTATACTTTACTTTCTTTCTCAGTAAGTTCTACATTCCCATCACTCTGTATGTTTACTTCTGATCATTTTAAATGTTTATACTCTTTTAAAGCTATTGTGATCCTTTATAACTGTAATTTATTTAGTGGAATTAGTCTATTTCCCTACCAGTGCCTATTGATTTCCCTCTGCAAGTGAGGTTGAAATTTCAATAGATCTACTTTGAAATAGACCCTTCCATCTTTGTAATCTCCTTTGCTGCACAGTATGTTGTTAATTATATAGTCCATGGGTTTTCTAGAGGCTATCTTCATAGCCTTAAACACATATATCCCTCTTGCTAATTTACTAAATGTACATAATACATTTTTCCCCCCTGAACACATTTCTCTGTAGCTGAAAACTGTTCCTCAACTACAGGTTTCTTTTACTCTGCAATGCAGTTGCCTTAAAGATGGTGGATTTCTTTAGTTACCTCAACTTACTTTGTGATATCCTAGGATTAAATACATGTGAGGGAATTTTCTGCAGCAGTCCTCAGCATTGAAGCAAATCTGCTTCTCCAAGTAAGGAATCACTGACCTTGCTACTCAGGGTAGCTCATTACCTTTGAGAAGCCAGTGTCCAAATACCTTTCCATGTTGCTTTCCCAGGCATACTTTTTTACCTTTCCGAGGCATGCTTTTTAGGCATTCACCCTCATTCCTGTGTTATCTTTACTACAATAGAACACATATGTATATATTTTTCTTGTATAGTTATTTTTCAAAATGGGTTAAAACTTAAGTGTAAGACTTGAAAAACTCCTGGAAGCAAACATAGGGTAAAAGCTCCTTGACATTGGTCTTGGCAATAACTTTATGGATATGACACTAAAGCACAAACAATAAAAGCAAAAACCAACCAGTGTAACTACATTAAACTTTAAAGCTTCTGCACAGCAAAAGAAACAATCAACAACAAGAAAGACAGCCTGCAGAAGAAAATGTTTGCAAACCACATATCTGAAGAGTTAATACCTAAAATACATAAAAATCTTATAAAACTCAAAGAGTACAAATATAATAAAAATGATTTAAAGTGAACAAAGAATCTGAGTAGAAATTTGCCAAAAAATATATTTAAATGACCAAGAGTAACATGAAAGAGTACTGAACATCACTAATCATCAGGGAAATGCAAATCAAAACCACAGTGCATTAACGCCTCTTACTGTCAGAGCTGCTGTAATCGTGGAGACCAGAGGTAAGGGCTGGATGGCGAGAATGTGGAAAAGGAGGAACATGTGCGCTGTGGGTGGGAACTCAATGGCACAGCCACTACAGAAACTAGTACAGAGAATCCTTAAAAAATTAAAATTAAAATCTAGCAGTTGCACTTAAGGGTATATATATGAAGAAAATGCAATCACTATTTCAAAGAGACATTTACATCCCCCATGATTTTTTACATCTTTATTTAAAATAACCCAGACATGGAAACAATTTAAGTGTTCATAAATGGAGGAATGGGTAAAAAATGTGCTATATATACATATATAATGGGTTATTCAACTATTAAAGAGAGGAAATCCTGCCATTTGCAGTAACGTAGATGGGCCTTGAGGGCATTAAGCTAAATAAAATAAGTCAAACAGAAATAAAAATACTGCATGATCTTGTGTGTATGTGAAATAATAATTTTTAAAAAGCCTTTTCAAGAGGTTGGGGGAGGGACAAAGTGATGAGGAAATGGGTGAAGGTAGGTAAAAGGTATGGACTTCACCTACAAAATAAATAAATCTGGGGGTGCAATGTACAGCATCATAACTAGAGTTAAAAATACTGAATTGTATATTTGAAAGTTGCTTAGAGAGAAGATCCTAAGAGTTCTCATTATAAAAAATTTGTGAGGTAATGAAGTGATATATGTGAAAGTAAGTATTGTGGTAATCATTTTGAGTTATATACACACATGTATATCTAATTATTACATTGTATACCTTAAACTTACACAGTATTCATATAATTATATTTTAATAAAACTAGGATAAAAAAGATGCAACTACAATTTTGCAACAACAACAAAAAATAGAAATCTGCCCCACCAGGTCCAATGTGTAAATCCATGCGATAGACTGATTTATTCCAAACCTTCAGTGCCATGTAAGCACCATGCCTGAGGGATGGACAGAGGCTTAAATTCGTAGTGGTGGTCTGATGCTATGTCCAAGGTGGGAGGGGTCAGTGACTACTCAGTGAGCAAAGAGGAGTGCTGAACAAAACTTACGACTGATCGATATTGCCAGAGAATTGAAAAATTGATGCTATGTGTGGTTGTTGACATGATTTAATTTTTCTCTAAATTAGACAAATGAGTCATTTGTCTAGCATTCATTTTTATAGAATAGTTCGTGCTTAATGAAACTATTAAGAATTGAGAAACTGTTGCAGAACAGAATAAGAGATAAGATTCATTGGTAAGAGTTTCTTTTCTCCAAGTGCAATTTGCTAGAAATGATTCAGACTTGTTATTTTTGTCTTATACATTGTATTTTACAACACCTTGATTTTTTCAAAGCCAAAAAGAAAACAGTTACTAAGAGTTAAATACACAGGTGAAATACAATATAAGAGAAAGCACTATGGATTCAAAATAGCTTATTTTCTTTATCAATTTATATCTTGATTGTATGGGCTCAATAGCCAATCTTATTCTATGAATGCATTCTCTGCTATAAACTTTCCTAAAAATTTAAAACCTCTCATCCAAGCACATTTTTAATATCATTTTATTTTCACAGTCTGTCATTTGAATTAGTTTTATGAGATTATCATAACAAAAAGACTCTTGCTTTCTTCAGAAATATGGGCTTTAGTAATAAAACAACTGGAAAGTATCTAATGTTTCAATTTTCCTTAATAAAACAAGTATTTTCAATTTTATAGCCCAAAATAAACTTAGACAAATTTTAGAGTTTTAAGAGAAGTAAAATGATAAAAATATAAAGAATGGCATCATTTTTCATATGCTTATAAAATACAGGATGAATCTATCAATAAAGACAGACCTAAAATACACTTTAGAAAAACATTTTTAAAATTTAACATGATGAAATATTCTAAAACTTCATTATGAAATACTGTGTCTAGTGACCTACCAAAGGCTCACTGGTTGGTCAATTCTAAATGTGTTTGAATTTAAGGCATTTTCATTTCACTGATGTTGGCATAGTATACATTTTTTTAATCCTCACCTGATGAATTTTTTATTGTTTTTAGAGAGAGAGAAGGGGAGAGAGGAGGGGAGAGGGAGACATCAACGTGAGAAAGAAGCATCAATACATTGCCTTCCATGCCCTAAGGATGGCACATGCCTAGACGAGAAAGTAAACCACAACCTAGGTTTTGAGGGATTGAACCCACAACCTTCCTGTTGCAGCATGATGCTCAACCAGCTGAGCCACCTTGTCCAGGGCTGGTGTGCTTTTGACATTTATTTCAGTGGTAGCATCTCTCTTTGAACTAATTTCTATTCAAACTACATACATAGTTATAATTCTCATTTATATATATATATATATACTTTGACCCATACTGGCAGATAGCTGGGAGAGGAGTATAGGAGATCAGGGCCAAGTGTAAATCAGTGCTCAAAATATAATTGTTGAAGGAACAAATAATCGTATTACTGTCATTATAAGCAAAGCACTCTTGGTGTAGAAAGCAGAATAGTTTCCAAGAAGTATGTAGCCATTAGGACTTCATTCAGCATAAAATACAAGAAAATCAAATTTACAGTGTTCTCACTAAATAGGATTTCTCTTTCCTGTAAAGGAAAAATTCAGAAGTTAGCTTCACAAGGGTGCCCATGGTGTCTCCGGGTCACACTAGAAGAAGAGTTGTCTTGGGCCACCCATTAAATACAAAAATACTAACAAAAACTGATGAACAGAAAAAAGGTTTTAAGTAAATTTATAATTTTGTAATGAGCTGCATTCATAGTCATCCTGCCTGCATGCAGCCCACGGGCCACAGGTTGGATGCCCCTGACAGTGCCTCTGATGCCAGAGACCAGCTTCAGGTAGTTTTCCAACATGCACTTTCACTTTGTGGCTTTCCTTTCTAATGCATATGGTGATAACACTCATGACAAGATGTGATTATATCTCTATATACTGCAACTACATTCAAGAATGGGCAGAGGGCAAAAGATCTTCCCCAAATCCTTGTAATAGTCTTTCCATAAGGTTTCATTGGCAAGAACTGGGTGTGAAGTTGCATCAAATTTTGCAAATAAAAATACAAGACACCAAGTTAAATTTGCTATGGCAAATTTTCTTGTAAGCAGGTTCAATGCAATATTTGGGACATAAAAATTAGTCATCATTTATCTGAGATTCAAATTTAACGGGCATCCCGTCCTTCATTTGGCAATCATAATTGGATTCACAGCTACCCTACTGCAATGGAAGTTGGGAAGCCACTTAAGACAGTCATGATTTATCAGTTAGCCCTTAGCACATTGCCTGCCTGGAGGCAGAGGGAAAATATTGATAATTTTTTTCAAGAAAAAGAGAGGTGAGAAAGGGCAGAATCTATACATATGTTAAAATGTATACAAAATCAGAAAAGAAGAAAAAATTAAAAGAAAGATTAGAAGGAGAAGAAGAGGGAAAAGGAGAGGGAACAGGAAGAGGAGAAAAGATCTTTTACTGTATATAAAGTTTAAATAAATGTTGCCACTGATATGCATAATATATGCATGTAAAAAGTTAGAAAAAAATTAAAAGTCACTCACCTATTAGTACTCTCTCCTCAAGACATAATTAATAGCTAGTAACAACTAGATAAATTCCTGTACAACTTTTACTCCACATTTGTAAAATATATCTACGGATGATATATATATTTGGAGCAAACCGTATTAGTATCTTGCTTTATCAGTGATAAGTTAAACATTTTCTATAATTACACATTATATATATATTACATAATGATCAAATATCATTTCATACATATATAATACATACATGTAAAATTATTTTAATCAGAAATAAATATAAATATTTTTAACAAAATGTATAACAATATTCTTGGGGAAGAGTTGCTATGGTAATTTTGTGTTAGCTATAAACAGAGTCTTAGTTTCTCCCTATACTCCTTTTTCACACTTGTGCCAGGACAGACTGTCTGCCATGATATGCTGCCCTTTCTCTCCTCTTGCTATAAACTACAGATGCAGTGATTGCAGAAAGTGGTCATCTTTAATACTTTTTAATACTCAGTGAATGTAGAAAGAGCAATGAAATATCTGCTAAGGAAGATTTGTTAGTCTTTGAACCTTATCAAAATTAGGATAAGAAAGCTCTGATATTTGCTTCTATATGATATACTTTTAGATCACTTAAACTCTGTGGTCTATTTGCAAATTTTCCTGCTGCACCAATTGTAAAGACATATAAGAATCACTATACTGTTAGAAGAGGCAGATCTTGGAAATTTCTAGTGCTTTTCATTGCAATGTCAAAGTAAAAGACAAGATAATCAATAAATTCTATGCACATAAAACTCAATAGTAAAGTTTAATTCAAGATGAAGTGCAGATTAGAAATTCAGAGATAATTCATTTCCATGACTATATGCATGAGTATCTCAGCTAGTACCTCAGATGTCAGAGGAAGATTAGTTTTCCACAGTACACTTCCCTCTCTTCTAAGGTGTGGCTCAAGATCAGAAGGCCATCTTGTAATGTCCAGGTTGTGGAAAGGGATACATAGGAAGTGGATATTGTTTTTTGGAGCATTCAGTTTAAGTTTCATGACATTTAAAAATTCTGCATTCTGGTTACCAAGTCCAAGCAGTCAGATGAAGATGCTAAAGCTAAGGAAAACTCCATGGCTGAGTATAAAATGTTAAGTGATGGAAAAGTCACTAGGCAGCAACATGGGCTCTAGTAGGGCCACAAGGACCACTACTGCAGCTGTTGGGTTATTATTTTCCCAATTCAGTGAATCCAGCCAATAAGGAGACAATGTCCCAAATGGATTCAGATAGTTTATTACTTAGACAGCAACAGCTAGATTAGCATGGCGTCGGCTCTCTGTGTTGCACTCCCTACAGGAAGATCCCACACTGGAGGAGCTAGATAACAGCAGCATGGGTCTTGGGTTGCTCTGACACTGGAGAGTCAATTCCAAATGCTAAGGGGTTTGCCCTTAGCAGTTGTACCCTAAAGGAGGGTAAGATAGAAAGTCCTGTGCTCTACAGAAACTAGGGAAATGAAATAGAAACAGCCTTGTTTTCAAGATGGGGAGGTGGGTGAAAAATGGTTTTGTGGCAACTCCTCACCATGCTCCTTATTCCCTGCTCTAGAGAAATCACAGGATTTTCCACAAAGACTTGGGTTAGACTGCTATTAATCCTTGCCTACTTGGTTTGTGTGGACACGTGCAAAGTTACCAGTACACCATGATGGAACGTTCCCTATACAGGATGACTCCAGGGATGTTAGGCATTAAAAAAAGAGGCTGCAAATGCCTTGATTTTTATTTTTTTCCTTAAGTCAAAGACATGAGCATGTACTAAACTAATGAGTTTTTTTTATCATGATATTGGTGTGTGTCTGGACATACCAGTAAGCAACACATGGAGAAAACAGATTTGCAAAAAAAAAGTATGTTTTTTAATCTAATTAATTTAGGCTCTGAGTTGCTAAGTATTAGCCAGTCCCTGTTGGCCTTAAACCACAATTAATTTGCAAATAGATGAATAAACTGTAATTTATATTTGTCACTCACCCCGACTAGTGAACACACCACACCTCAGTGCAGCCCAGCATCTCAGACTGATCCAAGTCCCTGTGGACATGCCAGACAGACATCTAATCTCTGCTCAAATACTTATAAATCATGACTTCACAGAAGACTTCTTTACATTATTAAATCATTCTAATGATCAGGAAGATTTTGTGATTAATCCTGAAATATCAACTTATCTCTAGTAGCAAAGTTTATTTTCTTGTTTTTATTTCCTCTATTGGAAAACACCAGAGAAACTGCTACCTTGTCTGTATGTTGTTCTCAATGAACTAGGAACACTCATCTTCATTTTCTGATCATTAGTTTTTAGAAATAGTTCAGGGGGCTGTGGAGAAAAGAGTGTCCCAGATTTGATAGGTTCCTCCTGCACAGGAATATAATTTAGTCTCTTAATTCGAGAATCAAGTCCCAGGAAACATCAGAAAATCTAAATAGGTAACAAAGAAATGAACATCTTTCCCATTTACAATATGACAGTTATGGAGGCAGCATTAAAATATTTTAGTGAGAAGTACTTGCCAGAGGACATAACATCTTCCCTTCTTATACTGCGTTCTGACCTTGTCTCTTCTTACAACTATCTACTTAAATTATTTTTAATTTTTTTTAAAATGTAATCTTCATTGTATTTTCCCATTATCATTTAGTCCCCTTATGCCCCCTTACCCCCCAGCAATCTCCACACTTTTGTCCATGTCCATAAGACCCTTTTCCTTCTTGCTCAATATCATAGTCCTCTGAATCCATCTATTTATTCAATACCTTTATTGAGCAGTACTGTGTACTGTGGTAAATTCCTGCCTTCATTAACTGTGCATCATGTAGAAGACAACAAAAACTTTATAAAGAGCCCTTGTCAATGACTCTGTTGGTTGGAGCATCACCCCATACACCAGAAAGGTTGTGGGTTTGATCCTTGGTACTGGGCAACTGATTGATGTTTCTCACAGCAATGTTTCTCTTTCTCTCTCTCCCCCTTCTCTCTCTCTCTCTCTTCGTTCCTCTTGCTCTATAGTCAATAAACATATCCTTGGGTGAGGATTAACAAACTTACTAAAGATAATTTCAAAGTAATGAAGAAAATGTAAAAGGTGATGTGACAGAGAATGGGTGGAGAGATTTTATAGGCATCTTCTGTGTATGGAGCAACACATTCTTTAATATAAGCAACTAAGTTACTTAAGGGGGAGGATCAACAAAAATGAAGATTCTTTTAAATAAATAGAATTTTATATGCTGCAACTTTCAATTTAAAGTTACTTATTTAATTTATTCAAGATTTGCTTTAGAAAACATTTGTAGGTCTCTTGAATATAAGAAAACTTACAGAAAAGACTTATTCTATCTAATGGATCAAAACACTAACCTATTTAAATTTGTATTATTTTAATGTGTATTGAAATTGCCTTCATTTTATAATCTTACAGAGTAAATAGGACCCTTGCCCCTTTATTTAACCTTTAAAATTTGTCCTAATCTTTCCAGATTCAGTTCAAATCCCATCTTGCTAGCAAAACATTTATAATCTTCCAATTCGGTTTGAACTCCAAGCTCCCTGTACATTTTCATTTGCTTTACTGGTCCTTGTGTTACCAAATAAAAATGGGAGTTTGGCAGCCTGTTGCTACAAAAGCCAAAATCGCAAGGCAGATGCTGGCATTAAAAGGAAAGAGGTTTTATTCAGGTGTATCTGATCTGGGAGAATGGCGAACTGCTGTCTCAAAGTTCACCTCCTCTGCAAGACCAAGACAATACCCAGCATCCAGGATTCCTGCTCCATTTTAAAGTACAGATGTCTGGAGCCTGCAGGCTGCTGCTAACCACACTAACCACCCATCCAGGTAGCTTAGCTTGTTCCCAGCTGCTGTCCAATTCAGGCTACTTCCTGGAGCCTGTGTCTGCAGCCTGCATGGCCATTGGTAGCTAGGGCCACAGGGTCATGTGCTCCTGGACAAGGAAGCATACAAATGTATAGGTATGTGCATCACCAGGAGGGCAAGAGAGAGAGAACTACCTCCTGGAGGCCATGGGCCACATGGCCCATGGAGAGGACAAGTGAGTTCATGAGTGTTAGAACAGCTCATGAGCAAACATGGGCTGCAACCAGAGAGCCAGTTTCTTTGTTCCCCTGAGATTATATAAGTTTTGGTGTGGGATAGACCAGGTGCTTTCTCAAAATGACCAATTTCTCAAAATTTTGCAGGCTTCAGGTGGGTCCACCTCCCAGCCAATCCCTTCTTTCCCCAGGCTAGACTGACAGGCCTCTTGGTCCAGGCCCTCCCCCTGCAATATTTTGACTTCTATTAGACATGTGCTTGCCTTCCCCTGGTCCTACCCACAATCTAGGACTGAAGGGTGTGGGGAGGGATTTTTCCTACTCAGTTATCTTTGCTATCTTTTAATAAGCTGTGGCTCTCTCTATTGATATTTCTAGCTTTCTGTGTGTTCAGTGTAAGAACCTGTACCACAGCCATTCAGGCTGAAGAAGAATTCTCGGGTTTATAGACCATCCTCTGGTAACATTGGGACTCTGTGTCTTGGACTAGACCATGAGCTCTGTGAGGGACTCAGTGGCTAGTCCTTTGCTAGGGATAAACAAAATCATGAACCAATGACTGACTGAACTAACTGAGTAATGTGGGAGGTATCATGCCATGTCATGGTGACAGATGGAACAATAAACTTTATTTATGCATTTATTTAATTTAAATCCTCAACCAAGGATATATTTATTGATTATAGAGAAAATGGAAGGGAGAGAGGGAGAGAAAAACATCGATGTGAGAAATATCAATCAGCTGCATCCCATATGTGACTAAAATGGATCAAACTCACAACCTAGGTAGTGCCCCTACAGAGAATTGAACCCACAGTCTTTTGGTGTGCAAAGCTCCGACCAACCAAGATACCTAACCTTGGTGGAAACTGCATATGTGACAAACGACCTTTATTCCCAGTTACAAATTTAAGTTGCATCTCAAAAGTTACTAAAAGAAAAATATTATGCTTGCCTAGCTATGCAAGAAATGTGTGTTAAAAGGTAGTCAAGGAATATCTTTGCTTCTCCCAAAGACCTAGTATGTTTTTTCTTTATAGTTAATGAAAACTGTGTAACTAACATTTCTTCTTTTTGCTTGGACTTTTTGGGATAGTAGAGTCACAAATTTATGTCTTAATTATAGTGACCTTTTGGTCCTTATATCTGCTTATCTGTGTTCTCTTCTTTTCTTGGTCTGTTTCTCTTGTTCTATTTCATATTTCCCTAATTCTAATATTTTATTTATGCTTTAGTAGTTTGTTGGTTGTGTTTTTATAAGCCACACTAAACAGTTTGTGGATTAACCAGGGACATAAACAACTAATTGCTTAAAACTGTTCTGAGTGTATTTCCTGTACCATCTCTAATTCACATGAGTTCTCAAAATATTTTCTTCCAGTCTTTGAAGTTCTATTTTTCTTCTAAATGTCTCTCTAAGAAATAGTAAATTTTTCAAATATATAGGTAATTTATATTAAAAATTAACTTAAATTGTAGATATTACCTCATTTTATTCTTTTATTTCTAAATCACTCAAAAAAAAAAAAAAATCAGAGCCCTGGCTGGCTCTGTGCATTGCTCAGTGCATTGAGCATGGGCTGTGAACCAAAGGGTCACAGGTTTGATTCCCAGTCAGGACACATGCCTGGGTTGCAGGCCAGGTCCACAGTGGGGGCCACACAAGAGGCAACCACACACTGACATTTCTTTCCCTCTCTTTCTCCCTCCCTTCCCCTCTCTAAAAATAAATAAATAAAATATTTTTAAAAAATCAAAGCTGTTTTATTTTAGTATGAATCATTTTTCCAAGGGCTTACTACTCTCATTTTATTTTCCTTTTAATTTTCATCTTTACATTTATAAATTGTATTCTTGGATATGATTATGGACTTTTTAATAATCTCTGTGTATCATTTTTATCTAATAATTTCTTCGTCTCATTTGACTCTAATGAGATAATTTAAAACAGAAACTTATGGAAAATATGTGGTAGATTAGAAGCTATTGATAAGTTGCCTATTACATTTTAAATTACTGTATGGGAAAACATCATAAAAACTTTTTCAAATTCAAAAGAAAAACTTCAAATACAATTTAATTCACATAGATAACTAAGAAATAATTTCTTTAATGCCCTAACAGCTCTTGTAAATTACTAAGAAAAGATGAATATCTCAAAAGATTAATGATCAAATTATGTGAACATGAAGGTCACAGAAAAGATGTGCAACTTTATCAAAATAAATGCAATATAAAGAACCACGAGATACTGGGAGATAAATACATTTTTTATTTATCAGATAGGCAAAGATGAATTCATTTGATAACAATGAGTTTTATCCAAGGTACTGAGAAATAACTCCTGTCACATACTGCTGGTGAGACCACATATTGCTGCAAATTTCAGAAGGCCGTGTTTATCAACATTTTTAATGTAAACATCCTTTAATCCAGTCAATCAAATTCTGGGGTTTTTCACACATATATTTGAGTTATAGAGATATTAAAATATGCAAATTCCAGTATTACTTATAATCCTGAGATAAAGGGAAAATATTTATCAAAAGGTGGCTAAATTTGCTCCTTCACTCAGTAAGTAATTATTGTTCAGGATAAGCTATGCTTATTTCTAGGCTTTGCAATCTGAAGTGAACAAGAGAAAAGTTTATGTTCTAGTGGGGTACATGGAAAATGAATGAGTGACAAAGATACACATTCATACATGTGTCCATACACACATTGAGATTATAATATGTGCTCTGATGAAAACAATAAGAAATGTGATAGGGGAGATAAGTGGCCCGTATTAGATAGGGTGGTAAAGGAAGGACTTGGAGAAGGCAACACTGAAGTGAGACTGAAGGGCCAATGCACAGGCCACGTGTTAACAAGGGGATTAGTGTGGTGACACATTGGTGCAAAGCTGCCACTATAAAGTAGGGAGATACATCTAAATGGTTTATCATAGAGTGCATCCTGTAATCTTTCTTGTTAAAACTTACTAATGTTTAAGAAATGTTACAAAATGGTATTATATAATCCTATTTTTAAGTGAATATATGCAAGTGTGTCATAATTTTCTGTGTGTGTTAAAAACCATTGACATTGATGGTATTTTCAAGGAACAGGATTTAGATATCAGATGGCTTTAAAATTGTATCTCATGCCCACATATTTTATAAACATTTTCATCATAAGAAGTGGTATTTTAAAATAATAATTTCATAGTTTATATATATATATATAAATTCCAAAATATTACATTGTAATATTTACTTTAGATAGCCTGCATTTTTCAGACTAAAGAATGTATCGTGAATTTGTTTTTATCATTAAATACTATTCTACAAAGGCATTTAATAGCTATATAATTCCATTGCATATGAATCAATATTGATTGAATAAATCTTTTTAGTTTTAAACAATTTTTTATTTGTCAATTGTAGTTGACATACAATATTATATTAGTTTCAGGTGTACAACTCAGTGATTAAACATTTACATAATTTACAAAGCTATCACCCTGATAAATCTAGCACCCATCTGACACCACAGTTATTAAAATATTATTGACTATATTCCCTATGCTGTACTTTACATCCCCATGACTGTTCTGTACTTTTTAATCCCTTCACCTTTTCACCTATTATCACAACCCTCCCATACAGCAGCCATCAAAATGTTTTATAAATCTATATCTGTTCTATTCTGCCTATTCGTTTAGTTTTCTAGACTCCACACAAAAGTGACATCCTGTGGCATTTGTCTTTCTCTGTCTGACATTTAACTCAGCACAACACCCCCTAGATTCATTCATGTTGTCCCAAAATGTCAAGATTTTATTCTTATTTATGGCTGAGTCATATTCCATTGTATATACATTACATCTTCTTTACCCACTGATTTATTGTAGGACACTTAGATTGCTCCCATATCTTGGCTATTGTAAATAATGCTTCAATGAACATATGGATGCATACATATTTTTATATTAGTGTTTTGGGTTTCTTCAGACAAATAAATTTTCTAGGTCTTCCTTTTACCTTTCTTATAGCCTTTGTTTTAATGTCTATTTTGTCTTGTATAAGTTTGGCTACACTGAGTTTTCTCTTTTATTTTCATGAATATCTTCTTCAGTCCCTTTCAATCTGTGTGTGTCCTTTGATCTGAGTGAGTCTCTTGCAGACAGCTCATGTATGGGTCTTGTGTGCTTCTCCATTCAGCCTCCATAGGTCTTTTAATTGGAGCATTTAATCGATTTGCACTTAAAGTAATTGTTGATGTACATGTATTATTGCCATTTTATTTTGTATTTTTGATTTTTTCTCCATCTTCTTCTATAGAAGATCCTTTAATGTTTCTTATAACACTGGTTTGGTATTGATAAACTCCCTTAGCTTTTTCTGGTATGTCCTTTGATTCTAAATAATAGTTTTGGTATAGTAATCTTGGTTGTAGGCTTTAATTGATCCTTTAACCTTAGAATTGTGAGTTGTTTTCAATTTTTTAAAGAAAATGGTTATGTTAGATAAAAATAGAGAGATGGATGTTGAGAATAAAGTAAAAACATATGTGGCTACAGCCAAGAGTGGCCTTTCCTTCATTCAGTACTTTGCACCTTCTGTAACACTCCCCCACCTACTCTAGCTAACCCACCCGCCCCCAGCTCCTGTCGGCTCTGGCGGCTCTTCTGATGTGCAGAAGCTGAGATCCACTCCACTTCTATCCTTTCATGCAGCATCATAAGACTCAAATTCTCTCTTTTTCAGGACATTATCAGGATAGGACTTATCAAAATAATAGTTATTTAAACCATACACAACACAGTATTCAATGTCATTGTTTTCTAGCTTGAGAAAAAAATCCTGGGAAAAAACTTTCTTTGTCTTTTGCTGAAGTAATGTTGCTCCTTTTAGATGACCACCAGACTCTGGTCTAATCAGTAAAACTCTATGGCCAAAAGCCAATTGGTTTCAATGATGAGAGTTGAATTAAATTAGAAAGCTTTAAGCTAATTGGGTGTTCAGGTACCATCCTCATGTGCCTGGGCTCTAACAAGAAGAGTCTACATCATTTTGACCAAATAAGAAAGCTCTTTAGCTCTTTTCTCAGAGAGGTGATGTGGTAGGGACAGGTGTATTATCTTGACTGGTACCAAACATCCATTGGGATCTGGTGACTTAAGAGACCAAACATCCCCGTGCCTGGTTACTCATTGACTGTCACAGTTCATGTCATACGTCTCCACAGTTAGCTGCACCATCATAATGTGCAATAAAGTAGAAGCAATAAAGTAACCTTGAACATGTGTTTGTTCCCTGTCATTAGATAAAAATCGAAAAGCAAAAACCACACCTGTAAATGGTTCCTACTTACAAATCCAATTTATGCAAGTGCCAACCTCTGATTTAGAATAGTGGTTTGAGTGCTTCTTCATGCAGAAATTTGCCATTGGAGGATACATGAACAGCATCAAATAATGGAACAATGTATTTTTATTGCATCGTCATCAGAGGTGATGAATAGATTTGAAAAATGATAAGAGAAAAGAGCAATACTCTGTGTCACCTGCATGTTCAGGGAGAGAGGAAAGAGAACAGGTGTTCTGAATAGGTCAGGTTGACTTAATGCAGAGTCCTGATGTAAGCACAGAGAATCCTCATATCCTTGACATCTGGACACCTACTATATTATCTTTATACTCAGAACAAATGAAACTGATTGCTAGGATACAGAAGGTTTTTACAATCAGTAGGAAAGAAAGATCAAAAGACAGTATGTGACCAGGTTATCAAACTGAGAGGTCACAGAGAAGAGCTAAATCATTTTGAGTGTTGATGTTGTGGCCAAAACACACATTTTCTCAGATGAAAGGCTGCACTTTACATTGTGCAGCTAAATAATGGCAGAGCTGATATTTAGCTGTGTGTTTGCTTTTTTCACTTGGGCCATACTGTCTCTGAAACAAACTTTTCTCGAAATAACCACACTTGCTTTTGCTTTGAATCTACCAATTTTCATTGAAAATAAATATTTGAAGCAGTTCTCTTGGCATTATTCTCATTTATTGTTAAGTCCAATAATAAAAGATTTTCCAGGTGAAGTTTACTATTATAAATTGGTTTTAAAAAGTGCATATATATAAGAGGAATTTGTCACCTTCCATGTGCTAGTCACCAAGTTATATCATTTACTTTTAATAACTGCATAGACCTCGCAGTGACATTATACAGCAGATATTCCAACCTAAACTTACTGATTTATAAGGTATTCTTTTTGAAATAATGAATTATTTACTGTGCTTCTTAGAACTTTAGAAGTGCTACACTCTGCATCTCTACCCTTAAATCTTCTATTGGTGTTGGTGAGATTTTTATCATACCAACTTGACTCACACACAAGTTTTAGCTTTTTTTTAGAGATTACTGCATTACCTTTACATGCTGCTATGTAACTTTTACAGTTTGAAGAGGACAAGTTCATTTAAAATAAGCAGATGTGTTTCAATAAACCTGGCAGTGTAAAGGGGGAAATGACCTTTTATTTCTTTAAAATCCTGTTCCAGTAAGGTCTATTATCTCATAAATACTGGAATAGCTGAAGATTCTTAAATGGTAAGGAAAATGTTTAAAGTATAGATGTTTTTTCTTTTTCTATTTTTACTGTTTATTCCTCTCTACATATATATTATTATTAATTTTCTTTTTAAAATATGAATCACCTTTAGATTAAATACAATTGTTTTTATGTTAAAGTCAATGTATTTTAATGAAATTAATATATGTGAATATTACATAGTCAAACAATATGTTCAGAATGCAATACAACTAATGCTTAATTAAATTCTAGAACAACCCCAAAACTAAATACAAGTGAAGAAAGCTGTCTCTACCTCAATTGCTTCTGATGAATCTGGGCTGTCCTGGAAAATTGCTGATATATGTCTTAAATACTCTTCTTCTTCTTTTTAACATACATATTTTTTTTCTTTTTGATATTCTTTTCTTCTTTAGAGTCATGGTATTTTCATTTGATTCTCTTCAAGGAAAAATTTTTCCCAGGAATCACAATTGGCTTCCTGTCTGGAAGAATGTATCCATTGAATTCCTTTCTTTTTCTCTTTTTCTTGTGAACTAGAATTTAATCTCATGGTTCTTTAAGTCTGTGTGCACAAGAATCACTTGAAAAGCATATTCAAATGCAGATTCCTGAGTCCCAGCCATGTGACCTGGTTCTTTAGGTCAGGGTAAGGCCTGGGAATTTCCTTTTCGGACAAGCACTCCACATGCTTTTGATGCATAGGCAGTCTGGATCCCAGCTGGAAATCACCTGTTTCTCTATCTAGAGATTGGATCATGGTGAACAAATAAATCCCTCACTTTTGAAATTAAGTAACAAGTACAGGGAAGAGTAATGAGGGGAAAATGAGAAACAACAATAAAAAATGTTTAATTAAAAAAAATACATTGAGTAACAATCCCTGAATGTCACGGTTTGGCTGTATGTCCACTTGAGATGGTGCATGGGAGAGCCTGAGAACAGTGGGTGCTAGACAACACCTGGAAACAGGATCACACAGCCCACAGAGCCACAATGAAGGAGATTCTCTGAAGAATGTCCAGGAATGGCAAACTCCACATTTCAACAGCTTCCACAAAGGGGCTAGCTCCCTCCAAATTTTTAGTCTAATTCTGAGTTGAAATTTCTTATTTATTCAAAGATTTTTTTTTCCTTCTTTTAAGAATGGCTACCAAGGATAAGGCAAGATTTAATGCAGAGAAAACACACCATGTTGAACTAGCAGACACTAGGACAACCTGATATATTAATATTTGGTGACAAAAAGTCCTTCTACCTAACTTGCAAATCCATATCATATTAGGCTAACATTTTGAAGGCTGTATCTTTGTGAAAGATACATATATCCCTAACATTAAAATTTGCATAAGACTATAGTGCTAGCTAATGAGAGAGCTGAAATTTTCCTTTAATTAGACCATACTACCTCCCAAACCTAAAATATTATTGAAATAATTACTTTTTTATATATAATTTTATTATTTTTCTCTTTGCCTATTTATCTATAGATCTATCTACAGGTCTTCATCAAAAATAAATATCCAAGGCATTTGCTTCGATATCATACATGTTTTGTTATTATATATCATTTCTAATCCTTTGTGTATGTTTTCTTATTTTGTCTTCTTATTACAATGCTAGAATGATAGGCCTAAGTCTAGGTTTAAAATATCTGACAAATAATATTTTCATTTCAGTGTTAACATTTTCACTATAAAATTATTGTTAAAATTAGTATTAAATAGGAATTCTAACTTTGCCCAGAAAAATATGTAGTTAAAGAACACTTATTTACAACTACAATGGTAATTTTAATGTGATTATCTAAGAGAAGATTAATATTCATTAATGCCTCACACATTGATTGTTTATGTCAAGCTTTTATTATTTATAGACATTAACCTACCAATATAATTTGAACCAGGTGATACGATTTTGTATGGTAGTGTGTTATGTTATAATGGAAATGTTATTAAAATAATTTTTTCAACAATAACTTTTTATAAATCAGTTCATTATGTTATGTTATTTATTGCAATGGTTTTTGGTCTTACATAAAAAAGAGATTTCTAATTTGAAGACTACTAATATAAAGCTAAGTCACACCACCCCTCTTAGTTCTCTAAGTTTGCATTTATTCTTGTTTTACATTTTGTTTCATTTTCAGATCTATCACATCTCTAGTCTTTGCTGAATTCATCAGACTGATTATTAGCTAGAGTACCATTATTTTCCAGGGTAAATTATTTAGTAGTGTGAAACTTAATGCATTCTGGAAATGAGGACAGTGTCTCAATAAACTCACAAGTTCAGAGTAATTTGTCAAAGTTCAGAAGAAAAAAATCTCAATGAGACACTGAAAATTAGCAAGGAGGGATATGGTAAAAGTTGCTGTACTCATTAGTACTGCAAGTCAGTAAGTATTTGGTGGAAAGAAAATAAAACCTGCTGACTAGAGCATTTTCACTTATAATCTTCCTGCTAAATTACCTATTTTTCTGAGGACTATATCAGACTATAATAAAGGTGTCATGTGTTTTTGTTTTTGCCATTTGGAAGTAAACAATAAAGGCTAATGTTTTAAGAAATAATTAACCCAGAAAACCCCCATCCTAGGAATTAGGAAGGGGGACTGAATTTGCAACCAAGCTTTGCCACTACCAAGTTTGTTACCTTTTACAAATAACTGACTGCTATGACCTTCACTGTATTTTCAGTAAAATAAAGGAAACAGATTAGGTGCTATGTCTATCTTAACTTTTTTTCTTTTATCTTTTAACAAGGAGCTGGATTTGAATGCATGTAAAAATGACACTAATGCAGACTAATGTAAAAAGCAGCTTTAGAGACAATGCATGAAGAGGCCAGGCAGAAAGGTTTCCCTTCCGTCACACACCACCATAGGCTCTCCGACTTGGACGGGCTTTGTCCTGTCAGCTGGGGCAGTATCATAGTTGTTGACAGGAACCATATCTCACGGGAAGAGCAAAATTTGGGCATTACAGGAGCAGCTATTGTGGCACAAGTAAAAAAAATTATAGTTCCCAGAATGAAGGTCACCACGGGCTGAATGTACAGTCTGTGTTTACTACCAAAGTCCATCTCAGGTTTTCCAGGCTATGTGTTAAAATCACTCAGGGACTTCTAAAATACAGTGATGCCCAGGCCATAGCCTAGGACAGAGTAATCGGAACCTCTGCATATAGGATGCAGGCATATCACTTTTAGGCTTCTGTCAAGTGCTTCCAGCATACAGACAAGGCTAAGAACCACTAACGTCAATCACACCTGGCAGATTCACTTTCATTTTAATTACTTACTCAATTCAATTGTTAGTAGGAAAAGGGAATAGAAGTAGTTTTGTCCAAAATGATTTTGAGATCATAGGTTAATTGAGCACAAAGAAGAGCTGTAGTATGTCAGTGGTGGGCATCACTGGTAGAGGAGAGCTGGGCGAGGACATGCTGTCACAAATTTGCCATCCAGCATTATGGGCATTTTGTTTCTGTTTTTTTTTGTTTGTTTGTTTGTGTGTTTTTGTTTTTTTGTTTTTTGTCCTGCAGTTCATGTTTCTGTCCTGCATAGAATTCAAGGTAACAAGTAGTGTCTACTCAGAGAAGTGTTTTTTTTTTTTATCATCCATGTCTTCTTCAAAAACTGCTTTCTTTTACCAATTATGAATAATTAGTCTTCACTTCTATACAGGTTTTTATCCCTAGAGATTTCCCAGGACCAGCCAAATCATTGAGAATGCATGGAAAGATCACAAACTCATAGTAAGCAATGAAAAAAATTTGTCAGTGTTATAGTGGCTTTGTAGACATTGGTGCATTGATTCCATGAAACATTTTAAAAATAAGAGGTATGCTCATTTAGCCTTATAAAAGGCTAAAAAGCAATGCCTTCAATATAAGGGAGTTCTATGTTATGTTAAACATTACCTTCTCTTTTGTCTTCCAACTTAGAGCATGCATACATCTTTTCAATGTTAAAACAAACTGTTTGAACTTACTATTTTTAGTTCAATTTTTAACTTCTTTATACTTTCAAAATTATTTCTTAGCAAAAGAAAAAAGTGATCTAACCTTTGGCCTTCATGTCTTTACTACTGACTTATACAGACCCTTGCAACTCATTTTTAACTGCTGTACTATGTATACTATCAAGTTAGGACTTTCATATACAGATGGAGAGTGACACCAAATCACAAAATCTCCCTCCACATTGTGTAATATCAAGCAAAATTAAAATTATTTTAAGCCAAAAATTCACTAATATCAAGCAAACATGTAAAGGATTTTATGACATAAATCTTTGAGGTAACAGTCAAGAAAAGGATAGATAAATTCTGGAGTAACACTATTCCTAAATACCTCTAACCCAACCTCAAAAGTTCTACTCTGGGTCAACAAAATTCACACAATTCTCACTTAGATCACCAAATTTGTAAGTAATTAGATGGTGGAGCTGCCACAGAGAGCCTGGCTAGAGGGTAGAAATGAAAGACAGTCTCTGACTCGCCAAAATAAAAATAGAAGGTTGAGGGTCCATTGGTAAATTAGGGGAGCCATCAGGATGCATGCATCATCTCCTCCTGATAATTGGTTGCATTCCCTACCAGATCAAGTATAGCCTGGCCCAGGACAGTTAATCTCAGAAAAAGGGTACAGAAGTATATGCAATTACAGCCGAATTCTCCGTATCTGTAAAAAACTGCTTACGTTCAACAAGAATAGGATGTAAACAAGAGCCATGGTGGCTATTGGAAAAATCTAACTACTGTAAGAAAGGAAGAAATTAAAATAAAGAAACATAACTTTTGGATGACAGATGAAGTACTGATAGGGGAAGAAACTCAAACGTGAAAATTTCTCCTGAACATTTTATTTTTATAAAACTTAACAAAACAAGTAATCAAACACCAATGACAAAACAGCACAACAAGGCAATTCCATGGTTTGGTTCTGTACCATAATTTCAGATTAATATACAATGTGTCAAACTTATTGATGCATATTAAACATTTCAAAGTTATAATCAAAACTGATCTTCAATTCCACATGGGTTATCCCTTAGATCCTCCTCATTAAAATAAAAGCCAACACAAACTACACATTTACTGAAGCTCCTTATTTGCTCTTTTATTCCTCCTTTTCATGATTCCTCATGGCCAATTCATTATCAGATCTTATTCAGAGTCATCAAAAAATCAAGAAATGAGATCCAACAGAGATTAACTATTAAAAGATTTCCTGAAATAAAATTGTAAAGCAGAAGTAACTGACAGGCAACACTCCAAACCAAATGAATATATTTAAACAAAAATGGTTAATACAGAAAACCCTGTTGAATAAAAATTTAAAAATTAAAAATAGATAAAAATTTATTGTTAGAATTCAGGAAAGAGATGTAAAAGAAAAAATAATTATGTTAGAAAAAATTAGTTACAAAGTACACATGAAAAAGTTCAAATTATAATTTAATTTTGATCATTGAGAAAAGTAGAGAATCACCTAAAAAAATGAAAAATAGAGTATGAAAGAGTTATTGAAACAGAACAAATTTAAAAAATCATTAGAATACTCAGGTTTATTTCTAGATGAATACATTTGAAAATCTAATTAATTTTCCCTGAAAATACAGATTATCAAAATTTATCCTACCATGCAGAAAAAAACCTAAACAGACTGATTTTCATAGAAGAAATAGAGAAAATATTTAACAACCTACACTCTCTTTCTCTTAAAAAGCAACTGGTCCAGACATTGTATAGAAAAATTTTACTAAACCTTTAAAACTCAGACCTAATGCTCTATAAACAGTTCTGGTGAGTTGTAAAGAAATTATACTCTTGCTCTGGCTGAGTGGTTCAGCTGGTTGAAGCATCACCCCCACACACCAAAAAATGTGGGTTGATTCCTGGTGAGGGCACATACCTGGGTTGCAGTTCTGTCTCTTGTCAGGGTGCAGAGACGCAGCCAGTCAATGTTTTGTGCCCTCTCACTCACTCGCTCTCTCTGTCTCCCTTCACCACTTCTTTTCTTTCAAGAATAAAGAAACATATTCTCAGGTGAGGATCTAAAAAAAAATAAAACAGAAATTATACTCCCCAATTATTTTTCTCCTCCTTCTCTTTCCTCTCCCTCTTTCTCCTTGCCTCCCTCCTCTACCCCTCCCTCTACCCCTCCTTCTCTACCTCCTCATCCCCTTATTTCTCCTCCTCCTCCTCTTCTTTATCCAGGGACATTTTTTTATTGCTTTTAGAGAGAGAAGAAGGGAGATAGAGAAACATTGTTTGGTTGCCTCCTACATGCACTGGGACCATGGATCCTACACACCCAGACAGAGGAATGAATCTGCAACCTAGGCATGTGCCCAGATAGGAACTGAACCCTCAACCTGTCAGTTATAGGACAATGCTCCAACCAGCTGAGTCATACCAGCCAGAGCACTCCCTAATTCTTTTTATGAATCAAATACTATAACTAAACCTGGTAAATACAGAAACATATTTGTCAATGTTAATGCAAAAAGACTTGGAATCTGAATACAATAGCACACTAAGAAAGTAACATAACTGATCAGGTAAATTTATTCCAGGGATAAAAAAATTGATTGTATATTAGAAACTCATATGATATTATAAATCACAATAATATATTAAGCAAAATTATATATATGTATTTCATGAATTCTGATCACTCTGATAAAAGTCAATAACTTTCTGATTAAACAAACTTAAGAAAATAGGCAATATCTTAGTTCTAATGTCAGTATCTTACAGAAAGAGAAAATACTAAGGATACTTTACTAAGAAGATGAAAAAGGCAAGAATATCCACTACCTCCACTAAAATTTAATATCCCTATTGTTATATACACATAAATTTAATATTCTGATATAGGTGCATATATAACAGAATATATGTATTTGCTAAAAAATTAGACAAAATAAATTAATTATAGACAAAATGTTTAGTAAACAAGAAGAATATCACTATTTACAGATACTATAATAGTGAACTTTTGAAACTAGAGACAATTATAGATAAAACTAGCAGACACTAACAATGCAATAATAAAAAATAAAATAATTTAGTAAGGTGGTAGGCTATAAAATTGGTGCATATGAATCCATAGCCTTCTTTATATAGAAAGTAACCAGTTAGAGAACATAATATTAAAGAAAACCCACTTGCAATAGAAACAAAGATTAGAGACATTTAAAAAATTAGCCAGAGTTATGTAAGACCTATAGAAGGAAAACTTTAAAACACCCCTGAGAGGTAGTAAAGTAATAGGATATAATTTGTTCCTGTATAAAGTGACTCAACATTATAATCATGTCAGTTCTTCCTGAAGTAATTTATAGTCAATGTAATCTCAATAAAAATATTAACAAACTTTAAAATAAAGTTATAGGAGTTGATACTAATGTTCATGTGGTAAAACTAAACACACAAGAATAGCCAGACACCACTAAAAAAGTAAAACTACACAGTTACTAGCCCTACTAAATTTTAAGACATATTTCAAAGTTCTTAATTATAACAATGTTGTATTGACACATGACAAAGAGAAAGGTGGAATGAAATGAAAAGCCTAGGGGTAGACCCAATTGCAAATAGAAAATGTATGTGTGGTAAAGGTGGCATCTCAAATTGCTGGAGCAAGAATGGAGAGGAATAAAATGGACTGTGACCACTTGATGGCCATTTGGGAAATATGAAATTAGACTCATACTTCACACCTTCCACAGGAATCAAGTCCAAATGGAAAGGATGTAAATAAAAGGAAGCAATTCACACACTAGAAGAAAACACTTAATCTTTGTATAGGAAAAGTATGTTTAAACTGATAGGGATATAAGTGAATTCAGTGAGTTGCAAAAGATACTATCACATCCTTCATGCCAGAAAGAATAAAATAGGAAAAAATATGTATTTACTTGCACCCCTGCGAAAAAAAAACCCTAGAAGAATAATCCAGAAACTAATGAGGTTGTTTACTCACTAGATTAGGTATTGGTGACTGGGAATATGGTAGAAAGAATGAGGAAATGAGAACAGGATACAAGGAATAAGCAGGAAATGGGACTGCTGTGAATATGGTATGCACACATCTGTGTGTATGCATATTTGATATATATACACATTTACATACATATCTCTATACATGTGTATATATATAATAAATTATCACAGATATGTGTGTGTGTGTGTATATATATATATATACACACACACATGAATACATGTGAGTATTTTTTAGTTTTGTATGCTTATAAGTAACTGTTAATCCGGTGGCAAAACCCAGATTTATGTTTCTGAATAAAAATTTTCATTAAAAGTAATTTAAGTTTTTTGAAGAAGCTAATTCCAGAGTTTAGGTGGGGAAAATACAAGCAAACTCCAGAACATTTTGTTGTGCTAAGAAGAGATCATGGAAACATGTCAAAAAGAATGAGAAGTCTCCTTTAAGGAACTCCCAGTAGCCAAACAGAGGAAAATTTGAGCAACAAAATAAATGATAGTAATACATTAAGACATATAATTAAATAATTATCTGTGAGTCCATATTTATATAAACAAATAAATAAACACATAGGGAAGAGAGATAGTTCTTCCTTACAAAAATTCTAAACAATTGTAGAAAATATTGTAGAAATAATGAATCAACTTTTGGAGAACAGCACAGAGTAAATTATTCAGGTAAGAATCACTAATAAATGCTAATGTGTAGGTGCTTATTTGTGTAATCTCAGCATATCTCTCTATATTTATTACTGACAAAGAGAAAAATATTACTTTATAGTCAAGAAACTATCAGACAAAACCTCTTCCAATTCGAATAGGTAATTGGTATTACATCTGAAGTCTAACCTTGCCCTTTATCAGTTTCTCTGAAACCCCAAGTTGGATGCTCTGTATATTTCTGCTTGGCCAGCTGGCAGGATGTTATGCTTTCTCTTCCTAGCCCTGGCTCTTGCATGCGCTTCCTTTGGTGGACCTTGCAGCGTGTGTACCTCCTGCAGCATACGGAGGTCAGCATCATAGCTCCTCCTCCACATGGTTTCTCATTAATTGTCACCGGTCTGACCTTGTCCCATGTACAGATTCTTCCAAACCCTCTAAGATCAACAGCTTTCCCTGGAAATCCAAAAGGCATTTTCCCAGAGAGTTCTATCAGTAGAGAACTCAGTAAAGCCAGGATCATACCTTCTCTAGATAGGCCTATATCTCAGCCCTAAAGCGTGCCCTCCTTAGGTTTGTTTCTTCTTTGAATGCTCTCTGTCATCACGAAGCACTGAGTACTCAGCAAGTACCAACTGTAGTGGCTGGCCCCTACATCTGGGATTCCTGTAGTTCTTAACTTTCTCTTTACCTCTTACTAGCACTCTCCAATTACTTCCATTTGCTCTTAAAGTAAATAATCCTTTACAATAGATGCTCCTGATCAGATTATTATATATTTTCTGTTTCTTGATCGGATTAGGTCCATGCACCACCCTAAAGAAGTAATCAAAGTTAATATTACCAGCAGAATGACACAATAACCTCAGGTGTTTACTCACAGGCTGCCTCTCTCTTCTCAGGGCATCATGCTACTTTTTAGTGTCCTTGTTGACAATGAATAACCTAAATTAATCATGAGGAAACATCAAATAAGCACAAATCAAGAGACAAAAATAACTGACTAATATTCCTCAAAAGTGTAAAAGTCAAGAAAGAAAAATATTTAAAGAAAAAAATAGTAATATAAGCCTTGTAATGATTGCCTATCACACTTGTCAATACTTATCTTGATTTGTAGAGGTACAAGTGATCCAGCACCTGTCTTTTATCCCTGAGCTCATCTCATACCACTTTGCCTTTCTTCATACCTGGATTTATGTTCGTTTGTATATGCTGTCTACACCATCATGTTCCATCCCTACATCCTGATGTGTTTAATTCTTTGGTACTCAATAACTCCACAATAAAATTTAATCTGCCTCAAATAAGCTATCATTAAAGACCACTTCTCTTGGAGGGGTTGTGGAGTGATAGAGCAAAAAAAAAAAGAATTCATGGACATACACAACAGTGTGGTGATTTTGGTGGGGAGGGTGATGGGTAGAGATAGGAGGGGGTATAGGAAGGATAGATGGTAATAGAAAAATACAATAAAAATGAACTATTAAAAATAATGCGGAAAAGAAAATGCAAACTCTGTAGAGACTGGCTCTTGTCTCTTTTGGCTCTTTTTTCATCTCTGCTAATACACTGCCTGGCACGTTCTAAGCACTAAATAAATAGTTTGACATTGATTGTTCGGCACTCATGACCTCAGCTGGTAGGATGTCTTTCCACCTCTCTGCCGTGCTGTGGCATCAGGCTCCGTGGCACACTTCCACCTTCTCTAGTTCTACTCCTGGTTTCTGGGCCTCTGTCCCCCAATTCTCTTCTTTCCTCTCAAGCTCCTTTCTCTTCTTCATGGCCTTAACTTTCCTTACTCTTTACTTAAATGTTTTCAGCAGAATTCCATGGTGCTAGAATAATAGATCATAAGGGCAAATGCCTAAATTTTGGAATATTACAAATGACTAAAACCCCAAATTCTTACAATGTGACATGTTTGACCTTATTTAAAAATCCATTTGTTTTCATATCTGTTCTATAGGAATTTTTACCATCTTTTTATGCATTAATGATAGTAACATTAGTTGTGACAAACAACTTCCAATATTTCATAAACTCAACTGCACGAGAGTACATTTCCTCTTTACATTTAAGTATATAGCAAGTCCTCACTTAATGTTCTCAGTAAGTTCTTGGAAACTGCAACTTTAAGTGAAAAGATGTATGACAAAATGAATTTTACTGCAGGCTAATTGATATAAACATGAATTAAATACAATAGCACATTTCTGGTCACAGAAAATCACAAAATCTCCAAATAAAGACCCAAAACACTTCTAATATTAAAAATTGAAATAAATATTATGTACATATACATTTAAGAAATATTAATAACAAGTGAGGTCATTATTTTCCAATACACTATTCCAGTCCAGGGTCAAGGGTAGCTGGAGCCTGTCCAGCTAGCTCAGAGCACCAGATATGAGCCAACCCTGCACAGAGCACCCTCCATAGCAAAGCAGCTCGCACACACACTCCGTACTCAGTCAGACCGGAGTAATTCAGACACACCAGCTCACCTCATGTGCACATCTTCCAGTTGTGGGAGAAAACCGGAGCTCCAGAGACCACCCACACAGACATAGGAAGAATGTGCAAGCTCCTCATATACAGTCACCCCCAAACTGGGAATCAATATTTTCTTTGCTTGTGAACATTATAACAAAACATTGAACAAAATGCTATTATCTGATGAACCACTTTATCTGTTTAAACAACTCTTGTAATGTTAGACCCCTGACATTCTCTAGGATCTTTGAATCATTTATGTACAGATAATGGATGGAGGGAGAGCATGAATAGAGATGATGATCACACACAAGGGAGGTATGTATCGGCCAGGCCTGTAAGTATCTTGCATCATGTCTGTTCACATGGCATCGCCCATTGGCACTCAGCCAAACTCAGACATAGGAAGTCTGAGGAATCCAGGGTAACTGTGAGCTCAGAAAGGTCAGGACACCGCTCTGTGAACAGATAGCAGCCTCTGTGGAAGGATGGTGAAAGTCCACAAAACAAACACGACATCATTTGGCAGTTAAGCTGATATAAGAGGAAGCAATAAGACAACATTTATAAGCATGCTTTAGCACTCAGGGAAAACTCTTTGCTAGGATATGAACGACCTTGATGAAAATAGTTGGGTTCTTTGTTTTCAGTATTGTTCGGTTGATCATTAACTTACACTCTGTTTTGGGGATTTGAAAGCTAAATTTATGGAAACAGTTAGCCTCCCACCTCACATGACCCCTTTGGTTTACAAACTGGAGTACTGAGTTTCCCAAATTTAGAGTGCTCTTGTGACTCATTTCTCATTTTTGAGACAAGTGTTTCTTATATGTCCTGTCAGCCAGTGGAGCTGTGGTCTAGGATCCAGGACTAAGAGACTCAGCAGAGTTTCTTTGTTTCTCTTATTTCTCTCTACACCCTCCCTTGGCAAGCTGAGAAACAGCCCAGTTTCAAACCATCTGTGGGCTCTTATGACATGCAAATTTATTATCTAGAGTTTCATGAGGTTTATAAGACTATTTAGAGTTGTTTTCTGAATATTCTAACTTTGATGTTGTGTTTGCAGTTAAACATATGAACAATGAAATTAAATAGATCTTAGATTCCTGATCTATCATTTAATAATTGTATAACCTCAGGAAATTTACTTAGCCCCCTCAAATCTTGATGTTTCTTATGTGAAAAAAAAATATTGAGATGTGATGGTTTGTTGTTGTTAAAATTATCCCATCATAATAAAACCTGTGGATGGTACTTTTTTAAAAAGACATGGGTATCCACTAAATTACTCAAGTGAAAAATCAGATCACTATCATGAACACCTTCTCTGTTAAGCTTCTCCACATCAAATTTGTTGTCAAAATTATTATTTTATCTGTGTGAGGGAGAATATTGGCTATTCAAAAAAAAAAAAATGACTTCTGCCCTAACCAGGTGGCTCAGTTGGTTGGAGCATCATCCCATAACGGAAAGGTTGCAGGTTCGATTCCTGGTCAAGGCTCATACCTAGGCTGTGGGTTTGATCCCCAGTCCAGGTGCATATGTGAGGCAACCAATTGATGCTTCTCTTACACCAATGATTCTCTCTCTCCCTCTCACTCTAAAAGCAATGAAAAAATCTCCTTGGGTGAGGATAAAACAAACAGATTTCTCCTATCTCTGAGAATCTGGCTAGATTACATTCCCCAGACCCTCTTATGGTTAGGGCAGGTCCTATGACTGATCTCTAATCAAAGAAATGTGGATGGAAGTGATATGAACCATTTCCCAGGCATGGCACATAAAGAATTGCAGATTTGATCCCCCATACTCTTTCCCTTGTGCCTGCTGGATTCAGATCCCCAGAGTGACCTTGATGTCATGTGTCAAAGACATCAAACTCACTTCATTATGGGTCTGTGAATGACTGTATGGGGCACAGCACTGTCCCACTGCCATCTTTCCAGTTAATTTCAACCTGTCTGGGAGATTTTGGACTTTTTGATTGAGCAAGAAATATTCTTGTGTTTGAATAGTCAAATATTTGAGGATCTATTAGTAAAGTGGTTTGACTACTTTAAAATCCTTTAAAAACACGTTACCTACAGGGTACTATATATGGTTCACAAGACCCTTGATCATTAGCACATTTTCTCTTTGTTGAAACCTCTCCACCATTCCCCTGTGTATATCTCACTGTGTATCTACACAAAACCATCTCACCAATACAACTATGAACATGTTTTCCCTTCATGGGTTATTCCCGGTCCCTAAAATGTCTCTCACTACTTTACCTACGTAAAGGATTCCCATTAATACATGGGCTCAATTCTGTCTATTTCTCTACGATTCTTCACTTCACCCTCACCTCCCCCTACGGGATGCATTTTCATCTCTTCTCCTGTAATAGTCTGTGTATTTCTCTAACATTGGTCTTGGAAAATTTTGTGTAACCATTCATTTACCTGTTATTATTGCCATACTAGAGAGTGTTTTCATTTTAAATAAGAGGTTTTACTGTTATCTGACATAGTCATTTTTGCATTACCCAGCATGCAGTAATTTTTTTAAAGATATTTATTGAATGAATGAGCATGTTGTTCCTGTATTGCTATATAACAAACATTCCAAAAGTTTAGTGGCTTAAAGCAACTATTTCATTTTCTTTCCAACTTCAGAGGTCAGAAGTTTATAGAGGGGTTGGTTGTAAAGTTTTTCTTTGATTTTTGATGATCAGCTGGGGCAAGAGGATGCTTCAGATTCCTCTTAAAGATGGCTGCTTTGCTCGTATTTCTCTGTCTCAGAGCTCTTTGTGCACACTCTCTCCCTCTCTCTCTCCCTCTGTCTTTAGCTCTCTCTTCCTCTCACTCCCCAGGGTGTCTCCTGTTTCAGAGAAATCTTCATGGGGCTTGTACTTCCCTCATCATGGTAGTTTCATGTTTGTTACACTTCAGGGCAGCTGTCTTCCAAGAAGACATACATAAAAACGAGTGTTCCAAACAGTCAGGGTAGAATCTGCGAGACAGGTTATGATCTTGCTATGGATTACCAGGACATGACTTTTTCTGCATTATGTTAGAGGAGTAAATCAGAAATCAAGCCTGGCTTCTAGGGAATGGAATTAGAGTCTATCTATCAGTGGAAGGACTAGCATATTTAATCTTCCAAAATAAATAAGTGGATATACTGAGTAGCTTCAAGTAAAGCTTCAAGATCTGAGTAGTGAATGTATCAGTAATTAAAGATAAAACTTCAAAACAATTCCATTGTAAAGTTTAAATATTAAACATTCAAGTGTATGGGGTGCCACATTAATTTAGGTAAATTATCTGATCTGTGGGTTTGTGGAGTCAAAATCTGAAAGAGGATATATATGTAAGTATATCATAATCCCACATCATGTACAAAGAGAGTACGTTATTTTATCTGAAATAAATTCAGTAAAAGACCAAAGTGAAAATATTCATTGAAACAAAAACTGATTTTAACGTTAGCTAGTATATTTAGGTCTTTGAGAAAACAGCTTTTTAAATCATGGAAAACACAGAAGAATAAGAGCATATATAAGAAATGCCCACTTTATTGTATTAGTAAGAATTTTTTCTGGTCTAGGATTTTGTCCACAGGTATATGGTTATAATTATGAGTATTATAAAGCAAACAGACACAAAACAGAATGGATATTCTTTGTTTAGGAAGTGTTTACATGTCAGTTTCCATCATGACTCTCTTGGGGACTAAGAAAAACTCATGAGTGAGGGGGTTACTTTCAACTGAAGGGAACTGATGCTGATGCTGACAGCTACCCAGGGGGAGGTTATTTTTCAGATAATCAATGAAGTGGGTATTTGGAACCTAATCTAGAGCTAACAGGTCTCTGATTATAAGACATTGCATGTCCCAGAACCATCTCAGGAATGATACTCAACTATTTCTCACGTTGTGAAAGCAGTTTGGAAATACGCTTACTTAAATAAGTGCCCCATTCATCAATGATGGCAACAGCTGCCGATGCAGTGAAATAAAGCAGGAAAAAGTTTCCAAAAGCAGCCAACTTTGGGCAGCTATGAGTGAGACTCACAATGAATGTCTGTCATAGTTCAGTTGCAGAAAATAGTAAACATTCTAGTTTTTTAAAATAAATTTATTGAGGTGACATCGGTTAATAAGATTATATAACTTTCCAGGGTACAATATATCAACTGCATATTGTGTTGCATACTAACCACCCAAACCGTTCTAGTCATTTTAAGGAGAACGGGATTGAAAACAAGAAGTTGTTATAAGAACTATAGGCTGAGTATTCAGGAATGAATCCCCAAACAAACTGCTTACCTGGCCTGCCAGAGGAGCTCCTACCTCCATCACAGTGAGGATGGAGGGGCCTCTGGAGGCTGTCCCTTACGCTGTAGTAGCAGTGACCCAGTGTACCTACATCTTCACAACCCCAAATCTAGTGGCTGGAACCTGGCTGCAAAAACACCCTGCATCTTCCATGACCCTTCTGCTGCCAGCAACTGCAGTTGTCTGCAGCCTCACCTCTGCTTGCCAAATCTCTAAGGAATGCTTGTAATTGGCAGGTGCTAATTTGCATCCATAATTCTGGTACAAGAAAGTCTGTAAAAAATAGTTTTTATCTTTCTACTCCCTTGTAGTTAAGAAAGACAATTAGAAGGAGGTTGAAATGGCTGGTGATTGCCACTTAGCTTCATCCTGCATAGGTGCTCCTGAGTCCCTGTCCACGGAGCAATACAGGCAGCCAGAAATGACCCTTTGCATGAAAGAAGGTCACTAATCTCTCCCCAGGGCTGCACTGGTGCTACCAGCATCCATCTCACAAGAAACCAGTTCTCTTCACTTGGCCAGGCAGCTGGAAAAGCAGTACAATGGCAAGATGTTTTGGTTTTGTTTTTTAATTATTTGATTGTTGTTCAAGTACAGTTGTCTGCATTTACCCCCACCCCAGCCATTCTTACCTCCCTCCACTGATTCCAGCCCACCTTGGTTTTGTCCATGTGTCTTTTATAGTTGTTCCTGAAAACCCTTACCCGCTTTCTTCCCATTATCCCCTCCCACCTCCCCTCTGGCTACTCTTAGCTTGTTCTTAATTTCAATGTATCTGGTTATATTTTGCTTGCTTGTCTGTTATGTTGATTAGGTTTCAGTTAAAGGTAAGATTATATGGTATTTGTCTTTTACCACCTGGCTTATTTCATTTAGCATAATGCTCTCTAGTTTCATTCATGCTGTTGCAAAGGGTAGGAGTTACTTCTTCCTCTCTGCTGCATAGAATTCCATCGTGTAAAAGCACCATAGTTTTTTTGATCCATTCATTTACTGATGGTCACTTAGGTTGCTTCCAGCTCTTGGAAATTGTAAATTGTGCTGCTATGAACATTGGGGTGCATAGGTTCTTATGGATTGGTGTTTCAAGGTTCTTAGGATATAATCACAGCAGGGGAATTCAATTTAAAAAATGAGTAAACAGACACCTCGTTTTAAAAAATTAGGCCAGAAGGGGGAGCACTCACAAGCTACATTAGTAGATGATCTGAAAGTACAACATCCTCTTTCCCTCTAGAGGAGTTTCTTCTTCTTTGTTTTAGCAGACTTTCACACTGCTTTGCCATGGTGGCATGTGTTGTACTGCAACTCTTTCTTGTTCCTGAATAAAACCATTTTGCTGGACAAATATCTAGTAGACTTTTTGTTTAAGGTCAACAATTTAAATGTTGGAGAGTGGAAGTACTAAGAGAATTCTTATCAAATGTAGCTGGAGATCATGTCTGAGATAATTTTCTTTAATTAAGCTAGTGTAAGGCTCTTGTTCTAATAACTTCTTTATATGAAAGAAGTACAATGTGCCTTTGTTATTATAAATTGATGAAGCTAGGGATGGATTGGTTACATTGCAGTTCTGGTATTTATGAAAAAAACAAAATGTAAACATTGAGTACAAACTTCAATGTCTCCCAAATAGAACTGAAATAAAATCCATTCTAGAACTCTACTGCCCTGACCAAAACAGGGTTATAAAATGAAAGCTCAGAAGTATTACAAAACTCATTTCCAAATATTAAGAAAATTATATATATTTATTTTAGGGATTATAAACATTTTTTGTGTTTTTGTAAAAAGAAATTTTTATGTCAAGTCAGTACTGAAACTAAATGGCACAATTTTGCTAATTTATGAGAGCATGCAACATGTAATTTTTAAATTAGATATCGGATTACCTCTTAAATTTAGCACTTGGAGTAATGAACATGGATGACAAAGCTGCAGCAAGGCTGAGCTCATTGGTATTGCTTGAATAAATCACATCTACAACTGGAAGTATGAGCCTGCAGATTGTGCTGCTTTGTGGGTACAATTAAAAACAAATTGATAAATAAATTTGCTCTTGAAATAAGAATGTACTCCTATTGCAACTATGCTATTCGTTTTTCTTTTCAAGAGAAAATTAATACCTAGAACCTCTCTAATGTCCTCACTGTGTTGTTGCATTTAATATGGATGTAGCTTTAACAATGAATAAACTATTCTTTCACATTAATAAAACAATGTACTAAATCAGACATTACCAATTAAGAAGGGATTATTTTACACACATAAAGGTAATCATAAAATCTCTATTTAACTGAAGTTCATACTCTACACTCATACCCTTTAACAAGTTCATGCTAACTGCCCATCACACATTCTTCCCCTACCTTTTATTGCATCTTGTGTGTGCCTCTACTTATAGCACCAATTTCCTTGATTTTAACTTTTGGTGAAATTTCCTGTCTACATCAATAGAATGTGTTCTTTAAGGTTAATGTCTTTGTTTGTTTGTTTGTTTTTCTCCTTAGAATCCCCAGTATCAAAAGCATAGTCTCACATCAAGTAGGTACTCGATAAATGTGGGTTGAATAAATACTACAATTGCTTATGCCTTTAGCTGACTTATTCAACCTCTTATGTTTCATTCAATAAGAAAATATGTTTTAGTTGCTGTAGGAGGTTATCAAAGAACATAGATAACATTCCTGCCTGTAATAGTGTTGGAGAAAAAGGTTAACATACCAAAGAAGAAATTTATAAGAGATACTAACAATGGTGTACAATCTAATCTATATGATAGATTTAGAGCTGTAGCATTACAACTAGGATAGTATAAACAAAGGAGAGATGGGAACAGACATGTGTGCAGATAAACCAAAAAGGTATTTCTACTTGGAGAGGTCAAACTGAGGTTACTGATCTGACTGGAGATCTGTCAAATTTTTACATTACTAAATACTTGTTGGGCACCCACAGGGGAAGATGTCATTTCTGATTCTAACACTAGTTGCCAAAATGTAGAAACAATGGTTCTCAACTTATAGAAGATTGCCTTCCAGAATTCTTGGGGATAATGGTAGGAAATAAAATTGGAAATGTAGGGGCCTTGAAATACTATTGCAGCATTTGCTTTAGTAAAGCTCTGCCTCATGAATTATGCATTGCACCTGAGTAATATCCAGAGGAATATTACCAACACAAACACCTCCTGTCCTGACACCTGAGAAATCGTCAGTCCCTGGTTAACAGCACATACCTAAAAAGCAAATAATAGGCAACAAAACATGAGGTAGGACTCAGGGGAGTGAAAGTATGAACATTAATAATGACAAAATTATCAAACTGGGCTTATAAGAAATTAATTTCATTATATAAATTAGATATTTTTGTATTTGAATTTTAGGTGTCTGAGTAAAGGTAAAATTATAATCAACGTACTCTAATTTCACTCATTATTTTTCATTCCATCTTCATTTCTGCCTCCTGAAATAACTTGAAAACAGTATTGAGAAAAAACAAATGCAATTAATTTATTCACAATTGCATATTAAATGAAATAAATAAAGTGCAATTATTTTTTCCTTGGGTACTCACTTTCATGTAGTTCCTCTCTTCTGTTAATTTGCTAACATAGACTATTCTTAAGTAGCATCAATATCATCACCCATCAATTGAATTATACATAGTATTTATGAGTTTGAACAAACTCAATCCCTATTTGACAATTAAAAGAGCACAACTGAAGAAACACTGGGAAGATACATAGCTCTAAAGCTATCCACAGAATCTAGAACTGTGGAAATATTTCATAGGAAACTCCCCTGGCAAATAAATATTTTTAATCCACATTTTCAAAGAAAATTGAAACTATACCTCTCTATATACATTAGATATTAATCACCAAAATGTTATTATACATAGGAAAGTGATTTTTTATTCTCCTTACACCAGAGGCTCCATGTATTTTTTGTTTGGCAATACAAAAGTGTTTCCTAAGTGAGACAGTTTGAAAATAAACTAAATAAAATACAATGTCTTTATGGAAGATTTTAGTTGGTATAAGAGATTCTGAGAGAATAATTTGAATTTAGTTTTATATTACCTAAGTAGTAGAATCCATAATGTTACAAAGATGTTGTAGTTCATAAACAGAATTTTTTTTGTCCTCTGCCTTCGCTCAAAACAAGTTATTATTTACTCATTTTTTAGAATGGTCTGCCTTTTATACTATGTAGCCACTTTAATTTTGGAAAGATTTTGTTTTAATTTGCTAGAAGTATAGAAAAGTTGCACATTACCAAGTAGGCTGCCTATTCTTTTGTTCTTAAGAGCACATATTTAAGTTTCTGCTGTTAGAAAAAATAATAAATGATCATTGTATGAAACATTTAGTAGGGTGATAAACTTCAGGTCAATGAACCTTCAGAAACAGTATGAGAAATACTGCATATATCCTCTCATGTCCATCCTTTTTTCTTTTTCTTCTTCTTCTTTTTTTTTTTTGCCCATATTCTTACACATTCTCAAACTGGTTTGTGGAAGAAAAAGTTTCACTGGCTCTCAGGTCAATGGTTAGTAAACATCTCTTAATGTTTAAGTATGTGTGCTTTCTGGGCTTTATCTTAGTACTCACCTTCATTTTTGTCTGTCTCACTCTACATCTACCTATCTATAGAGTTAGTTATTATTATCAAGAATGTCTAGGTAACTATTTGTAGAAAAGAGGATAGTGGCATTATGCACATCTTCTTGCTTGGGTGCTATTTATGTATTTGTCATTTTAATGTGCACTACAAGTATTCATTCATGTATACTTATTAACTACTTTATTTATTATTTCACTTTATCCCTTTCACCTACTCGTTTATGTAAGGCATGTTGGTGGCATTTGGCACTCATATTTAATCTTTAGATTGTTAAATACAGAGGATGGACGTTGAATGAACCAGAAAAAAGTTAATGTCACACAAAGATGGATATAGAGACTCGCCGGCCCTTGGACTTTATCTTTTTCTGAGAACAACTTCATTTGCACAAAGAATACTTGCCTTATTAGCTGAAAGCACAAAGTGGTTTTGCATACTACCAATGGAACATTGATAGGGGTACAAGGGCAAGAAGAGATGCTCAAGATCCACAGAGTTAAACCATCAGATGCTTGTTTGATGGCTCTTGTAGTCATTCCCATCCTTCCATTCTTCTGATTCCTGAAGCACTGGGGGCTAGAAGTCAACAAACTACATATTCCAGATTTCTTGGACAACTGACTCCCAGCAGTGTTCACGTGTTGGGAAGTCCTGGTCTGCACATGAAATGTGTGAAAAGAAAATGATTTTTTTTCTGTTTCTGGGGTGCCTTCAGCAGCAGTAGTAGCAGCATTGGGCAAATCTGGATTTCTGGATCATTCTCTGGCAGTGGAGCCTATTCGCAGCTGTAGGAGTGCTAGAGCAACCTTGGCAGTACAGTGACCATGGACTCTGGCTGTGGCGAAGGCAGCGCCAGCTGTGGGCAGTGTCAGATCTCCAGGCTTCTCTTGTGAGTGTGTGGGGTCACTGATGGCTTTTCTGTCAGCTATGGGTAGGAATGTATCACTCAGGGAATTGTGAAAATGAGAGGGATAGAGAAATACACCAAGGACAGACAGCTTAAACTTAAATTTGTAACCCTGCAATGTTTGTTAAAATAATTTTACTGGTGTTTTTAATATATGATTTAGATACATAAAAAGTAGCAAAAACAATTTTAACAAACATGGCATGGTTGTAAATTACAAAGAAAGTTTTCATGAATGAACAGTAAGATAAAGTCAGATTAAGATATTTTATAATTATGAGAATCAGATAAAAATTTAAATACTTTTGTGCCCTGATTAAATTGAGTATTTAGTTGCAAAGAATGTTTTAAGAGGCAGAAACAAGTTTCAATTTGCCAGTGAAGCCACTTTTCAAGAACAGAATCATATTAATGAATAACTTTTAGGATGAAAATACCTTAGAAATCATCAAGGTAATACCCTTTCTTTCCAAGGGAACAAAAAAATAATTCTGATGGCTGATTTGTTAAAGTTTGCAAGATTAGTTGAAACAAACCTATTAGGCTTTGATTTAAAATTCAAGAGGTTCCAAAGACATCATACATCAGGAAGACTTGACTAATATTATCTTAGGTAGAAATTTTCTAAGATCTTCAAAGACCACTTGATTTTATGCTCATTCTTTTACTCCAGTGTCAGGTGACAGCCAGTCAGTTCATTGGGTATATAAAGCACTTTTGTACTGGGTCAATTCCAGTAGAGTATTTATAAAGATTAGGAGTGGAAAAATCATTCCAATTATACTGCCACTGGGACATACACTGTCGAAAATTCACTGGGGGGACCAGTATGTTTAGATCTTGGAATGGATTCAGATGTGGACAAAACTGCGAAGAGTGTTCCTCAGGTGAGGCCAAGGTCCAGGAGACAAGACCAGAGTTAAGGTAGTTAGGAAAGTCAACAATTTCTGTAACTTTTCCTTTAGGTGTTAAATAAGTAAGTTTGTAAAGTAAAACTGCAAAAAAATAAAAATAAAAATCCTCCATTTCCACTCACCTCTTTCTTTTTTTCCTCCCACTCTCCTATTTTTGTGTATGTATGTTTCAAGAACTCTATCATAGATGATGTGAGACTGTGCAAGTCTCTCTAAATGATAATGCTTGAAATGCAGACTGACCAAAAGCACTGAGAAAGATACTTGTCTAGTCAAATGTATCAGTAGCGATCAAGATACAAGATAAATGTATTCATTATAGTTCAGTCTGAATGGTGAACATGGACCTATCTGGTAGATAAATCTGCATTTAGACAGTCCATTAAAGAAGGCATTAACAATTTTAAATGCATCATTGAGCATTTTATTACTCTTACCTATTGGCTTGAAAACTCAATATTGGGGAAGAAAAATATCCAAATTAATATACATTTCTGTTTTGCAATGTGTGTGTATATATATATATATATATATATATATATATATATATATATATATACTTAGTTTTAAGCTAATTAATAGTTTTTTTTAATTCTAGGATCAGCAGTATAGAATTAAAATTATAGTTCTCTAGCCCTGACTGCTGTCGCTCAGTGGGCTGCGAGTTACAAACCAAAAGACTGCCTGTTAGATTCCAGGTCAGGGCACATGCATCGGCTGCTGGGCCGCGTCCCTGGTTGGGAGGCAGGAGAGGCAACAAATCGATGGATTGATGATTAATGTTTCTCTCGTATATCAATGTTTCTCTTTCTTTCCCCCCCTTCATTTTGTTCTAAAAATAAATAAATAAAGTCTTTAAAACAAGAATTATATATCTCTTAACTATAGATACTACATATCTTTAATAATTAAACATGTTTTACAAAATGCAATTTCTTGTTCTTTCTTAACTCATTTTTGCTGTGATTTTAGACCATATTAGTTTGGAGTTATAGAGAAAGGAATATCCCTAAAATTGATCATAATTTAAATATATTAATATAAGAAGGTATTATTAGAAAATTGCAATATTTATATTTTCTGAAAGCTATATATAAAGAAAAAAGACATGATTTTCTAGAAGTGGCATGGATTTTTACATTATTTATTCTAATTCTATCAGTGAGGGTTCAGGCAGAAAATTGGAAACCATTTTCACTCTTCAAATCATAAGAAATTGAATAAAAGAAATTGATTATTCAAATGATGGAAAAACTGTGAAGCCAAAAAGAGTTCAGAGACTGAATCAGGAGATTAACGCAACAGGAAACTGCAACCACCCTGGGGCAAAGAGACAATGAGAAAAGCCCACTGAGAGCACAGAAGCCTGGGACCACAGCAAGGGCTGCTTACAAATTGCTGGGACCCTGGACAGAAGGGCTGTGTGATGGAAGATGAAACCACAAAAGAGCTGCAGGTGCTGTGGGCTAACCAGCCAAAAGAAAAAGAGAAAGAGTAATTCCCTGGCATTACCCTGCCTGCTGCCCATACCCTACCAGTGTTTTCCATGGGCTAATAGGGAGTTAGTTGAAAAGAGAGCCTGGAAAATGTGTTAGTGGGAGCCTTGTAAGTACCTATGCACCCAGATTTGTTCATGGAGGGAGAGTAAGACTGATGGCCTCCACAGCTTCTCCTCTGGATCTAGCCCCATGTTTTTCACAAGTTTCTAAGGGTTGCACCCAGGCAACTGACACAGCAGAGATGTTAATTTGGCCCCATTCCTGCAAGATGGGGGGCTTTTAAAAGCATGACTGCAGCTCAAGGATACATCCATCTAACTAGGCAGACTTTCCTAATACTACACTATGGTTTTATATTCCTCTGCTTAAAATGGGTCAGGCAGTCATTAATACCTGAAGGCACTCCCCACCTTCTCTTGCTCCCTCCTTTTTGTCCTTCTCAGCCACTCCCCCAATAAATCTCTTCCATGTATCTTTGGTAGCTTACAACAAGGCTTTATATCCTTCAATGGAATAGCTAATGCAACTAAGCATGGCCGAGGTTCTGATAATTAGTCACAGAGGTCCAGAGACATTGAAAAGCTGATCTAAGACAAATGCCTTGTGCTGTGGTCAGAGTGCTGGTTGAGAAAAACCTGGGACTGTAAAGCAAAGGATGGAGTCATTGACATGGATGTCCCTGAGCATGTTGGCTCTGCAGATCTCCTGGATTCCCCAGGTGTACAGAGTTGGCTCACCCTTTCCCACTAAAAGCTAGCACTTCCCCCAGGCTGTCAAAGGCCTCTTACCTACAAGCTAACAGGTATCTCCATTTAGGAGTGGCTCAACCCTTTCTCCTTGCTGATGGACGTGTACCAACTGTAAAATCTTCACATAACCAACCAAGGATTGTTATGCTTAGTAAGGAGGAAAAAAAGAGTACATACCAAAGGAACTATAAGAACTACCCAGACTATACCAACAAGAACCAGGGGAATATTGAGGTTGCTTGATCGAGGGGGCTGGGATGTAAGACGGGATACGTGAGAACATGTACCTTGGCATATTCTTAGGACATAGGACTTACTACCCTAGAAAATTTCCCAGGGAATGAGGACAAATTGGCTGATAATGACTCTCAGAATCCTGGAGAATCAAGAGCCAGTGATGAAGTGGAAATGCCTGGGTTGCTCTGGTAAACAGCAGAGGGAAAAATAGAGGGGCTGACTGAGACAGCATGCTGGAACTATCCTAGTGTGCAAGGTCACAAGACTCAGTGGCAGAACATGCTCCGAGGGGGGCCTGGAGTGTACACCTCTCACCAAGGCCATCAGGAGTGTGCTCACAATGACAGCAGGGGTGTCACAAACACCTACCTCCACACCTGTACATTCAGTTTACACTCATATTTCAAACTTTGTCATCAATAGAAAATTCTCTAATTTTCTATTTTTCTCCAGTGTTCTTAGAATATTATGATTCTGTTATTAACTTATGCTATTAACAATTCATTTTATTTGTGTACTGTGGTTTAAATTGTAAAAAAAAAAAAGCAATTTGCAAATAAACCTGCTACACTAAAATAACAACCTGAACCATTGTTCTCCAGGCTTAAGAGGATAAAAATGGTACAAATTTCCATCAAGAATATAATTTATATATCAATAAATATCCACACAAGGGAATAACAATAATGAAAATGAGCAAACTACTGTTACAAGCAATAAAATGTATGAATCACAAAAACAATATTGAGTGAAGAGAGCAGATACAAGTAAATACATGATAATTCCACTTAAGAAAATTACACAACTCAATAGGTGAGTTAGAATATTCCCAGAAAAAGGAGATATTTGGGAAACCTCATTATATGAAAAAAATCTTGGAAGGCTATTTAATTCTAAGTTTGATTAAGAATCATTAATTCTAATGATGCCGAGAGTAGGCCTGGGCATCATTAGATGTTATTATAGCAATGTGAAAAGCACTCCCATTCCTTTCCTAGATCCCCTAATATTTTCTTTTCCACATTATTACGACAATATCCAATGATTCCGAAGCCTTCTGTTTCCAGATCAAACTCCCAATTAAACAGCTGAGATTTCTGTGTTCGAGATCAGGCTATTTATTTATGACCACTGAGCTCTGGAGTGATATTCTGTATATTGTTACCATCAACAAGATCCTGGACCCAAATACTTAAGGAACATGTCTTAGACTTTGTGTTATTTCACAGTCATTTTACCCATCACAACTACCAACCCCTTAAACTTCCCTTTACCAGTTTTTTCTCCAAGTACATACCTTCTTATTGGCTTAGTCTAAAGGAGAAAGGACTACATACTTTCCTGCTTCCCATCTATATTCTGCCCCACTTCTTAACAAGATATATCCAAATACCAATCTGTACACTGGGAATCTTTTTCCAAGCCTCAACTTTCTCATCTTTCAGGGAATGGAATCTATACCTCTGCCTTAATGGAAGGCTGAAGGCTAAGAATAAGATCTAGTTCTACTTAATGAATTCCTGTGTTTTAACTATTATAGAAATTCCCTGTGCTGTGCTCTGTTCATCATAGTAAATTTTCCTTATCTCAAACTATCTTAGATTAAGACTGAGGTATTTCTCTTTAGAGATGGTGTCCAGTCTGTGATGTTGCCTGGAAGGGAGTCTGTGAAGTGAGCCCATTCCCTAGACCTCACCTCTCTGCATGTGCCTGTTCCCTCACATTAGCAACATAAATAATGAAAAAAAAAGTAAAATAAAATTAACTTTTCCTGAAATGAAAAGATGCTATTAATTATATCCCATTAAGAAAATACCAATTTCTCATGAGTACTAAATTTAAATAGTGATTTCAATAGATGACAGAGAGAAAAGTATATTCAATGCTAAATTCTATTTAATCACATTGTTTATATCTTACAACATGAATATGTTCATCATTGACTCTTTAAAAGTGACTGAAGCAATTATCTGGGAAAATTATTTCATTTGATTACTAGAAAAGCATCTTTTAAATTATTAAAATATTCAGGCAAGTACAAAACTTATAATTATGTATTTTAAAAAAGGCAGCATTTCACAGCCATAAGACACCTCTTCCCCGAAAGAAGTAAGCCGTGTTGCTGTTTCTCAGGCTGTAAAGCACAGTGCAACCCAGAGATGGGACCCAGAGAGCTCTAAGAATTGAATCCACACAAAAGGATCTCAGCGGGTTCAATTGGACTGTGGTCTAAATGGTTGACCTACAGTCCTACAAAATTCATTGAATTGACAGACAATTATTAAAATGGTAAAACTTCCAAATTATCTATGATAAATAGATATAGAATAAGACTAATTCTAGCTAAACCAATTATTTTTAACTTAAATGAAGAGACCAGAAGGCCTCCACCATGGGAAATAGTCTAAGAATTACATAGCATATTTATTTCCAACACTTTTTCATTGTTTATATCATGTGCACAAAATTATTTATAATGGGGGCAAATGCCGTGGCATCCTGAGAGTGCCATATTTAGAGGGGCATTTTAACAACATTTGAATGGAGCGTGTGTTGTAGCAAATTACTGTGACTGGTTGACAGCATGTATTTACAAATCAGAAAGAAAGACAGTAAATATGTAACCAATGTAGAAAGTTTTTAAAACTTAATATGATATATGAAAAATTTTTACTTTTAAAAATTATCAGAGAGTTTATAATATAGTGGATATGTTTGTTTTTCCATAATAGAGTTAACAAAATAAGGGAAGTACAAATAAAGCAGGTGTAGATAATGTAATTTTCACTGAAAGAATTGTATATACCCTTCCTAATGCTGGCCATTCATATAATATATAAGTAGAAAACAATATAAAAATACTTTTACATGTCCTGATTTTGTGGCCATAATCTAAACTGAACAGTCAAAATCAGTATAACTTTACTATAGTTTACTATTTCTTACTGAAATTTTAGCAGCCAAAAAAAAGAGAAATATAGAAATATATTATTTTCTATTTTAGCCATCGTAACAAATAAGAAGGCAGTGCAAACTTTATTTTGTAAACAGACAGCCCTGGCTGGGTAAGTCAGTCGGTTAGAGCATCATCTTCATACACCAAGGTTGAGGGTTCAATCAGAGCATATACAGGGATAAACCAATGAATGCATGAATGGGTAGAACAACAAACTGATGTGTTTTCTCTCTTCCTCTCTCTCTCTCTCTAAGAAAAAAAAATCAATAAATATCAACAGATAACCATTTTGACCACAGATTATGCTTTCATTCTGTTAGACATATTCCTGGATCTGTTTTTTTTTTCCTGATTTATACTGGTCTATGTACTTGCATGTTCCTATTAAAAACACTTTTGGAAGAATTAATTATAATGTAGGAGTAAGGTACTAAAAAATGAAAGTGACAGCAGGTATTTGGTGATAGAGTTTGCGCGGGAGCCATTTGGCTGGTTCACAGTTGTGCAAGAGGTTGCCACTTATAGCTTACCAGGATTGAGAGAAGAAGCTGAGGACAATTGCCAACTGAAAGTAGAATCTATAAAGTGGTTTTTAATAAACAATATAATTCTATAAAGAAGATATAAGTAGACATCTGGAAACACCCATACTATATGAACAGTGAGGAAAAAGAAAACCTCCTATTTTCAAAATCAAAAGTATTTAAATCTTGCCCATTGCAAATGGCACTATATTGAGAGAGATAATGACAGTTTTATTTTATAACAAGAATTGAAGTGTTTGTAATATTCAAACTGTGAGAAAAAAGGTCTCTTTTATTAGAAATCTTATTGCATAAGTTTCAATTGTGTTAAAAAAAATAAAAGGCATTGTTCTCATTTCTACTCCACAGGATATTTTATTGAGCCATGATCTGGAAGAATAAGTTAATAGTGAGTTAATATAGTATGGATAAAAGTACAAATTGGTTGTGGAATCTAAGGCAGAATAATAAAAAATAGTCAAACAGAAAGAAATCATGACATGTTAAACACACATACTCAACTGTGTGGAAACACATTATTCTGAGTTAAAAAGGCAGCTTTAGAGAATTGCTACATTAAAATACAATATTTTTCAGCTATTTATGTTAAAAACTTTCAGCAAAATAGGAATAGAGGGGATATACCTAAATATAATAAAGACCATATATGACAAACCCACAGCTAACATCATACTCAATGGGAAAAAACTACGATTCCTCTTAAGATCGGGAACAAGACAGGAATGTCTGCTTTCACCTCTCTTGTTCAACATAGTGCTGGAAGTCCTAGCCAGAGTAGTCAGATGGGGAAAAAATGAAAGGCATTCATATTGGAAAGGAAGAAATATAACCATCATTATTTGCAGGTCACTTGATACTACCGTATATAGCAAACCCTAAACATTCCACCAAAAAACTACTAGAACTGATAGATGAATTTAATATAGTAACAGGATACAAAAATAAATATCTAAAAATCAGTTGCATTCTTATACACTAATAATGAACTATCAGAGAGGGAAACTTAGAAAACAATGCCATTCACCATTGCTTCAAAAGGAATAAAATAACTAGGAATAAATTTAACCAAGTATGTAAAAGATTTGTACTTGGAAAATTATAGGAAAATGAAGAAGATACAAATAAGTGGAGGCATATATTGTGTTCATGGATAGGAAGAATTATCATTAAAATGTCCATACTACCCATAGTGTAACCAAACCCAGGTCTGGTTGCCTGCTGCTATGAAAGTCAGTGCTCCAGAGGCAGGTGCTAATGGAAAGGACAGTGGTTTATTCAGACTCTGGCTACGTAGAAGATGGGAAACTCATGTCACAAAGCCTATCTCCTGGGAAGATGGGACACTCATCTCTCAATGTCCACCTCCCCATCTCAGTGAGGGCAGAGTTTTTTAATAACAAGTGAGAGGAGAAGAGAATAAAGAGATCAAGCGAGGGGATTGAAAAGTTTTCTATGTGCAGACGAGCACAGTCCACTCCAATAAGGAAAGTGATGATCTGGTATACATCATCCTGGTTTAGTCATCCCAGCTCTATGATTGAAGGTCAGGAAATATCCAAGAACTGGAGTGTCTAAAGGTTGGAGTTTTTATATCTTGAAGTTAGTTCCTAGGATTCTTATACAAACATACTGTTTATCTACAAGCTACATATTAGTCATAGTCAGCACTTTCAGAAACAATGTCAAAAGAATGGTGAGATGGGCTATAATTTCCCATTGTTAAAATTCCCAGTTACAATAGCAATTTATAGATTTGGTGCAATTCCTACTAAAGATACCAATGGTACATTTCACAAAAATAGAAAAAAATATTACAAAATTTTATATAGAACCATGAAAGACCCTGAATAGCCAAAGAAATCTTGAGAAAGAAGAACAAAGTTAGAAGACTCATACTACCTGATATCAAACTGTATTACAAAACCATAGTAATCAAAACAGCATGGTACTGGCATAAAAACAGACATATAAATCAATGGAAAAAAATAGGGAGCTGATGCAGACACCAGCCCTCAGTGTCCACGTCATTATGGATGAAATGAGACATTTGCACAGACTACTGAGTCCAGTGGAGGAAAAGGGACAGCATGGTTTTTCTCTCAAGGGGAGCAAAAGTCTTGGCCCTTGCTGTGACCAGCCTTTATTAGGTTTCTTGACACATTACATGATGGTCCTCATTTACTATGCACAGGTTCGCTTTAGGTGGTTACCTTTACAGAAAACAAAGGAGCCAATGCTGCTAATCACATCACAGAAGAGGGATATTTGCAAATGAAAAGACAAAAGTGGCTGAACTGATTACACTCATCCTTGGAAGGTTTAGCATGGATTTTAGGAAGTTACTTTGCCGTAAATGTCCTCAATTCAGGGTGAGGGAGTTTTTTAGCAAAAGCAAGACTCAAAGCGGCCTAGGTACATTGCAGGCCTGATTCCCCATGGGAGAACCTATCCATGGGTATGGGTCCTGTGCATCTCCCAGTGGGAGCTGAACCCACACCACGCAGAACAGTCTCCTACAGGGAGCCCAGAAATAAACCCACACCTTCATAGAGTGGAGTAAAAATAGTCTCTTCAATAAATGGTGCTGGTAAAACTGGACAGACACATGCAAAAAAAAAATTACACAACCACTTTCTTACACTATGACAAGAATAAATTTAAAATTGATTAAACACTTGAATGGCAGACTAAAAACCATAAAAATTTTGTAAGAAAACAGGCAATAAAATTATGTACATCTCTCATAGCAATAATTTTTCTGATCTATTTCCCCAGGCAAGGGAAACAAAAAGAAAAATAAACAGATGGGACTACATCAAACTAAAAAGTTTTTGCAGAGCAAAGGGAACCATTAACAAAATATAAAGACATCCCATTGAATGTGAGAACATATTTGTCAATGATACATCTGATAAAAGGTTAATGTCCAAAATTTATAAAGAACTTGTAAAACTCAACACCAGAAAAATAATAATCCAATTTAAAAGATGGGCAAAGGACCTGAATAGATACTTCTCCAAAGAGGACATACAGATGTCTAATAGAATTTGAAAACATTCTCAACATCACTAATCATCAGAGAAATATAAATTAAAATCACAGTGAGATATCAGCTCACACCTCTATTGGTGATAGCTATTGATGAATAGCTATTATCAATAAATCAACAAGTATTGGTGAAAGTGTGGAGAAAAGGGAACCCTTGTGGGGTGTTGGTGGGAATGCAGATTGGTGCAGCCACTATGGAAAGGAGTATAAATTTACCTCAAAACATTAAAAATGAAACTGCCTTATGACCCAGCAATTCCACTGCTGAGAATATATCTGAAGAAACTCAAAACACTAATTTGAAATGTGCACCCCTATGTTCATTGCAGCATTATTTACAATAGCCAAGATTTAGAAGCAGCCCAAGTGTCTATCAGTAGATGAGTGGATTAAAAAAAACGGTACATTTACAGAATGGAATACTACTCAGCCATAAAGTAGGAAATCTTACCCTTTGCAGCTTTATGGATGGATCTGGACAGCATTATGCTCAGTGAAATAAGCCAGTCAGAGAAAGGAAAGCACCATATGATTTCACTCATATGTGGAATGTAATGAACAAAATAAAGTAAACAAAATAGAAATAGAGTCATAGATAGAGAACAGACTGGCAGCTGTCAGAAGGGAGGGCACATAGCGAGGCTAGGTGGAATAAAAAACCTCATAGACACAGAAAACAATATGGTGATAACCAGAGGAAAAGAGGGGTAGAAGGAACTAGAAGGGTGTATGGAGGAATAAATGGTGATAGAAGACTTGGGGTGGTGAACACACAATATAATATATACAGATGATGTGTTACAGAATGATGTACACCTGAAACCCATACAATTTTACTAACAAATATCACCCAAATAAATTCAGTAAAAAAGAAAAAATCCATATAAAGTATTTTGGAGCAATGTGCCAATCAGCTGGCGCTTGAAAATAAGTAAACAAAGTACAAAAACAAAGATAGATCAAAACAGAAGGTAAATTTTTCACCCCTGATTAACGTGAATCTTTGTTGGGAACTGCCCTGCCTGGTCTCAGGAAGCTGTGACCCCCTGTGACTTAGGCTAAGTGAGACACTTCCGGACCAGGAGCCACCAAGGAGACAAAACTTATTTCCCTGGCATGAACACTGCCTGTTCAAATGCCTGGCTCCCTTTTGTATGATCGGCAGTCAATGATGGGTAACAATTCTCTAGGAAAGAGAATGAACCTAAGACAGATGTGATCATGTGGGAATGCCACAGGGAAGAGACTCACGGGGCTGTGGAAATGAAGGGGTGATCAACATCAACCCCTGCCCCCTCAGCTTGGTCAAAGCCTGAGTCTTTGTACTCAGATGTGAGAAATCCAAGTCTCCTGGCTGCCTTTGTCACTCCTGCCCAACTTGGGCCTGGGGAAATAGCTAAAGGGGAGAGCCCAGACCCCCAGGGTAATCAGGCCTGGGACATAGAATATGCAAGATCCTGTGAGATCTGTTTGCTGGAGGATGTTATTAACTTGGAATTTAAAGGCACAGACAGGAAACCTTTGGAACCTATAGTCCTTTCATATGATAAAACTCCAGTCTCTGCCCAGTATCACAGCAGGAGTTCTATAAGTCACCTATTCACATTTGATCCTTTCTGCCAGACTGTGAATCCACAAACTGAGTCTGCTTTCTTAATAAAAACCTGCTTGGGTAGAGGAACAGCGCACTTTCCACTAGAGAAAGTGGCCATGCTGTTTCTATTCCCCTACAGGATCTGGTTATCTCTGTGTATGTATTTCTCGTGGTTTTGATGAGCATCTACAGTAGGGATGGATACTGCTGAACGGTATCCCCAACAAATCTTAGGAAAAGGCTAAATAAAAATTGTAAATTTCCAGTGTTCTCATATTAAACTTAATAAAAGCCTTTGTTCTATTATAAAGAACAAAAGAATTTAATATTGTTGCTAACATAAATCACATCTCAATTCCATTTTATGTCACATAAGAAGATATATAAAGTTAAAATTTCTAAGAATGTATAAAGTGAACACTAGATTTAATTTTTCAAACACTGCTATTAGCTAAGCCATTTTTGAATATATAAGCTTTTAAACCATAGGTTAGGAGAGGGAATGTCAATTCCTGGATTCATGAAGTTGAAAGCTAATGGACTTTTGAGTTAGATACATTTACATTTTAAATCTTAACACTACTGCTACCTTATATGATCTTGGAGAAAATACTTTTTCTCTCTGTGCCTGCATTCCCTTGTCTACAAAATAGGGCTAATAATACCTATCTCAAGAACTGTAAATAATGTTTGAAAGCTTCATTATTCAGATTTGTTACCTCCTGTATCAGATAAAACTATACATAAAATCAAATTATTTGTGATTGAGAGAGCATATTCAAAAACTAAAAAAAAAAATCTTTGCAATGTACTACAAAACTGATGAAACTGGTTTTTAGAGTGAAAGAATTAGTCTTAAACCCCAGACATGATGAGGAAGGAGTGCTAAATATGGTTATTTCTATTTTCCTGACTCAATTTTATTCATTAATACTTCTCATTCATGGCACATGTGCACATGCTCTGATGAATGACCCGCAGCTGCTCCTGAGGCAGCCATTGGTGGGAAGGTTGGAGAACTGTGTTCTGAGCATGCTGATTCTCAGTCAACCTGGAGACATTAAAGCCGAGGTGTCAGATACAGAATTACGTATGTGCAACAACATCTCAGAAAAGGGACTGGGGCTGATGAATTAATTTGGCAAGCATCAGCACATAGTTATAATTGCTCCCACAATTATGGATATATTGACTAAGAGGAGAGCACAAAGTAGGAGGGGACGGCTTAAGAATTACTCATCAAACCCACCATTAAAGTGCAAACAGAGAATGGACACACAGTGAAATCTGCACTGAGAGAGAGTAATCTGAAAAGTGAAAGAAATCAGGGCAATTCAAGGTCAAAAAAGACCCCACTGCTGCATCAAGGACATATGAAACTAAGTATACTGTGGAACTGAGGTCTAACCTTTTGGAATTTGCTATAAACCTGTCTCCCACAGAATCCTTGATTTCATTCCCTGGTGCTGTAGTCCACAAGCCAGATGTCTTCCTCAGGGAAACTTCAGTTCTTCTCTCAAGGCCTAGCAATTAATGGGACAAGGTCCACCCAGAGGAAGATTATTAAGAGTAATCTCCTTTACTTGAAGTCAACAGATTGTAGCATTAATCATATCTCCAAAACAACTTCACAGCACATGCAGATTAGTGTTTGAATGAATAACTGGGTAATTTAGCCTAGCCAAGTTGGTTCATAAAGTGACCATCACACCTGGGCTCTAGCCATACTCCAGAGCAATAGATTTGCTTATGTAAACCCATTTCTCCTGCTTACTAAACAAAAAAGCCAAATCTTTTTGTTATACAATAGGGGCTACAATTTTAGTATTTTATTAAGTATACCTCATATGTCATATATGAGTATATGTACACATGTGAAACTGCATTGAGTGTACACTTAAGGTTTGTACACTTTATGTATAAATGTCAATAAAACATTTTTAAATGTACTCATGACCTCTCTGATTTTAGTGTATAGATTTGAAAATTTTAACCAAAGTATTTTTTCAGATATCCAGAAAAACACTTCTCACAGGTTACAGATATAATTAATTTCCACCTATAGGTTGGTGAAAATCCACGTTAATATTTATTAGTTGCCAAACACCAGAAATAAACCAGCCCTGAGTACGCTGGACCCCTAAAACCTCAATTCAAATGTTTACTTCAAACTAAGTGCTGTTTTATGAGGAAGACTGTATAGAGTAAATTTTAATAATATCATTATATAATATAGAATAACATAACAGTCCTTTGTAGAATTTAAATTAATAAATTACTTTTTATGAGACTCATTGTATCTCTCCTTTTCACTTATACACAGAGGTAACATAGACTAGTGGGTACAAGGGCAAGATTACGCGTGAATCTGCCATGATGTCATGGTGAGGACAATAACTGGATGTTAAATCCTGTGATGTTCAATTTTGTTCTCAGAATCGCAGGGGAGCCCAAGATACGCAATGACACCAACATCTTGTCATAATCTTAATTGCCAGGGCATTGGCAATGAAATGAATTTACTGGTTTTTTTCTCAGTATTTATTTTATTTTCCAAAAATTCTGATGTTCAACATCAGCAAAAAATTTCACCTTGAGGGTTTGCTATTATTTTACGACTATGCGTAAAGTATATTATGAGCATTTGACCTTTGGTTCCCAACCACACAATATGTGTTGCCTGTGATAACTCCAGGACAGCACTGTAAATCCCAAGGGGTACAACGACAGAGCAGGTTATGAAGTGAAAGCCTAGCAATATCTCCCCATATAGTTTTTATAGGTCATTTGACAGAATGGGGGAATCTTTTATATAGTGGGTAAAAATATTGCCTTTGCCATGGAACTTTCAGCATAATGTGATGTCAATTGTATTTCTGATTACCAGGATCTTCTAAAAAGAACTTCATTAAAATTTCAAAAACTCCAAATGTATAAATATAGTATCAACTCAAAAATTTATGACAGTTTTCCTGTGTTTGGAGGAAATATTCACCTAAGAATCAATGACAATACAGCAAGATTCTGTGTTACCTGCTTCAGAGGCATTGAAACTCTTGTTTAGGAAAAGCCAGATCCATAACTTAGGAAAAAAAAGAGTTATATAGTTAAACTTCAGTGATTTGGTTTATTCTTCCAAATTTCAAGATTTATCTTTATATGCTAACTATGAAAAATATATTTACAAAAGTATTTTCTCTAAGATTTATGGGACAGATAAATCAAGGCAATAGTTAATAGATTTTCAAAGGAAAAGGCACCAACAATTTTTTCCACATACTCAAGGCTTTTGATAATCTTTGTCAGAATTTATGGCATGCTGTGAATTCTTCATAATAATTATATTTAAAAGAACTCACATACATACAAGGAAAAGCTTTAATGCCTAATTTTTACAAGTAGATATTTGAAATTTTCTTTTTTTATAATTTATGTGCCATTTATCATGTGTAAAAACACATAAATAACAGTTAGAAAAGATGTGAATAGCAATATCTGCTGATCTAGTCATTTAAGAATTGGAAGGCCTCATGGAGTCCGTCCACGCCTGATTTGTGCAGATTTTCTGGGCACTTGTAAAACATGTGCAGACCTTTATCTCACAGGATGTGCCTCCTATCACTACCTCATCTAGTGGTCTCCACAGTCTCCAAGAAGCAAATTGTACTTTCTTTCTTATTTTTCAGGGCCTATTACAATAAAAGATATAATAATACATACAGTAAAAATTAAAACATAGTGTTTAGATACCAATGGAAATATGATAGTTTCTGAGAAACCCAGAGTGATCTTTTATTTTCCTTATGACACCCTAAACAAAACTTTGAGGTTGTCTCCCAAAATGGAAAAGTTGTCATGGACACCAGCTAAGGAACACAATAGATATCACAGGGTGGTAAGCATTGCTGAGGATGTGTTGTTCTTTAGGGACACTCTAGTCTGTATGTCTTTATCTTTTTAACTCTCAAAGCATCAGCGTTAACAGCTGTTTGTTAGTCTATGAAAAGAAGCTGGATGGTCCAAGGTACCACGTCCTGCTTCCTCAGTTGAATCCAGCCATTGTGTAATTTGAGCACGGCTGCACAAGTACAATCTTCAGACTTCACAGTAGCTATAAAGCAGAACATTTACCCAAATCATGTCCCTTTTCTCTCAAATATTCTCTGACTTAAGAGTTTAATGCACTGATGATATGTATCACTGTGCTAGGTGTGTGTGGGTTACAAAATGACAACACCAAATAAATATTACTAATGTTACTACCTTCGAGAACTTTGTTATCAAAAACAGACTTGGAATAACTAGTAAAAAAAAAAACATTTTAAAAGTCGAGTAGACAGAAATTAGTCATTAAGATAATTTTTGTAACAATAAAAGAAAGAATGGGGGAGAAAGACAGACACCCCCTTTAATGAGTAAAATAAAAAGTACTGACAGTATCAAATTGTGGCAATGATGTGGAGCTGCTGGAATTGTTGTGCATTACTGACAGGAGAAGAGTAAATGTAGAGGCATTGTGGATAACCCTTTGCTTTTGCTTTAAAATTATGGAACAACAATGCTGCATGTAGATATTTACTCAGAATAAAATATTTGCCCACAAAAAGGTCTGTACAAGAATAGTTATTGTTACCTTATTCATAAAAACCCAAAGTTAGAAACAAACCACAGATCCATTAAAAAGTTAATAAATATATAAAGAATTATGTCATTTTCAAAAAGTGACACTTTTTCTTCTTCATTTCCACCTTAGATGCCTTTTATTTCTTTCCGTTGCCTGCTCTAACATGTTTCTTTCTACAGAAAACTCTAAAGACTTCACCCTAAAACTATTAGAAACAATAAACTAATGCAGTAAAGTTGCAAGTTATGAAATCAATGTACAAAAAGGCACCGCATTCCTATATACTGACATAAAATTTCAGGAAAAAAATTTATTTTGCAACTACAACCAAAATAATAAAATACCTAAGAATAAATGTAACAAAAGATGCGAAGAACCTATATACTGAAAACTACAAATCATTATTAAAAGATCAAAGAATGAAATAGAAAGACATTCCATGTCCATGTATTGGAAGAATCAACACAGTGAAAATGGACATATTACCTAAAGTAATACACAGATTTAATGCAATTTCCATCAAAATCCCAATTACATTAAATTAATAGAACAAAAACATCATCAAATTTGCATGGAACCACAAAAGACCCCAAATAGCCAAAGCAATCCTGGGAGAAAAGAATAAAGCTGGAGGTATCACCATCCTTGACTCAAACTATACTACAAACTGATGGTAATCAAAATAGCATGGTATTGGCAGGTAGACACACAGACCAGACACACAACCCAATGGAACAGAATTGAGAGCCCAGAAATAAATTTACATGTGTATGGACAAATAATTTTTAACAAGGGAGCCAGAAATAGATAATGGAGGAAAGAAATCCTCTTCAATAAATAGTGTTAGGAAAATTGGAAAGCCATATGCAGAAGAATGAAACTAGATTGTGGTTTGTCCTCATCTATAAAAATTGGCTCAAAACAGATAAAAAACCTACATATAAAACCTGAAGCAATATATAACATACAAAAAATAGGTATAGAACTTATAGACCTTGGTCTCAGAAATGATTTTATGAATTTTACCCCAAAGTCAAGGGAAGTAAAGGCAATAATAAATGAATGGGGCCATATCAAACTAAGAAGTTTCTGCACAGCAAAAGAAACCACCAGCAAAACAAAAAGGCAACCAACAGAATGTGAGAAGATGTTTTCAAACATAGCTCCAACAAGAAGTTAATATCCAAAGTATACAAAGAACTAGAACTCAACGCCAAATACATAATCCACTTAAGAAATGGGCAGAGGACCTGACTTCCCCCAAGAAGACATGCAAATGGTGAACAGACATATGAAAAGATGCTCAACTTCACTAGCTACTATAGAAATACAAATTAAAACTACAATGAGACACCACCTCATACCTGTTAGAATGGCTATTATCAATAGGACAAATAATAAGTAGTGGAGAGGCTGTGAAGAAAAAGGAACCCTCATTCACTGCTGGTAGAAGTGTAAACTGATGCAGCCACTATGGAACACAGTCCAGTGAGTCCTCAAAAATTTAAGAATAACATAACCATGTGACTCAGCAACCTCTCTTCTAGGTATCTACCCTCAAAATTTGAAAACATTTATTCACAAAGACATATGTATCCCTATATTCATTGCAGCATTATTCATGGTGGCCAAGACATGGAAACAATCAAAGTGTCCTTCAGTAGATGGTTGGATAGAGAAGTGGTCCATATACACAACTGAATACTACTCAGCCATAAGAAAAGATGAAACACTGAAATATGCCACATTGTAGATGGACTTTGAAAATATCATGCAAAGTGATATGAGTCAGACAGAAAAAGAATCATATGATTTCACTCATCTGTAGGATACAAAACTGAAAGCAACAAATAAACCAACAAGAAAAACAAACAAAAACTCATAGACACAGACAACACAATGGCAGTTACCAGAAAAAGGGAGCATTAGTAAAGGGTAAAAGCTGTGAAATGTATGGTGACAGAAGATGGTCTGACTTTTGGTGGTGGGCACACAGTGCAACGTGAAGATCATGTGTCATAGAAAATTATAGACTTAAAACCTATTAATCAATGTCATCCCAATAAATTTAAATTAAAAAAACAAGTGAATAAATAAATTGTGGTACATTCATACAATCGAAAACCACTCAGCAGTAAAATGGACTAATTATGAAAACATGAAGCAACATGATTAATCTCACAAGCATTCTTTAATAAAAGCCAGATTCCTAAAAGTACATATTGAATGATTATATTTAGATTATTTCTAAGAGGTAAATCTAAACTTTCTTAATAAATATTATAAATATTGCATATATCTCTCTATAAATATTTATAAATTTTGTTGCTTGAGGAATGGGAAAATTGTATAGCAGGGGATACAAGAGAACTTTATGGAAAGTGGAAACATTTTCTTTCTTGTTTACAGGTTACATGGGAGAGGGGAAGAGGGGAAGAGAGAAAGAGAGAATAGATAATATATGAAGCTACTGCAGAATAGCCTATCTGTTACAAGCTTGAAGAAACAGGCGAGGGACCTTGACACTTGTATATATTTTAGTATCAAACTACACTGGTCAGAGCTAGAATGCACTTGGATGATATAAGTTTAGACACAATAAAGACAAGTAAGCTAATAATAGTCAATCTTATCTTAAGAACCCATGATTCTTCACGTATCTAGAACTATATTAGGAGAAAACTGAGTTTCTTATTTGGGTTTCAGGACTATTAATTGAACATTTCATTTCCACTTACATCACCAAATGTTTCAAAACAAGCCAGTTTAAGAATGATTTCTCCTTACTACTTAATTATGAAGCAAATGTAAACATTCAATTTAATCTACATCATCAAATCAATCATCAGTGTAAGCATTTGTGCTTTTCCAGTTGTATAGAAAGAGTTCTCAGACCTACTTCATTCGATCACAACTGACACCAAATACAGCTGATGACGAGGACTTTGTCAGATTTCAACATTGAACAACTGATAAACCCCGTGGTGACAGTGAAACTGATCCAGTCCCCTATAGATGCAATGCAGCTGTGAGACATTTATGTTTCAGTCTCCTCAAGCATTAATTATGGTTTTCCTATTTAATATCCCTTGAAATCATTTGCAAGAAACCTTAGTTAAAATACATCAAGATAAATTAACTGTTCAAAATACTATATATAAATAATGTATATGAGGAGATCTGTCAGCATTCATTAGGAGGCCAATAGCTTTTCTAGGCCATAGTCAGTGATACTAATGGTTAGATAATGAGCACCTAATCCTCCGACAATGGCTGTGTTATTGCCAGCTGCCTCTCTTCTCTCCCTTTTCCTTTCCTGCCATTTCCATTTCCAGTGGCCTAATTTAGTCAGGCCTCCCTATGCTAACATTCTAGAATAATTATTTGTCTTTCTGTATTCAAGCAACTAAGAATTATGCATAAAACCAGATATAGCAGCATTCGATTTTTTGTGTCAATAACATGTGAACATCAATGCAATTAATTACCACATAATAAATTGTTGCCTCTCTAAAACTTTATCTCCCCTTATGTTATGTATTATAGGGCAGAGACCCCAGGACCTTAGCTATAGGTAATGACATTTTATTGTTGTAGTATATCCTCTTTTCTTATCTCCTAAAAATAGTAAACTGTCTTTTTATAAATCTAGTTGACTATAAACCAAACAGCACTTGCTCTTACCAACTTCTTTTTACTACTAATAAATGCTTACCTAAGCCCCCTTGACACACTTATGCGCATTCTGCTTATTATAGCAAGTCCAGCTAATCCACTCCCAGAGCTGCTTCTACTCTTTATCCCATGAATCTGGTAAGCAGTTTTATTTGTATCCTTATCTTTCAGTTAAGCCTTCAGAGTGATCTCACCTTGCTCTTTCCCATATGTGTGAGTGTGACCTAAATGTCAAGTATAATTTCAGCGTCCTCAGTATGGGATTCTCTTTCCTTTCCTTTTGAATATTGGGTTCAGCCCAGTCATTGTTCACCCTTTGTCTCCAACTAGAAACAAAATTGTTGGCACTTTGTTTCAGGATGGCCCTGTGATATTCTCCACTATAAATTTAGAAATCTTTTTAGAAATGGCCTATAAGCAATGATAATATTTTAAACTGCCGAATAAAAAGAAATAATCCTAATTCCCACCAAGCCTCTCTGGACACTTACGGTCACAGTTATTGACTATTTTGTATCTTCACGTGTCACCCTTATTACCTCAGGGGGAGGAATTAATACCATAAAATATTACCAACTTGTCTGGCCCAAGATTGGGACATAGGAGCCTCCTGAATTTACCTCCTCCCGTAGACACAATGAATCTACATCTATACTGAGAGCAATTTTCTCAGACAGAAGCCCATATATTAGCTAACCCACTCCTCCACATTGGCAAATGAGAAAATACCCATACAACGCACTCAAAATATATAGGAAAGGCTGAGACACACCCTTACCATAACCACCATCACCAGCATAGAGCCATAAAATCAGCAGGGAACTCTAACTCCCACCTTCTCCCTGAGGAGCAAAAGTTTGAGACTATACATCTAACACCCCAAATTTTAAGAGTTCCACCTGAGTGAAGGGTGCCCAAAACACCCCACTCTAAAAGTCAGTGAGGCTTGCACCCATGAGACCACAAGGATATAGCAAACAAACCATTCTTAATGGGCTCACAAGGACTCACCATGGCTGCTCCTCGAGGGCTCAGTGCGTAGAGAGTAGAAGAAAAAGCTCCTGTTTCTCACTCTTTCCCTGAAAGAGGCCTATCAGCATACTTTAAAAGCTTCTTCAAGATTCTAATATGGCACACATGTAGGGGCCGACTGCATTCCTCTCAGAGACCTGAAACCTGGAAGCCAGGAGAATCCACCTGGGCTTCTCAAACCAACCTGCTGCAAATCACCAATATTGCCCTGGAGGGACCGTATATAAAACTCACACAACTCAACAACAACAACAATAAACAACTTAAAAATAGGCAATGAATTTGAATAGACATTTTCCTAGAAAGAGATATGAATACTCACTCAATAGCTATGTAAAAAGCACTCAACATCACTAATTATGCAAAACCACAATGAGATATCATCTCATACCTATTACAAGGTCTATTATTAAACAATAAAGGATAAAAATTTTTGGCAAGAATGTGTAGAAAAGAGAATGCTTATACACTATTAGCTGAAGTGTGAACTGTTATAGTCGCTATGGAAAACACTGTATTGTATAGTAGAAATTTGCTAAGAGAGTGGAACTTAAGTAGAACTTAAAAAAAGATAAATATGTGAAATGATGGATGTGTTAACTCAGTGGTGTGAATCCTTTCACAATGTATATGTATATCAAAACACCACTTTGACACATTTAAAATACTTAAACTTTATTCGTAAATTATAGCTCAATAAATCTGGAAAAATGAACTGCACATAAATTCAAGCCAGAGATATTTTCTTACTAGGGTTTCGTTTTCCCTCTTATAAAGGACAAAGCAGCATTTTTCAACATAGTTGTTCATGTAACTTAGGTTTGCTCTACATTTTAAAATGTATAAAGGGCACATGGACAAAACCAAAGAGGGGTGGGATCAAGGATGGGAAGTGGGGATGGCTGCGGTGGGGGACATTGGTGGGGGAAAATGAAGACAACTGTACTTGAACAACAATAAAACATAAAAAAATAAAAATATTAATCATCAAAAATAAATAAATAAAATGGAATATTTATGCATGGGTTTATGGAAAAATCATTGAGAGATTTACTCATCTTATTATTGATAATATAATTTGATACTTCTATATAATGCACTTTGTGCTAAGTATCCTCAGATTGACCCATTTTACAGGTAAGAAAACTAATTCAAAGGGATTAAGTAAACTACTGTGCAGTATATCAGAAAATTAATGGATACTAGTCTCTATTTGATACCAAACTTGTTTGAGCCTTAAAATCGGTTCTCTTAATGACTATATTATGTTAGTAATAGAATAAATGGTGGCAGTAGTTAAAGGTGCATGGAAAAAATAGAAACAATACTTATGAATTACAGTCCTAGGAAAACTAGGGAGCCAAAGAATGCACAGTGTGAGAGAGGAGCTTGCAGCATCATCACAATGGACCTTATTGTAGCATCAAAGTTATTTTGGGTAGAGACCCTGTGCATTGGATAGGAAGCGAAAGAATGTCTCGAGCCTGGTTCAACTGGAATTTTCTTATTAAATTATGCCAATCTATAAATGAATTTCAAGATGATATAATTTAATGCTTTAACTTTAAGGAGAAAAGTATATATACATGTTTATATTATTTTTATATTATATCAAAAACATATATATAACATAATAATTTCAGGGATGTCATAAGTACATTAAAAGGGGTTTGGATTACAAATGTTCCCCTAAATGTCAACACCAAGTTAGGAAAAATTAAAAGTTAGGCAGGAGGCATATTAGGTTTAGATAATTATACTAAAGAGAGAATACCTTAAGAAAGTAAACATAATATGTTGAGAGAGTGGGCAGATGTTTCCAAGGGGTGCTCTCAATTCAGAGTAGTCAATTCAATTCAATTCACAATTTAGAAAGCCGAGGGGCTTTGATACTCACCTTCTGACACACCAGTCCTATGATTGTCATTGTGTGGGGGAAAATAGTGATAGGGAATTTTAAATGTATTAAGATAAAAATCTTTTTTCCATTTTCTCAAGAACACAATTTAATTCAAGCAAACCAATATGACAGAACAGCAATCTACAAATTATTTTGTGGGCATTGTAAGAGCTACAAAGGTGAACACGAAATCCCTGCCTTCAAAGTTTACACTTTAGTAACAGATATGCAAGAGGCATCTAGATAAGGAAAAGAGGACTGCCCTAAAAGAGGTATAAATAGAACAGAAGAGAGCATGTCCAGTGTTACAGTGATAAGACAGGATTTAAAAAGTGAAATGACATTTGATAGGTGCATGGTGCATTTAGTAATATTTCAAAAGAAAGTAAAGTGTTAGGAACAGGGATGGCATTAAGGAAGAACATAACAGTGTAAACCAAAAGAGGGTGGGGAATTGGGGATGTTTGAGCTCTCAAATTCAGTTTAATTAGAGGACGCTTTATGATTGTGCTTCTTTATAGCCCTCTAGGCACTTTTTAATGAATAGTATAAACATATTTACACAAATAAACAGTCACTCCCATCCTGACAAGAGTGAAGTCACATATCCACTATGCACTGAACAAGAGGAAAAATATGGTACTAATCAGTTGCCATTTGGTAGCTTAAAATAAAAATTAAACAGATTAAGGGAAAAATAATTGATTGGCTCAGATCACTGGAACATCCAACAATATAGCCAGATTCTTCAAATAGAATTTCTTTGTGTGGTGGCCTTAATTAGGCCCTGTCCTCCAGCTCATTAATCACAAAAAAAGAGAGTGTCTTCTCAAACAACTCAGGAAAAAACTCCCACAAAATTCTGGTTTGCCACTTTGCATTATGGGCACACCTTTGCCAGTGTGATTCTAATTGGTTAGCCTTAGATCAACATATATTTATAAATGATTACATTTTTAATTTAATTTTACACATAGTATCTCATTTGATTCCAACAATTCTGTGACTAAAGCCAGCTGTTAGGATTATACTTATTTCACTATGTGAAACTCCATTGTTCAAAAAGATGGTGGATATCATGGGTGATGGAATTTATCTGAGGTTTTAAAATTGCAACAGTGAACAGAATTGGAATACCTGTGTATGAAGACTAGAACATGCTACAGAACTGGTGAAATAGACCACAGAAGCTAAAAAGAACTTTCCAGAGTCATGGAATAAATATCACAGAGGCCACCAGCTTCAAGACAGAAAAAATGATAAAATGCTGCATAACAGATGAAAACCACAACTGTAGACAACATCATGGTATTTTAAAATGTTTACATGAGGGAAGTAGTTAGACTAAAATGAAAGCATGTTGAGGAAGCCTTGCATCTCAGAAATTGACTTTCATGTGGCTTAACAATGGCACTGACAAAAGTATCAGACTATAGCTAAAAGAGTAGCAGGAATGAGGAATAAGGGAAATTTTATTTTGCTTTTAAGAGAGCAGAGATCAATTTTTATAATATGTGAGCAATGAAAATAAACATGAAATATATTAAAAACAATTTTAGGACTAAAAGTTTAATTATAGAAATTATATATTAATTCAAGCTGGTTTGAATAATATGTTCAATTCAATGTAAATATTCTGATAAGCTTGCTAAAAATTCATCTTATTACTTGATATTTTACTTCCCCCACCCTGTGACAAATCACTGACCAGAAACAGATTCAAAGCCTCCTATGCTCTGAGGTCTAAATAGCAGTGACCGTGTCTCCATCTATTATCAATCCCTGATTGTAACAGAATAAATAGTCACTGGAGCTATCAAGGGTAAATTCGTCACCTTTACAAAACTGTCACAAGCTTGGCAATTTTAGCCACTTCGGTCAATAGGCCATCTTCTCTTAAATTGCCCAGCAGTATTTCTGGTGTCAGTCTGAAGGATTCGCCTAAAATTTCTAAGCTCCAACATTCCAACTAGACCTTTTACTCTTTTTTTTTTAAGTCTCTGACAGGTGCTAAGCACTCAATTAGTTTAAGTCTTTGGAAAGAATGAAAGCACAAAGAACTAAGTTAATGGCTATATCTTTTTTGCTGTCCTCATTTCTGTCTTTGGGCTGGTAACAGAATTATATTTGACTTTCTGCTGCTTTTTAATAAATATGTCTTCTTTGTACATATATTGAGATTTTGCCATATTGAAAGCATTTTATTCTGGAATAATTCTGAAGGGCAGCATAAAGTTAAAAATGTTAACCTCTAAGGAAAGTGGAATGTGATTTTGAAACCAACTTTTACATTTCCACCTTTTATTAATTTTGAATGCACTGATTACAAGTTACAATTTACGTTGGCAAAAAGAGAAATTAATGGGTCAGAGGATAGAGCAACCACTGATGTGATAGTTGAGTCTCAGTTTCAGTATCTTAATTTGTTTAAACGGCTAATGCTGGGAGCCATTGTGCCTGGTTTCAGGGGCTGTAGCCTTTAGTGTACAAAAGAATCCCACAGCTGGGCCTGAGTGAAAATGCCTTGGAGCTATGAGCCAATAAGGAGACAGAACACATCCTCCTGGTCAGAGTGCAGCCCCTGCCTCCCTCACTTCTCCCTGCTTGGCCCAGGCGGATGACTGATTAGCCAATGACAGGTAAGACTCCTTAAGAGAGGGCAACCTAAGACAGGCACAGTCACAAAGGGACCATCAGGGAAGGACTTAGGGGACTATACAGAAGGAGCAGAAAGACCCTCACCCCTCAGCTTTGTCATAGCCTAGGTCCTCCTAATCTCTTGCCTGCTGTGCTCCCTACTCCTGACTCAGCCTGAAAACAATGCTAGAGGCAGCTGCGGCCTTGTACTGGAATGAACGGCTCCCAGGGGCAAATCTGGCCTGAGAATGTACATTTTGTCCTCTGAAGCCTGCCTCTGCTTTGCTTTGGATGGCTCTGTAGATATAAACTGGATGTTAAGTTCAAGGCATAAGGAAAAAACTTTTATCTCATGAAACATGTCTTAAAGACCCTCTGGTGTCAGCATGACTAATAGATCCTGATATGACAGATCTCTGTGTTCCTTCAATTGTTATCTATAGCTAATACCTGTTTTTGTATGACTATAGCCTTTTAACATTGACTGATGAGCTATGCATGTATGCCGTAAACCCCTACACATACCATTCCCAATAAAAGCCATTTGGGAGAAGGGCTCAGGGCATTCTCCACTAGAGGAAATTGCCACCTCCTTTCCTGCTGGAACAGTAAGATTGTGTCTGGGATGACTTACTTCTCATCTGCAGCTGACAGGAGAATTCTGCTGGATGGAGTTCTTCCCACAAGTGAACAGTGAAATAACTTAGTGATTTTATACTTTTATAGAGCCCAGAATTTATTTTTTCCAACAAGTTCTTATACACATTATCAGCCAGCTATCAATCAGATAGGAAGTCCTTTGAAAGATACAGAAGAAGCCAACAGTCCTGCTAGGCTATCCTTAATAGTTTGAAAACAAATGAACTGATAATATCTAAGATAAGTCGTATCTCTAATATCTTATGGGCAATATGCTAATGATGTTTATCTTGGATTTTAGACAGGTGTCTGGGAAGGCAAGAGATTTATGGTTTTAAGCATGCCTTATATTGTCAATGTATTATTCCAGCAATTTTCACCCAGTCTGCTGTGGCAGGTGCACTTGTGTGCTACCAGAATTTTTAAAACATGCAACACCTGACTATTTTCTCAGGGCCTCTGGTTTCTTTCCCCTTAGATTGTGAAATAAAAAAATGACCACAACCAACACAACAATAGCTGTCCAGTGGGAATGAATAAAAATTATACCATTTTTTGTAAGATTGGCAAAAATATATATATTTTTGGTGTGCTGCAGAACTTTAGGTAATAAGTTTATGTGCAATGAGATGAAGAAAGTTGAAAATCACTGCTTTATTCTGTTGAACAGAGTAACAGTATATTATTGACAATCTTAAAAATTTAGAAATGTGCATGTGAAGATATTTTTCCTTACTCTCTTTTTAGAAGTACAAGAAGAATATCTTGGCTGGGTTGAGGAAAAGGTTACTCTGTGTGAGTAGTAGAAGTAGTGACACTACAACCCCAGGGATGGGGGGAGATGCATCTCTAGACAAGGTGAAAATGCCAGCTGAAGGCAGTCTGAAATGGTTTTTCTGTGAGGGATTCCCTTTGGCCTTGGTGTGGCCTAAGAGTTAGGGAACAAACAGGAAAGAGCTAATATAGCAACTAATGTAGCAACATGGGCAGTCTTTGAAAATGAAATGTCCTGACTTTTCATTTAGAAAAAGCATGTTTGTATTCGAATGAAAATAATCACTTCTAAGATAACAGAAACATTTCTAGGCTTATGTTACTCAGAAACTTTTGCATATCACCACATCTAAATATCACCCCTTTGCTAATCCTTTCTTCTATTACCCTGGGTTTTCATTGAAAGAATGTATCCTAATTTTCAGTATGTATTTTTTAGACTTAGGTTGTCAATGCCTTTTAGCCCACTCTTTTGTCTCCCAGTAGAGAACATTTTAGATGTGCTCAATAATTTTTTGAAAAAAATGAATAATGGTGAGTGATTATTAAGAGCTACAGAACTGAAGAAACTCAAAGAGACTTAAGAAGGCATGTGTGGATTTACAAATGAACCTACTAGTAAAGATCAAAGGTTAATATATTCACCTACTTTATACTTTCAAACTGATGAGTCATTTAATTCAAGCTTTCCTCTAGAGCAGGAATTTTTCCATGTCAGCTTATTGCAATAGACTTGAAGTCCCACGGCATGTAATTAACTTCCACTTCTGCTGAGTCACAATGTGTTTGAGACACACATAGAGGGGCTGGTGAGAAGGAACAAGATTTTCTTTTAACTTTCACCAATAAACTAGGCAGCTCCTACTGTTTATGTTACAACAAAGGACACCACAATAATTTGTTGTTCCCTTCTCATTGGTAGAAACATTTAAGCTCTTATTCAATTTTTGTCCATTGTATAAAGATAAACACAAGGAAAACAGAACTTTGTAGATATATGATTCAAGTAAAATGCACTTAAATATGTTCATAAGTGTATAGAATTATTAAATATTTAATGGGAATACACAAATATTTTTCAGTTATAGCTTGCTTTGTGAGGAAAAGTACATACTGTATTAGTAGTAAGAAATTTGAGAATTTCCAATTAAAGAATACATATGTTTATAAATGTAAATGATCTACTGAAGAAGTTGAAAATTCAAGTTTGTCAAAATACACTGAGATAGGAAGTATCACTAAGGGAGCACATATATGTATGGGAGAGAGGGTTATTTCTTCACAACTGAATCTCAAATTAAGCTACTGGTATTTTTTTCTTCGTTTGCAAAACTTGGACTTTTCTAGGTGTTTTTACAACTTCTGTGCTTCATACTCAGTTTCCAAAGCAATTTAGGAAATGTTCAAGTTGGAAAAATATTCAATAGGGAAAGAAAAGTTCTGAGGATAGAAAAAAGCATCTAACAACATGCCCTGCAGCCTATAGTGTAATTGCTTTAAAAACCAGGGAATGGAAAACAGTTAAAAAGTTATACCACCATACATCTTACAGGGATTAAAAGTTATCATTTTTCAGACTTGCACAGAGCATTTTGTTTCAGCATGGCACTCTGCCACATGGTGATATATTTGCCTGCAGAGATCACACTAAGGTAGTATAATACCAAGTCCTGCTTTGGGCTTTCCCTAAAGGCAGACACAATTACTACAACAATCATGATTAATTGTGGGGCACTCTGTTCAACAGCCAGAGATTCCCCCCAGTTCTGCAATGGTTTGAGCAGGTTGTCTATGCTGCATTTTTATTTGTTTTGACTTTTTTAGTATTTCAATTATGGTATCCTAAAAAAATACTGGGATTTAACTTTGTAGATGTTGATAACAAATGCTCAGCGTCCTTTAAAATTTTTTTGCCAAAACATTTAAGTTTTAAATCATGAATCAGTTAAGGCAATAGATATCTAATTTCCTACTATATTAGAAATTGAATTTCAAACTGCATCTATTTTATAGTGAGATATGTTTATCTATCTAGTTAATTTCATATCTCCAAATGCCAAGTGTTTTCTGTGTGACCCATAATGGTCTAATTGTTGAAGAAACAAATATGGGGATGACACACTTCCTAGTCACCAAAGAATTTCAAATCTAGAGAGTCTTCCATGAATTGAACGTGATCACGTGATCTTCTTAGCCTTTTGATGGCGATTCTTGTAAGAGTTTCTATTATATTTCTGCAGCAGAAAACCTCATAGCATAGAAGGACAACTTCTGTATCTGAATATGGATCAAAGCTGCAAAAAGTGCAAGAATGACCATTGTTACAGACAAGTGATAACAGTATGCATTTCATTAATCCAGCTTTATTACACTGAATGTTTATTTAAAACATTCAGAAGAATTATATAAAGTGAACACATGTATACATAATAACCATAGCTGAACATATAAAGGGAGGATAACCTGATGTCACAGGGAAGGAATTCTGTTCTCATACAGGCAATGCAAGAAACAGAATAATTAATATTCCCCAGATCACCAAGGAGTTTACAAGACTATTGACATTAGAGGCGATAAAAGGAGTGTTTCATAAGCAGGCGGCACTAAACTTTATGCCTAACCAAGCAGTGCAACTACTAGCCAACATAACCAAAGTCAGAAGCATCACCAAGAAAAATTCTCAGAATGGAATTTTTTCTTTAAATGCTCCCTTTGTTGTCATTTTTACCCTGTATTGAGGTTCCAATTCTCACTTTTAAAATTTACATCTAGAATCACTTTTCCAAGTAACTTTTGGAAATCTCATATTGATTTTCAGCAGTTTAAATTCATTTCATGTAAAAACTCAATTCATTTTCTCCCCTTCCTTTTCATGGCAACAATCTTTCCCCAATAACCCAAATTCAAACTTCTGCTTTTCATCCTTTTCCCTACATATAATACATACCCAAATTAATTTTCACATTCTTTTCTTTCTCCCTTGCCTCTGTCTTTTTTTCAGATTCTGTCAAGAAAAGAAACATAATGTGCAAAGACCATAGGTTTGCAAACAAACTGTTTTGAACCCTTTTCCTTCCTTCTATGATTCTGTAAAATAATTTTATCTCTCCAGGCCTCAATTTATCATCTTTAATAAGTACAAAGGATAGTACAGTATTAAAGAAAGTATTCTCATCATCTGTTTGGTCAATTGTCAATTTATTTATTCTTTCAAAAATATTTGTCAAGTGCCTACTATAAACTGGAAAGTATATTAGGCACTGGAATTATTTCACCCCAGAACATATTGATCTCATTAACTGGGATGGAGAACATTAGAAGATGCCTAGATTGGTGTTATAAATCAGGGGAGTGAAGAAAGGAATATATCTATATTTTTTTTCTATTTCATTTATATATGACATAGAATACAATGGGAAAAAAAGAATGGTGTAGCAGTGCTCATAATAAGCTGTAAAATTTCATATTTAGACAAAAGTTAATCTGCAAATTGCATGGCAGAGAAAACAAAAAAAATATTTCATAGAATTCAAGTTAAGAGATCATATCAAGAAGAGAATAAATGTTCAGAGGTGCCACAAAAAAATATATGGGAGAAGGCCCATTGAATGTAGATTCATGGGCATAATAACTGATGTTAGTTAAAGTTATTTTGGAGGAAAAAATATAAAATTTGAGTATTTGACAGATTCTGCCATAGCTTTCCTAGTACTCACTCTTTCCTTCTGCTGCAGAGCAATAGAACTTCCATTTTTAACTGTGCACATGACTTATAAAATCAAGCCAACATTTTTCAACGATCATTGCAAATAAATGTGGTTGTGTTGTTCATTTATAGGTAATACAACACAACTTCCTGGTAAATCTCTTCCTTTTTTTTCTTCTTTTGCTCAGTGATTAAAATGTAGACATGATAATAAGTGATCTTTAACTGTGCAGATAAAAATGACCCTTTATAAATATCAGAGCAATAAGACAGAAGGAATATGGGTTTTAAAATTTACCAAAAGGTGCTACCACAACTAATGACAACTTGTATATGAGAAAGAAAAATCAGTTTTGTTTAGTGTTTTATTAATTTTGGATCTCAGTTGCAGCAGCTGGACTTATGTCCATACTACTATACAATGAATGAAATAGGAGTAAGTTGCAAAAATGGAGATAGTGTGCATATTTTTTTCCACAATATTGGCTAAGAAGGGAAAGAGAAAGCTATCAAAGTAGCTTGAAAATAATCAGGAAGTCAGTGACCATAGTGAGGTGTGTTTGTTTTCAATGGTAAAAATTTGAATACATTTAAAATTCAATAGGAATAATTCCAGGTCATAGGTAGTTTGACTATTAAAAGAAAAAAGGACAGGGAAGGGGATATTCAATAATATTAGATTATTAAATAAAAGAAGTACATTTGATTTACAGTATATTCAATAGTGAGAACTTTCTGTAGTAACAGGCAGGAAGGAGGACAAGGTGTTTTTGGATAATAGGTAATTTTGTATGATTGCATTGGTTATTTATTGTATATCTTTTCTAAATCAAGATTTGAGAATTAGATGGGAGAAAGAACAGTGTAAAATTCCCAAGTATGCATGTATGCCCACATGTGCCAATTATGAGACTGAGATAAAGGAAATGGATAGAATAGAATTGACAATTTAATTCCATTTGAAATTATTGATCTTGAATTTGTAATTGAACTTATTTTATTTGACTTTCTCCAGCAGTGGTTGACTATTGCTGTGCAGGCACAGGAAATTGGGATAGTTGGGTTAGCCAGCAATGAGCATTTGCCATATTTAATATGATGAAAATACTGCAGGGAAAGGGGATTTGTGATACCGTGAAAAGTGCCATTCAGATGGTACTCTGTGTTTTATCAATGAATCAATGAATCAATGAATGGGTGAGTGCAAACCGATTTCATCTGAAGTGGGTAGCACAAAATGTAGCTAGTGGGAATGGACAGATTTAAATAGACAACACAAATTTCTGCATTATGATATTGCCAGGGGAAACACACATGTATACATTTCTTACATATTTCATTATATGTACTTAGAATTGTCACTGAGATTTTTTACCTGTCTTCATATAGTATAACATGATGAAGCTGTATTTGGTGATTGTATTTTCTATGCTTCACTCAACATAATTATATTCAGATAGTGTATATCCATCATTGTTTTTTTTTTTACCTCATAATTAAAGCCAGGATTTTACTCAATCACGAGTAGAGGTGTAGCCTGCAAATCCTTGTCAACTTGCATTTAAGTACCAGTTCTGTTCTTTCTGTTGGGAGTCACCTATTCCCTGGCATTTCCATCAGCTGCGGCATTTCCTTTGCAATGAGTCTCTGGGGTAACTCGGCTGTATATGTTTCTTTATGTTGTCCCAGTAATTGACACAAAAGAAAAACATCTTGAATGCAGCCTCCAATTGCCATTCGATCTCTTTTTTTTTGTATTCTTAGATGTTTTCATCAAAAATAATTAAATTTTCTTTGAACTACCTGAATTTTGTGGTCCACTCTTCTTTAGAATTCCAAGACATTAGAACATTTGTACAAAATTAAAATTGAAATATAGAAGTGTATCAATCAAAATTTTATATTTCAAAAATGTCTACACAGAACTTTATAAATATTCATGGTTATACGCATTTTACAGAATAAAAAAATTAATTAACAATTTTCTGTGAACACTAGGAACACTGATAACTCTTTCGGTAGCAGTCTCCAGGGTTCTTTGACTTTTAAGCGCCAAAGCCATTGCAGAATTTAACCTCTGCTCCCAGAAATTCTAGATGACTGAAATAATTTTGACAAGCTACAATCAGAAAACAATTCTTACAGCATGTTAGGTATGTTCATAGGAAGAAGGACACCAAAGAAATAAGAAGTGCTGATGAGGGATAGAAGATGTAAGGCAGTTATCATTGCAAAGTAAGCTCTCCTTTATTGTGCTGACTTCTGGTCACTTTGGATTTCAGGTTTCTTTGCCTTTCACGACCTCCTGTACATTACCACTTCACACCCTGTGATGATTATCACACTAGAGATTGCAAAGTACTACAAAATCATTGTCTCCTCAATGTTCTGTGTTACTTTTAAGAGGTTGTGCTATTTTAATTAACACAATCTAGACTCTGACATTGGAACACATTGTTACTCTGTTACTGTAATGATGTACTCAGAGGAACCAAAGACTGAGTCAGGAAAATTGCAGGGGTGGGAGAGAAGAAAGAAGGGGAAACATCGGAAAAACTGAGACAGTATGGAACACAAAATATATACATAGAGAGAATAAGCAAAAAGTGTGTGCAGAAAAATATAGGGTATAATAATTGCTGATATCTAATACAATGAGTAGTTGGATGAATACCATTCCCACCTGCCTAATTAGACTTTAGTTGTGATGCTAACATTTACTAAAATCAGTTCTTTTTCCTCAAGACTATTCTTTCCTTAACTTATGGGCACAGTAATGGTCTAGGAAATGTTTAAGTGTTGCAATGTCATCAGCTATCCCTAAATATTTATGTGAAATTTGTAATTACAGGAATTGGTAGCAATAGAGTTGTACACTATTTAGACAAATAAAATGCATTATTGGCTTTACAATTACCAATATTTTCCCTTAAACCCTATTTTCATTGTTCAGTTTTGCAAGTTTTGGAATAAAGTGTAATCATGGTTAAAACTAGATGCATTTGGTCTGAGGAGGTTGAAAATGAAAAGTTTTATATATATATCCAATATATATACATGCATATATGTTGGATATATATCAAAAATAGACACACACATATATTGTATATATATACATATGTAGTATATATACATATACAATCATATATAATATATGTACATAATTTATATGTGTGTGAGAATTAAATAAGTAACTAAGTCAAATTTTGTGCCCAACAAGTAAAAAGCAATAATTTAACATGCATGTTACCTCCTTCAAAATAGATATTAAATATTTTAAATAAAAATTTTATTTCTGAGTAGCTTTATTTTTGGCTCTTTTTATAGTAAATATTTAAAGTATTATATTAAAATATAATATAGTAAAATATATTAAAAATATTAAATATATAAAAACTCCCCCTTCATTTGAGGGGGCTTATCTTTACAAACATGTACAAACCTTTGGCCAGATTCCACTGTAAAAAAACTGGAAATAAAATTAAACAAAGGAAGAAATAACTATAAAATATTATGTATATAACATGTACTTTGACAAAAAAAGTAATACAACTATTTTTTGTATTATGATAGAAAAATGATAGAAAATAGAATATTTTAAGCTCTTGCATCCTAGGTAATATTTGAGAGAAATATATATATTCATTTAAATCTAATATATCTGGTAAGTAAAATATAGATATACTTTGTGTTATTGTACTTTGCTTCATTGTACTTCTCAGATACTGTTTTTTCACAAATGGCCGGTTTGAGGACACCCTACATGGAACAAGTCTCAGTGCCATTGTCCATCATGTCTCTCTGCCACATTTTGGTAATTCTTGCAATATTTCAAATGCTTTCATTCTTAATATATTTGTTATAGTGATCATGAAAAATATCTGTATTTAGTGTTTAAAATAAACCATGTGAACACTTAGCATTACTTTGCCCCCTCTCATCACTAGACCTACGAAGTTTATTCAAAATTATTTTTATAGGACATGTGCATCTGGATTTGAGTGTCAGGTTACATTTCTTCCTGGTGCCAAATGGCTTCATTTATTATAAAACCTGGGCTGTGCCCGGGTCCAATATCCAAATATTCAGGCTATGTAGACATGAGAAAGTCAAATGTATTATGTTTAATAGCTGATGACCAGGAACTAATAAAAAATTTTATTATTGTCAAGGTAAACAGCTATATATAGTAATTATTATTAAATTTAAAAGCAGAGAATGACTTCCAGTTATCAAATTAAGATGGAGTTTGATTTAACAAGTTTATACAGAAACATTTGAATTTGAAAGGTTTGCAATAAAATTCATATTTAAAAATGGGAAAAATATTTTTGTGTGACCATTTCTCCCAGTTTAACTTACTGAACTGAGATTCCTTGGTTCATTCTTACCTACACAGCTATCACTTAATTTTCTTTTATTGTTACCCAATTGACAACCAGAATCTCACCTTCCTTAATGGGTTTCTCCTGTTTAATTAAATGATTTAATAGTTCATGCTTAAAAGCTTCTTCTTTACCATGTTTTCATTAAAGAAACACTTCCTGTTTGTCAATTGCACCAAGGAATATGAGAAGGCACTTTTAAAAAAAGCTTCAGAGAGATATTAGGAAGAGAAATATACATCGGTGAAACACTAGAGACCAATTAAAAGGCAACGGATCAGTAAGCCCATGATTGTGTGGTATAATCAATATGCATGAGTACCAAGAGAATGAAAAATTAGGGAAAATGGGTCTGGGATGTAATGAGGTCTAATTACATTCCCTGATAATAAGCCTGACCGTCCAGTGGTGATTTTACATTTATTGTTTGAGGTTATTAGGATATGGTTTACCCATTATTCATTCCATGCAGTAAGGACATTGCTGCAAAAGGTTACCTATTGGTCTAGAGAATATTCTTAGTACTATTTCTCTCCCTGTGGTTAATAATCGATACAATTTTGAGTTTCGAGTAAATGGTTTTGTATATCCAAGTAATCATTTTTTAAATATCAAAACAGAGATCATGTAAACATGAGGTCATTATGCACATTATAGATGGAAACACGAGCCTATTTTTATCTTTTCACTTTAACTTTGAACTAGAATAACACAGATTACAAATGATATTAGAGGATGAAATCCTTTTTTTATGGGGTAAGGTGACAACAGTAAAAATTAATTACCTTAGTACCTTTTTATATTCATCAATTAAGTAATATACTTTTAGTGTAATAAGAAAACAACATGTTTAAACTAAAATTTTGACTCTACTACTTTAAAAAATAGGATTTCATGTGATCCCAAGTCTACAGAGAGGGCCACTATTAGCATGTAGTGACATTCTGCACATGAAAACATACAAAGATCATAAATGTATATTCATAATACAAGTACTGCATGTACAATTACAACTTTATCATGCATGTAAGAACATAGAGAGAATGTTCTGATTTCAAATGCTCCATCCAATTTTATTTAAAGGAACTGCTACAAGTTATTAAACAAATTTGTTTATAAAACTGATGAACACTGGTTTTTCTAGGTCTTTTCAGTAATAGCAAAGGGTTACTTGGCAATGTCTTTATACCATAGCCTTGCACATTTGTTGGGCATATTCACTAAGAGAATATACATATTCCGGGTTTGACAGAAGGAAGGCTCGCTTGAGTGTGGTTGGTAGGGTAAGTGAATGTCTTGCATGAGATGGACAGAAATTTGAACATTTCACTTAAAATGTGTCAGACACACCACATATGGTGTGTCTGAGTGCGATATTGTTATGTTACAGAATCACATGCTTATGATTTTGTTATAAAAGGTTTTGTAATAAAAGGGGCATTATTTTGCCAGACCCCTCTGTGTGTGTGTGTGTGTGTGTGTGTGTGTGTGTGTGAGTGTGCATGGTGTCTCATCTCTGTCTGCCCTGAAATAAACTTGCTTGGTTAATGATAAGGTAATTTTAGGTGTTGTTACTTGCATTTCCTCAAATATTTCTCTCTTTTATAAAGTGTATGATTTTATACTTGTATTAACAATGTTTGATGGTCTGTTTCTCCCTCCTTACCAAATATGAGTACATTTTAAGATTTTGCCTAGGTAAATAATAGTATATCATTGCTATTTTATTTTATATTATTTAGTTATGAAACTCAACATCTTTTTGAGTTCATTATCTATTTGTATTTTACTTTTTATTTGCCTATTTATATAGAGTTTTCAATATGTTAACAAATTTAACCACTTAGCTTTCATATTTTTCTTATGTCTTGTTTGTCTTTGCCTTTTTGTTAATTATTTTATTTAGAAGATATTGATTTTACATAATCAAATTTAGGAAATAGTAATTCATTTTTAGAAGTAATCTGTTTTCCCTTACAAGCTATGCTATAACTTTACTATAACTTTAAGCTGCACTATTTTCCTCTACTAATGCATTGTCATGTCAAAGATAACAAAAGACTATTCAACACATTAATAATTACTTATGTTTGCACTTTAAATATTGAAAATTGCCATAAAACTATAGTGTGTTGGTACATTAAGGTTACAGAAGGCTAGGACAAACTTATACAAATGAGAGAAACTAACTGACAATTACCGAGTTCTATGAATTAGTGATCACCAGCAAACATGATTAAAAATGAAGAAGACCATATCACAGAATTTACTTTGTTCATTTATCTTGACAAATATAGTTCAGTACCAATTCTTTGGTAATGCTTCAGGGTAGACTAGCAAATTTCTTCTAACACATTTTGTGGAAATAGTTTAATGTGAGTGATAATGAGGTCTCACTCCAGCTCTCAGCTAATGATTTGCTGCTGAGAAATGAAGGAAGACGGCTGGATATGCAAAGAGGATTATGAGGTTTGCCAGCTATGGAAATGACACAACAATTTTTACTTAATGGGAGAACTATTTTATCTTTTCAGAGTAAGATGCAATTTCATGACTGTCTGTAATTTTTAAAGCTTGTGGTTGAACTTGAGTGTCACTGTAACTGAAAATGAAATATTAATGAATGAAACACACCTAGTTGCAGTTACTAAATATACCTGTGAGTGTATAGAAAAAGTAACCTAATAAAGTATCTGTATTTATAAGGCTATCTTACAAGGCTCTATATTTAAAAACTATATAGTTTTTTTATGAAATGAACCCTTGTCTATTTGCATCTATGTGATATAAGAGTACTTGTATGAGTTTTGATACCTTATGTAAGAAAATGTAAACAAATTTTGATCCACATTAGAGTTGTAGGAAAGGCAGTTTATAAGGTACTCCAAATGGGCATTAGGACATGATGATGTGGGTGATTTTGCAACACCGTAGTTTGGTCATAAGGAAGTTTCGATGGGGGTGAAATTGGGCTGAAAGAGAATGGCGCCCAGGCTGACTAACAGTGCACTGTACCCGCAAATCAAAGGTTCTGGGAGCCGTGGTTTTCATTCATTCCCTGCACCCTCATCACACACACATTTCAAACATGTTAATCTGTTTCTTAATGAAAATGGGCTTATGTAGGAGTAAAAATTTCTTTAAATTTCCTTTTCTTCTTCTTTAAATACAGATATCCTAGATCTTATCTTTTGGGTAAGTGATACATGAATTCTTCTATTAAACTTTCTCTTTCTCTTTTCTTTTCTTTCTCTTTGTTCAGCTTTATTTTATTATTTAATTTATATATCACTTTTTAAAAATTCTCTTAGCTTTCATATTTCATGAAAGAATTCAAAGATGTATGAAACAAAGATGGATGAAGGCAATATCCCTGCCTACAACCCTTGTGAGCTCTCCACATGCAGGAGGGGCCTTACTTCCAGCTTTGCCAAGATCACATGAGTTTATTTTGTTTTCCAAATGTAATTGTAACAGCACTTGCTTTGACTTTCAGAAGTTTCCCAGTTGGAAAGATAAAGCATGTGTTCACCCCGATATTGGAACTATGGTGCCCGGAAACTTGCTTTAGCCTGATAGCCTATCAACCAGTGCTTTTACTCCTCTCTCTCACTTCAACCTCAAAAGATTTGTCCACAAGTTAGTTCAAGCAAGAGAGTTCAGAAATATTAAAATTTCAGTGATAAATGGGAAATTCCCCCCTCAGTAAGGGTTAAGAATTTGTCCTTAAAGAAGCCCCCGAACATAAAAATATCTTCCCTATTTGAATTGTTGAGATTTAATCAGGCTTATTTTAGGAAAAAAAAATAATGCTGTTAAAACATTTATTTCATTATTACAGTTTTGTTATTTTCTAATTTTCTTAAACATATTAATTGCTTGTGGAAGCATAACATTTTTGTTCATGTTTTGTTTCCATTTTTTTCCAAGTTGAAGGAAACCAGATGACAGAAAACCAGGTGGGTCACCAGGACCCATTTTTACTCTTTTTTTAATCAAAATATTTTTATCGATAAGTTCAAAAAGTGAAGATAGGTTATATAAGGCTTTTAAAAGTTTCTACTTCTGGATTAAACAGGTTACTTTTTTATTTGAGCAATATTAGATATGTGAAATAGTTTTAAAACATTTCTGATTAGATTTTTAGACATCTGCTCTTAAAAACACACACTTCAAAGAAGTTACAATGAATAAGACATCAACTGACATTAGGTGGTAGCAAGGGAGCAACACTTACTTTCAAAAGTATGTCTACTTGCTAATTATCCGTAAACACTGAAGACAGAGTTTACCTCACTGTTGCAGATTTGATCAGACTGCTTCTTAATGTGAAATGCTGTTTCCACACAACTGTCTAATACACAGAAAGAAATCGAGTATAATTTAAATCCTCCTTAGAAGGACGACTCTATCCTCCATAGTGTGTAGCTTCCTGGGTTTATGTTTCATTACTTTTCACTTGTCCAATTTTATTGGTTAAATATTGTCATGTATAATTTTGAAAGTGGGATGCATAGGGACAATAAAATCACTAAACCAAAATATAGTGTTAAAATAAACACACCCAGATCACTTTTGACTTGTACAATTAATTAGAAAGAAGAATCATAAAAGCTTTACTGAGCTTGCAAGAAGCACAAATGGGGTCATAGTTACTAGCAGCTTTGCTAGGGGTGCATTTATTTCCTAGAAAACTCAAAAGGAAACAATATGGGAAAAGTATTTGTTTACCTAACATTCCAAGGAATAAAGAAGACACAGGTACATGTCTTCTATTTTCCTCTTGGGAACATTCAAAGAAAAAAATGAATTTCACCATGTCTATTGTAAGTTTCATAAAATGAATATGGTTATAGATTTAATGACTTCATACTTTAATATAAAAATAAAAGATATTTCCTATTTTTGTAAATAAATCATTTTATTGGCTACATTATATATATTGGAAGGAGCATTTTTCTTCCTTTTCATTCATTCATTCAAGTGTCTACCAACATGTACAATGAGGTTCTGGTAGAATTTGCTGTGTGACTTTCGGTTACTGTCCTGCAGAATCTCACTGTTAATTGCTCAGCAAACTATTTGTTATTTTAGTTTTTTCAACATGGGAAAAAAGTAAACCATACTCATCTCAAAGATATGCTTGGGGAAATGAGCTTCAACAATCAGTAAAGTTATTTGACTTTTGAAACGGTAGGTAACATTTAAAATACAGTTGTCCTCACTTTGCATGGTATAGCATGTATATTTCAGTTAACACCATTTCTTTAAATAACACCTGGTCCCCAAACAACTCATTTCATATTTCAGTTACCACAGCACATTACTGTAGTTATGTAAAGTATAAACTTTGCTCCTAGTTCTTCAGTCAACAAATCACTACATACATAACAAATGGGTGTTCTGATCAGTGACCAATCCCATGATTTTTTATAGGGGAATAAATTATATATTTGGCACCCCAAAAAGTGTCTCATTGGTATAAGGATTATTTTAGGCTGATCATGTTTAAGAAACAGAAGACTCAGGACATTTTTGTTTGTCTCTCATAACTACCTAAAAGAATTTAGATATGGAGTCTGCATCAGAAAGAGATCTATTACCTAAGATAACTTCTTTTTATATCAGAAAGACTTCTCTGCATGGTATGGCAAACAGTTGTTTTCCAAACATTTGCTCATCTCATCTTTCTGTCAATGTTCTTCCCTTTCAAGCCCCAGACCCACAGCCCCTTCTCCTTTACTGGATATAACATACAGGTCTCCATCGCCTGACTGTCTGGGACCCTCATATCTGTGGGACTCAAATTAATTTTTTCCTGTTAACTAGTCTTATGTCAATTTGATTATCTGACCAGCCAAAGATCCTGGAAGGGGAAAAGAAAACTTTATTCTTCTCTTAGTCTTTCAAAGTCTGTCGGTGAGAGGCCACTGCACATTTGTTAGTGAGCTCCTGCACAAACTGCAAAACATGTAGTTTTATGTTGCCTCATATCCCACAGGTGGAGAGATACTATAAGCAAAATAATTTAATTCTTCAAGTACTGCTTCTGTCAAATAATGCTTCAGGTCACCTTGATTCTCTCTGTGACTTTAGTTAAAATGCAAACATTTCATTTTTACTGTCAAATTTAACTTTATAAATCCAGTTAATAGATTAAGAATTTATTTCAACTTTTGATGCCTATTATTATAGACAGACTTTGGACAGGCTATTGATAATAACAGAGCATGCAATTTCTTTAGATGAATTTAAAAAAAATATGACAGAGCATGCAATAGAAGTAATATGCCTATATTACTGCAAGAACATTTATTATATCAAGAAAATTACTGCAGATTTTGAATAAAACATAAATGAAGTTTTAGAGGAAATAGCTGATTATAAGAATGTAGACATAGTGGAAGTTTAGGAGACACTGGAAATGCAGGCAAGTGAGCTTAGTGGAGGTAAACTTACTGACATAAATGATGAAAGAAGACGGTTATGATGAACAAGATGATGATACCCCAGAAACATGTGGACAAAAATTTAACATTAAAGCAATTCTTGGAGATAGTTCACGTCATGGAAAAAACAAAGGATAAAATATTAAAAGTGGATCCCAACTTAGAAAGATATGTAAAAAATGCTCACTCTATTTTGTAAGTTATACAACAATGAGGCAAACACTGTTTAAACTACTATTGACATGCATTTTGTATAAAGTTGCAAAATATCATTCTCAAGGTTCTTAACATTTTAAATTATAGCTTATGAAATAAAATTTAACTTTACTATTTTTTTATTTCTGTATACATTTATAACTGACAAATTTTAAGTTTTGCCAGAAAAATTGTTAAAGGTAAAATAATAAATTTCTCACTTGCTATTAAAATTACTTTGCACTCTTTTATTTTGCACAGTCATTTTTAATTTCATACATTACTGTGCAAAGCAAAGATTTCCTGCATTTATATTATTTAAAATAAAAAAAGTAGTTGTGCCCTGACCAGTGTGGTTCAGTTGGTTGGGCATCATCTGGCAAAGTGAAAGGTTGCAGGTTTGATTCCTGGTTCGGGCATGTGTGAGAGGCAGCTGAGTGATGTTTCTCTCACACATTGATGTTCCTCTCCTCCTTTCTCCCTCCCTTCCCCCCCTCTAAAAATAAATAAAATTTTTTAAAAAGTAGTTGTGATTCAATATAAAATTTGAGTTTTTAGTTATATTTATTTTTAAAAATCTTTTTTCCTCATTCTTCTTCAAAATTCTTTATTTTTTGACAGAGAATTGGCTACACATCTCATCTTAACCACATAAAGCATATATGAATAGTATAAATTGAAACTGAGGTTTTAAAAATTCTAACCAATAAGCAATAAAATCTTGTTTGAGAAACTAAAAGCTAGTGACCTGAAGTTTGCTGATATCCAGAGAAGTAAAAGAACCAGGCATGGGCTGAGGTTTCCTAATCATCCTTAACTGATGTACCTCATTCATCCTCCAGATAGTGTCTTTCAATGTAACTGTCTGCAATTACGGAAATATTTTATCTGCATGTTGTGCAACATAGTAGATACCAGTCAATACACATTGAAACTTGGTTATGGTGACTGAGATACTGAATTTTTAATTTTATTTAATTTTAATTAATTAAAATTTTTATAGCTACATGTAGTTAGTGACCACCACACACCACAGTGCTAATATATCCTATAGAAAGAACTAATATAAATAATACTTGTTTTCTTACATGTTTAATATTATTTGTCTTTAATTTTTACTTGATAGGCTGGTCAGCTGAATATAAACTGGAATTATGCCTGCTTTTACTAAAATTGTTGCCAAACCAGAAACAGTAAGTAAAGCACTCAGGGTCTTCATACTATCTCTAACCAATTCATCTGTCTTGCCTTTACAAAACAAAAAATGTTTCATTATGGATGAGAGTGCACTACCATGAATTTAACCGAGTGGTAGTTTAATATACACAGTTTCTGAGCATATGGACTATCTTTACTGGAGCAGATCAGTACAACCTCTAACCCTTGATGGGCGTGTGTAGAGTTAGCAAATGTGATCTCAATTGCAGTCTCGAACTGCATGGAAAGGACAGTGGAATGTGTTCACGGCAATGTCCCAGAATTATGATACCTCCTGATTTTTACTGTAGTTCAGAAGGATATTTATCATCTTAAAGTTCCTTAGAATTTCAATAGAAAGGGAGATGGAATTTTGAGGAGAGACAGGAAGCGGGTAATCTGGAAGAGAGGGAAAGAGTAAATTGACTGCAGGAATAAGAAAGGATTGATGAATAGTGTTCAACTTGAAGATTCCATTATAATTTTGATTTAAGTCCTTAGAATCAACATGGATTTGTTTTCCCAGCCCTAGTCATTTGTGTGGGTCTTGGCAAAGAGGTAGGGTTGGATTACATAAACACAGTGAAGAATGAGCTATAGTCTTTTGTATTCAATCATAGCATTCATACCATATTTTTATTTTCCTGCTATTGTTAATCTCCTCTACTTTCTACTACAATAATCTATACATAGCAGAAATGATGAGAGGTGCCATTTCTTAGTGTAACAGTTTCCAAGTGTCTGTTGAGTTTTCTTTACTCAGGAATGCCTTCTATGATGCTAGGGGATGTTTCATGGTCTATTGCAGATTTGAGTCTAAGTCATGCCTTGAAGGCAACTTTGAAGGCAAGAACCCCACCACAGTTTTTCATCTCTCATCATGTGCTTTCCCATGTAAAGGTACCTTTTGTCTTTCAGCTTTCGTAGCTCAGTGAAAAGGAAGAAAGTTTATTTTATCCTCACTCCATGTGACTTACATTAATTAATGAAACATTTAATTAAAGCAATGCTTTGAGAATTCACCATGGCATTATTAAAAACAAATGTTTATTTTAAAATGATATATTCAATGTGTAGTCTGTCTTATAAATTGACTCTAGGGAAAGATCCCTTTCTTAATAACCACAGGAATAAGGCTCCGGCATAATGGTTAGAATGTTGCATTGATCTTAACTTGTGATGAAATGTGTTACATGTTATATCCAACAAATTAGACTAATTTGAAGTATATATCCAGAGTAGTTTATATTTTTGTTTGTTTGTATAACATATGTATATACTAAATAAATTTTAACCAGAACATAACACTTAAACAAAACATTTTGATTTCTCACATTTCATCATGCTACTTACAATCTTTTAACATAAAAGAAATTTGAGGGAAATTTATGTGTAGACTTTTTTGGTTAACAAGTTTCAAAAATTAAGAATTTTTGTTTTATAAGAGATTTTGAAATATTCAACATGATCAAAGTAACAAGATGTACATTTTAAATATCTTTACCTGAGAATTCTATATTAAGCAAGGAGTCTCTTTTAACTAAACAGACATTACCAAAGTTAATAATACTGTATCTTTTTAAAAATTGTAAATATACATATATCAACATTTAACCATTTTAACTATTTTAAGTGTATATTTCAGTGGCATTAAATGCATTCACATTGTTGTGTGTTTATCACCATCATCTATCTCCAGAACATTTATCTTCCAAAACTGAAACCTTGTACCATTTAAACAATAACTCTTCATTCTTCCTCCCTTTCTCCCCAGAACCTGGAAAGCACCAGTCTGTTTTTCTCTCTATGGATTTGAATACTCTAAGTACCTCATATAAGTGGAATTATACAGCATTTGTCCTTTTGTGCCTGGCTTATTTCATTTAGCATAATGTCCTTAAGTAGCATGTGTAAGAACACTTAGGTTACTTTCACTTTTTGGCTATTGTGAATAATGATGCTATGAATGTGGGTATATAAATATCTGTTCAATTCCCTGCTTTAAATTCTTTTAACTATATACTCGGAACTGGAATTGTTGGATCAAATAATTCTGTTTAATTTTATGAGGAATCATCAACCATTTTTATAGCAGCTGCACTAGTTCACATTCCAATTTCTCCATATCCTGACCAACAATTGATATTTTCCCTCATTAACATCTTAATCGGTGTAAAATGTACCTCATTGTGGTTTTGATTTGTATTTCCATAATTAGTGATGCTGGTCATCTTTTCACATGCATATTGACCATTTGTGTGTTTATCTGTAGGTCTGTCCAGAAAAAGTCCAGCCATCATTAATATAACAAGAACAGTTTGTGTGACATTAATGTGACTTGGCAGCTAAGAGAGTGGACTGGAATGTGCATGGGTGAACAATGACAAATTCACGGTACTAGTCACTAGGGGGCGGTAGATGCTGTTGAGTTAGCATGTGTACTGTGTGGCCATTGCATAAAATATGACTAAACAAATAGAACAACAAATCTCCATTCAATTTTGTGTTAAGTTTGAACATTCTTCTGAGAAAACTCTTTGGATGATTCAGAAAGCCACAGGTATGGGCAACTGGTGATTGGCAGCTTCATCACTATAAGGCCCCGCTCATGTATCATGTCTTGTGAAGAGATTTTTGGAGAAACATCGAATCACCCAGGTGACTCAGCCCCTCAACCCAGATTTGGTGCCCTGTGACTTCTGGCTTTTCCCAAAACTAAAGTCACCTTTGAAAGGGAAGAGATTTCAGACCGGTGATGAGATTCAGGAAAATATGAAGGGGCAGCTGATGGCGATTGGGAGAACTGTGAGGTCCCAAGGTGCCTACTTTGAAGAGGACTGAGGTGTCATTGTTCTATGTACATTTATTTTATCTTGTATCTTCTTCAATAAATGTCTCTATTTTTCATAGTAGATAGCTGGATAATTTCTGGACAGAATATAATGGATATAAAATTTTTTGGAGAAATGCCTAATCAATCCATTGCCCATTTTACATCATATTTTGTGAGTTTTGATTCCTTATATATATCCTAGATATTAATTCCTTGTTTGATGCATAATTTGAGAATATTTTCTAAGATTCTGTGGATTGCCTTTTCACTCCGTTGATAATGTCTTTTAATGCACAGAGGTTTCTTTTAAAAAATAACATATTTTGAAAGTTTTTTTAACATTGAAAATGATTTAAAAATCAAGTTTAAAGCTTGCTATAGCTCTGGTATTGCTCTGCATTATTAGAGTTAAGAAGTTATGTTAGATTAGGTGAATTTAAACAAAAATGATACAAGTCTGTGCTTTATCACTACTGGTCCTGTGAGGACAATAGCTTCATCGAATTTTGTCATTAAAATAAAAATACTTGCAAATTAAATATGTTTGGAGCATGCTGTTTGTTGTTTTTAATGGGACTATATTAAAGTAAGAATAGAAAAATAAATGAATTAAAAGTGCAGTAGATGAAATAATTTGTGACTCTTCACAATGCAATATTTTTTCTTTAGTATAAGCACCAATAATAATCAAAGATTGAAATCAAAATGTCAAATAAAATTTATGGGACTTTAACTGTTTTCCACCCCAGGACATTTATACTTGATCCTCTGACAGGAACACTGTTCTTGCATAGCCTTGCCTACTTATTCAGACTTGGCCTTCAGAACTTAGATCCAACATCATCTTTTACAAAGATCTCTACTTATCTAGCTGAATAGAAAAGCCCCACTTCCATCTTGGATCACTCTTTACCTCAATAAGATCCCAACTAGCTTTACTTAGCAGCACTGCACTCACAATTGCCTGAAGTTACAATTGCATGTGTTGACTCAGCCATCATCTCCGATTCATACTTCCACTAAGTGACCCTTCCTGAAGGACCTTGCCTGTATTGTGTTCCTGGATCGTCAGTACCTAGAATAGCAGGTAATGAATAAAATATTTACAGAGAAATGAAGTGATTTTTATGCTAAGGTTTCTAATGAAATCATGCTTTTTCCTCAAATTATTGAAGTTATATGAGTTTTTCATTAATTACCCAATCTGATAGGAAGCTTGATTATACATGGCCCCTTTTTATGAGAGCTATTTATGAGCATATTCATTGGTAATTATGGGAAGTACATTGTCCATGTCTTATCTTTCAGGTGAATGGATATCTTGCAATTAGTTCTATCTCAGAGTCCAGGCAAAATATTTGCTATCTTTACTTTCATTTAGATCTCTTGTCCACAGAAAATGTATCCTCCCTCTGATATTGGGAAAAAACATCTTGTAATTTCCCAAGCTTTCAAGAGCACTTTCTCCATCCTAGTTTCTTAACTCAGAAACACTCAGCAGTAAATCAGTCTCGATTTCTAAGAACTGTGTATGAAACATAAATGAGACATTTAATTGCATGGTAGCATTTTACGAAATCTATGCAGTACTATTTTTAACATTACTTGGAAACCTTGTGATTTAGGGAAATTAGGTATTAATTTGAATTCTTTTTTTCAAGTCTCTTAAGAGTTACACATATATTAATAATTAGCCTTTTTGAATAACATTATTATAGAAAGCTGCTGCTTTTAATACATCCCACAGCATATCAGTTTAAGGGAAAACTCTGGCTGCTGTTATTCATCTGCTTAGACATTATTAAGATCTTTTTTCAATTTCTTGTTAAGAAACACCTCAGGTTCTTCTTTTCTTTAAGCACTGTTTCATTTTAGCAGAATGATACATTGGAAACAATCTTACCCAGCTTGAAGTACTAAATACCAGAGTGATTATTGAACGATGGAGTGTTTCCATTACTTTTTGTCTTGCAGATGGTTTTTTGTATCATTAATTTTTTAGTGCCGACAGAGTATTGCAATATTCTAAAGTGCAACCCCTTTCCCAGTGAGTCTCATAAATCTCATGGCCACTGTAGTAGGAAAGCAAGGGGTTTTATAATTGCAGATATTTCTGCTCCAAAGACAAATATCTTTCACAGGATCTATTTTCACTGTTGTGATTATATAAAGGGGACATTTCAGGAAAAAAAATTATGTTATAGTATGGTTGGCTCTGGATAAGAAGTCTGCAAATGCTGCTTCTAATTGAACCTGCATCACCAGCTTGCCACGTGAACTTTGACATACCAATGTCTTCCAGTGGAGATTCACATTTAAAAGTAGATATTTTGCTAATAACACTTTCTAATTTATATGATGATAATAGAAAACAAAGTATTTTCCATAAAAGAAAATCATGACTTTCTAAAAAGACTCATCCAGATATTGATATTTCTTACTGAAGTTAGGACAATCTTATCTAGTTTCCTAAAAATTCTTTTTAAAAAGATAATTGAGAGGAGAGAGTAATTATCAAGTTAGCACGGGAATTTAGGGCTTCTCAGAATTAGGTGTCCTGAGTTGATAATAATTTGGACATTGAACATGAGAAGCAGTAGTTTGATGTACCCCAAATATTGATGCCTAGAGATTGAAAAACCATTTTCTACTACAAATAAAAGCTTTCACAAATAAAAATTAACATTCTTGGAAGTATCCTGGAAAAGTAGCCTCAGGATGATCTACCAAGAATGATTAATAATAGCTAATAATATTGCCAACTTACTATACACGTATTTCCAAGTACAAGAGACAATAGCTGCTGGCAGTGCCAGCAGCAGTTACGTGTCCATGACCATTTTTGTGGGGCCTGGAATCACCCATGCAGGTACTCTGTCAGCAGACAATATTCAGTGAGATCTTGATACAAGTATGAAAACAGACAACAAGCACATAATTTACTAGTTAATCTTTCCTGGATAAAAAAATTACATAATTTAATTCACAAATCATATTTAGTTCTCCATTCTTTAATTCAGAACAGAAAATTCATGTTTAATAAATGTATTTTATTGAAGTAAAATGGATCTCATACCTGCTTTGATTAAAATAGACTAAAATATTTGAGATACTACATATTTTTAAAAGCTCATAATTTTGTTTGCAAAACTATCATGCAAAAATTATTTGAGATATACTTTAAAAATATTTATGAACTGCATTAAATTAGATACGTGTATTTTAAATTCTATACATTAACCCTTTAAATTTTGCAAATTATTTTATTTCAGATTTATTTTCATCACTAACAAAATTTTATTCACTATTTAGAGTATATTTACTGTAAGTGGTGATATTTAAATGCTTTACCTTTTCTTACCCCTTTTAGGTGGACATTGAATAACAGACATTTGCAGCGAAAATGATTTCACTACACTATTATTAAGGACTTCAAAATATAAATCTATTAGATATTTTCATAAGAATTTAAACTTTTGATATTATAAGAACCTATCAGAATTGTGAGTAGAGTAGGCTGCTATAGAGGAATAGATTTTTAATTATAAAATAATATAAAGTACTCATGAATAAATAGAAAAATGCCTGAACAACATAAAAATAACATAAATTTGCCAGAAAAGCATAACAGCATGAAAAACCATATCTGCACAGCAGTTATGAAACTGTCACTTTTACCATTTCTTTTATTAACAATACTTTGGTACTATTACCTTAGGTAGGTATTATGTCAGTTGTTAATTTTCTCTTTTAAAAATGTGTTCAAACTAATAAATTAATTAAACTTTAAATACTGTCATTACATTAAACATACATAATTCCCTAAACTAACTTGAAACCTTGCTCTTCTTGAGTTATATTTTTTGCCTATAAATGAAATATTTTCATCACACTGTGCCAACATGCAGAAAGAAAAATCATATATAGTAGACTTTCTGATAACTATTTTAACAATTATTATTTTTAGAATCCTTAGATCAAATTTATCTTTTTAAATAAGTTTATTTTTATATATAATATTTGCAGCTATAAAAGGATAAAGAACTTTATATATAATTTTTGTGAGTTGTCTATTTTATTTAATCTTTATTTTGTTTTTTTCCATTACTCTTCAGTCCCCTTATGCCTCCCTCCCCTTAGCAATCACCACACTTTTGTCCATATCCATGAGTCCATTTTCCTTTTTGCTTAACTCCTCCACCCCTAACCCACCCCCCACTAGCTCTCATCTGCTCTCCATCTATGAGTCTGTTCCCATTTTCTGTGTTAGTTCAGTTTCTTTATTAGATTCTACATATTAGTAAAATCATATGGTATTTGTCTTTTCCTGACTGGCTCATTTCACTTAGCATAATGGTTTCCAGGTCCATCTATACTATTGCATAGGATCAAATTTTCTTCCTTTTCATAACTGAGTAGTATTCCATTGGGTAAATGTCCCATAGTTGTTTTATCCATTCATCTGTTGATGGAGACTTTGGCTGCTTCTGTATCTTGGTGACTGTAAATAATGCTGCAATGAACATAGATGTGCTTATGTTCTTTTGAATTAGTGTTTTACATTCCTTCAGATATATTACCAGAAGTGGAATTGCTGGGTCAAAAGGCAGATCCATATAGCTTTCCACCGTGGCTACAACAGTCTGCATTCCCACCAACAGTGCAAAAGGGTTTTCCTTTTCTCCACATCCTCACCAGCACTTGCTGTTTGTTGCCTTATTGATGATAGTCATTCTGACAGGTGTGGGATGGTATCTCATTGTGGTTTTAATTTGCATTTCTCTGAAGACTAGTGACATTGAGCATCTTTTCATATGTCTATTAACCATCTTTATGTCCTCTCTGGAGAAGTATTTATTCAGGTCCTTTGCCCATTCTTTAATTGGGATGTTGGTTTTTATAATGTTGAGTTTTGTAAGTACTTTTAAATTTTGGATATGGACCCCTTATAAGATGTATCAGTAAATATGTTTTCCCATTCTGTGGGTTGTCTTTTTATTTTGTTGATGAATTCCTTTGCTATGCAAAAGCTGTTTAGTTTGATGTAGTCCCAATTATTTATTATTTTTCTTTCATTGCTCTTGCCTGGGGAGATATATCCCATAAAATACTGCTACAAGCATGCCCAGCTTGTGTTGCTCAGTGGACTGAGTACTGGCCTGTGAACCAAAGTGTTTCTGGTTCAATTCCCAGTCAGGGCACGTGCCTGGGTTGCAGATCAGGTCCCCAGCTGGAGGTGTGTGAAAGGCAACCATACATGTATGTTTTCCTCTCTTTCTCCCTCCCTTCTCCTCTCCAAAAATAAAAAAGTAAAATCTTAAAAAATATATTGCTATGAGAAATGTACAAGATCTTATTGCCTATATTTTCTTCTAGTATTGTTATGGTTTGGGTCTAACATTTAAGTCTTCGATTCATTTTGAATTTATTTTTGTGCATGGTGTAAGAAAGTGGTCTAGTTTCATTTTTCTGCATTCATCTGACCAATTTTCCCAACACCATTTGTTGAATGAACTATCTTTAGGTCATTGCATATGCTTGCTTCCTATGTTGAGTATCAATCAACTGTAAAGGTGTGAGTTTATTTCTGGGCTCTCTATTCTGTGCCATTGATCTATGTGTCAGTTTTTTATGTCAGTACTATGCTGTTTGGGTTACTGTGGCCTCATAGTAAGTTTCATATTAGGTAGCATGGTTCCTCCAACTTTTATCTTCTTTCTCAGGATTGCTGTTGCTATTCAGGGCCTTTTGTGGTTCCATATAAATATTTGAAATATTTGTTCTAGTTCTGTGAAATATGTCATTGGTATCTTGATAGGAATTGCATTAAATTTATAGATTGCTTTAGGTAATATGGACATTTTAATGATGTTAATTCTTCCTACCCATGAACACAGTATGTGCTTCCACTTATTTGTATCTTCTTCAGTGTCTTTCTTCAGTGCTTTATAATTTTCTAAGCACATTTCTTTTATGTATTTGATTAGGTTTATTCCTATGTATTTTATTCTTTTTGAAGCAATTGTGAATGGGATTTTTTTCTTGATTTCCCTTTCTGTTAGTCTGTTATTGTCATATAAAAATGCAACTAATTTCTGGATATTAATTTTGTATCCTGCTGCTTTGCTGAATTCATTTATCAGTTCTAGTAGTTTCTTGGAGGAATTTTTGGAGTTTTCTATGTACAATATCACATCATTTGTGGATAAAGACCGTTTTACTTCTTCCTTTCTAACACAGATGCCTTTTATTTCTTCTTGTCTGATTGCTGTGGCTGGGATTTCCAGGACTATGTTGAATTAGAAAGGTGAAAGGGAACATCCTTATCTTGTTCCTGATCTTAAGGAAAAGGTTCGTAGTTTTTACCCATTGAATATGATGCTGGCAGTGGGTTTGTCATATATGATTTTGATTATCTTGAGGTATATTCCCTCTATGCCCACTTTGCTAGGATTTTTTATCATAAATGGGTGCTGAATTTTATTAAATAATTTTTCTGCACCCATTGATATGATCATGTGGCTTTTATGCTTCCTTTTGTTTATGTGGTGGATCACAATTTACTGATTTACAAATGTTGTATCAACCTTGCATTCCCAGAATAAATCCCACTTGATCAACTCACCTTATGAATCTAGCATCATCTTAATTCCAAAACCAGATAAAGACACTAGAAAGAAAGAAAATTACAAGTCAGGATCTCTGATGAAGATTGATGGTAAAATCCTTAACAAAATGTTAGCAAGACAAATACAGCAATATATTATATAACTTCTAAATTCAAAATAAACAACATAAATAGATGTTTTTGATAAAATTCTAAGGTTATATATTTTACTTTATTATTAAAATATTCCCTTTATCATGTATGTATATATATTTATTTATACATATATCCATTAAACAGGTGATCTTTTTGGTCACTTGTTCAATATTCAAGATACTATATAATCACTGAAAGTTTATGCACTGGCTGGTGTGGCTCAGTGGATTGAGCACTGACCTGTGAACTGAAGGATCACTGGTTCAATTCCCAGTCAGGGTATATTCCTGGTTGCAGGCCACTTCCCTAGTGGGGGTTGCATGAGAGGAAACCACAGTTTGATGTTTCTGTTTCTTTCTTCCTCTCTTTCCCTGTGTCTAAAACTAAATAAATAATACCTTTTTAAAAAAAGTTTTAACAAATTTAGTATACAAGCTATTAAATTAAAAAAATAAAATCTACAATGAATTTTGAGACTTATCTTTCTTTATGCTAAAAACCAAAAAGATACTTTTTGTATCTTTCTTTCCTATTACTTTTTAAGAATGACAAATAAAATAATAATTGATTGCACCTTTTTTTACAAGAGAAAAATTTGAAGCTGTAATATGAATAGCTTCAAACTACATACATTGAGCTAATCATATATAATGTGTTATTTGTGCTCAATTTTGGCATCAGTGGATAATAAATGGTAACTGAGAATTTTTCCCAATATTTACCATAACTCTTCCACCAAAAAAATACTAGAGTCAGTGATCATCAAATTTTAAATTACTAATATTATAACTCTGTCATTTGTTACTTACCTTTTCTGTTTTTGATATTAGAGGTACAGATAATAATCTCAAGGTGGATTATTGTGCAAACAGTTAGACTAGAACAGAAATCCTTGAACCTGACCAAGATAACATTCAGTTGGTAAACATTACTGGAAATCTTTTACTTTTTAAAGCTTTAGGCTGCCAAATTAGTTATTGTGTCATAAAAAATCATTGGTATATAATGAAAAAATATACAAAAGAAGTAAGCTAGCCATGTATAATGGAAAGTGTTTTTACCTGTTTTATAAGCACTGATGTATGAAGTGGAAAAATTTTTTCTTTGGCACACTTAGTCTCGCTGCTCTGTACCCATGAACATCCAGTTCTTATAACATTCTGCCCCACCCTCTTCTACCAAATCTGTTCTTCTTAAAATATACTTTCATCCTATCATCAGCTGCCATGTTGGCAAACTCTATGGGCACTTCCTTGTCCTTGTATTATTCAACATGTCAACACACATGGCCACTCCTTTCTTGAACAATTTGCAATCTTAGATTTCACAAAATATGGACTTGATTTTCCTTGAATGTCACTGGAACTTCAACAATTGCCTTTTCTGAATCCTTCTGTTAGACTGCCTTTAAAGTTTAACAGTTTGTTTTTTAACTTTTCCTGTCCCTCCATTATTTCCATGTGATCATGGCTGTAAATATTATCTATATTTAGCTGACTCAATTATCTACATCCATCTCTATGCCTACTTTGAGGTTCAGACTCAAATATCCACCTCTCTTCTGCACATCTCATTTGAATAATAGTCACCACAAGTTTAACATTTGGAACATAGGACACTTGATTTAGCACTTTGATACCCCAAACTTGTAAGAATGTCCGGCTGCTGGTCTTCCCCATCATGGTAAACGAAACTATTTAGAAGAGCAGGTAAAAAACCTGAGTGTGGACTTTTGATTATTCTTCCTCTTTCCCTGAAACCCCTGATTAATCAAATCCTGACTTGATTTCCAAAATATATCTTAACTATATATGTTCTTTTTTGCCACTGTCAACCCCTTGTTCCATCATAAATAGATAGATAGATGGATGGATCTGAAATTTCCACCTTAAACTTACACCACTCCATACTTGCCCTGTATAATCCATCCTTAAAAGAACAGACAGGATAATCTTTTTAAAGAAAAATTTAATCAAATCACTCTGTTACTTCAAAACATTCTCTTCTATTTAGAATAAAATCCAGACTCTTAACCATGGTTTATAATGTCCTGAAAATCTAGCTCTTGAATATCTATTTAATATTTAATATTATCTTCTAAACGTCTTTATCAACCTGCCACACTGGCTTTCTGTTCCTTGAATGGACTAAACTTATTTTTATTTCAGTGTTTTTACACTTATTGTTCTTTCCACCTGGAAATTCCACCTGAATAATTCTCTTATTCAGACATCTCTGACTTCAATTTTCAGTCCAATTTCACTGTCTCAGAGAGGCTCTGCCTGATCCACCTATGTTGGCTCCAGTCTCACTCCATATCCTTCATGAGTGAAGGGACCTTGTGAGTGCAGCTCCTTTTGTTTAGGATGGTGTCTGGCAGTAAAGTGGTAAATTGATTCAATAAAGACATATGTTAAATGAAAGCTCTGAAATAGTATTAGGAATGTATTGACAATGAAGTATAAATAACTGACTAAATAAACATTTCTAAACTATTGTTAAACTCTAGACTTAGAAAATAAAGCTTAATGAAAATACTCTTAAGAGAAATTTGAGACATCCTACATCAGACGGTGGCAGGATTTGAGGGGAAGCTCCTTGGTCTTGCTGCTGTGTCAGATGACACCTGTAAGTCATTCCTTCTAAGATTCCCTACAAAGGTATCCAAGGAAATTGCATGTGCATTTTTCATTTTCATTTCTGTTTTCTTCACTTTAATTCATTATATTAGAATAAAAATATCACATCAAAGGCTATATTATAACGCAAAAACTAATTTAGATATATTTGCATCTCTATGATTTATTAGCATACTTTAAGTACACAGTATTCAAATATGGAAGAGCAAATAGTTAACCATGAATTGTAGAGTTATAATTCAAAATCAAGGCACAAAACCATGGGTCATATCCTACTATATATGTTAATATGAAACTCTTTTCACAGTTAGAGAAATTCTACTTGAAAACTGAGAAGACAGGTTGTGAATTAGCTATCATAAAATGCACTGTTCTATGAACACCATATTGAATTAATAAAAGAAATATGAGTCAGGCTAATGAGAAAGGAAGGTAGATTTTTTTGGTTAAGTAAAAGAGTCTACCGCCATCATTTTTTTTAATTAGAAATGAATGTCGTAATTTTCTTTGAGATACAATAATTGTTTAATTTTTTTTTACTCAAATGAGTAAAGCCTGTACAGATAAAATGTTTAATTTGGTGATGTTACAAGGAGGCAGACGGGCAAGGTATTTACTGTTTTAATTATCATGCTAATGTCACGTAAACAATACTGTAAAACTTGGCTTTCCATTTTCATTTTAGAGTCTGTGAATTGGCATGAGTTAAAGGATAATCTGATCCAGTCTCCTTATTTTACGTATGAGTATATTGAGTCTGAAATAAGTTAAATGGCAAGTGGAGAGAACTTGGAATATGACTACCTAGCTCTAATGTCAGCTATAACATTTATAACATTTACTAGCTGTGTGTCCTTTCCCAAATCATTTAACCTCTGCAATCCTGTTTCCTCATCTTAAAATGGAGAAAAACATTTACCTTCCAGATAATTTTGCAAAAAAAAATTAAGTGATATACAGAAAATGTATGTAATATATTTGAATACTGTTTTTAAACAATAAAATGCAATTTTTTTGTTATCTTTCCATCTCTACCCCTAATCAGCTGTATGAACCACAGAATGTGAAGCAAACTTTTTGAGACTCAGGTTAACTAATTGACATGTTTATTGATTTATTGGTATACTACCATGTTAACACTAACTTTTATTTTATTAAACCTTGAGATAATCATTTATTTTTTGCTAGATGACAATGTCACATGTTTAAGATTTAGGTTAATGACCTAATGGATGTTAAAAACGGAAGCATTTTAAAAGTAAAGAACCATAGTCAATATAATTGTTACTGTTAACAGACACAGTGAAGGCGGAAGTAAAACTAATATTCTAGATGAGCCTGGCAAGAAAGTAGTCGCTGTACTATACGGTCATTTACTCTGAAGGTAGACTATTGCTAAGTTTTACTCGTTATCAAAAGAACATTAAAACTATTTGATTTCTATTATTTGTCTATCACTTTACATACAGAAGCTTAAGGAATGGAGCCAACCATATAATTTCTCACTCAACTACACTATTTACTCAGTTCATGTGATTTAATCATAACATACATCATCAATAAACAGAAACTCAGCACCTCCCAAGAAGAGAACTGTGTTAGGCTCTGAAGTGGGATCAAACCAAATGTAGCATATAGCCTCAAGGACCTTGTGACCAGCGCTGCAGAATATCACTGCTATGGTTATTTTGTTTTAATGTTGAGATTATACTGTGCTCCCTTCAGGAGACAAAATCTGAGTGGTGACTTAGATTTCTGTACCCATAGTATATAAAAATAAAATACATGTTCTTCTTAGGGATAAAAAGGAAATCAAATTTTCTATAGATTATTCAAGTAAATGTAAGAGGTAACTTTCTGAACTATCAAGATTATACTACTGGAATTAATTTCTGTTCCATTTTAACTGTTGATTTATCAATCAATACATTTTAACTGTTTATTTATCAATCAACACATTGATGTACCCAGTACTCCCAAATGGGGAAGTTTAAAGAAAAGAATAAAAGATTAAGAGGTCAAGAGTTTTAAAGGCAAATGAGTTAATAGCGTTTCAGGAAGATCAAAATAATTGAAATAAGTAGGAAAAATAAAATTTGGGAGCAATTATTTAATCTTGTTAGATCATAATCATTTGGGCATCATGGCTCAAAAAGAGTGAAAATAACAAAATTCATCTGTTTTTGTTCATTTTTCTGAAATTGTTTTATTTGTTTATTCAAAAGGATTTTTTTAAACCAGATCTTGAAATTAAAGATACAGATTGGATGATAATTTGGTTATAGAATAATGTTTGCTACACATTTGTATATTCTATCTTACTAAGGAATTTTGATGTAATACTTTAACATTTTTTATTGGTAATGGCTTTTTCTCCTTCCTCCATAAATTCCACATAAAATTTAGAATTGGAAGTTTCCACATTCAATGGAAAATATAAGACACTTACATTTTCATTTTAATGACTGCTGAGTAGTTTGCATTTTTTCTTCTTATTGTTTGTTTTTTCTTGTGCTCGTTATTTTTCTCTATGAATCAGTTATTTTAAACTTAAAATGTATTCACTTTAGAATGTTTACTGCAGTTACCCTTTTCAAATTTGTCTGCAGTGCTATTTTCTTTCTCTTTTTTTTCTTTGACGTGTTTGAGATGAAGCTCCTGCACACTGAGTGGAGTTGAGAGTTGTTACCCCCCAAAGCTGAGTTCTTCCCATGGGCTTATGTATGTGCATATACACGCTCATGTGTGTGTACGTAGGAAATCTAATGGAAGCTACAAGAGAGAATACAAACATAAATTGTATTTCTTTATAGGAGTTGCAAAATTGGAAATTGAAATTTCTAAAAAAAAGTGCATTTACAATAGCACCAAAAATAGAAAATAATTAAAGATAAATATTCAATAGAACAAAGTACATGCAAGACAGACAAAAACTACAAAACATTGCCAAGGGAAATTAAATGTGAAAAAAACAGCAAGAGATATAGTGTCTTCATGAGTTGAAAGACTCAATATTAAGATGCCAACTTTAACAAAATTTCATCTCTAGAGTCAACACAATTCTGCTTAAAATTCCTGTGGGACTTTGTGAAAATTGACAAACTGATTCTAAAATTGCATTTGAAAGTGCCAAAGGTATAGAATTGTTAAAGCTACTATGAATAAGAAAAGTGATGTTGAAATGCTAGCACTACAATGGTTTGAACACTTACTGTGAAGCTAATTCTAATGACAATGTGGAGCTGGCATGACGTTAGGCAAATACATCATTGTAACAGAATACAAGGACAATTGATTTCCTATAAAGCAAAGATGTAAAAGGCATTGCAGTAGAAAAGGGAATGATCTCTAAATAAATGACCCTGGAACAATTACTTATAGATATATAAAATAAAAGAGGATTTAGAGGCATCCTGTGTACTCTTAAATAAAAAACATTATACAAAATTGATCACAGAGTAAATGTAAAATCTAAAACTATAAGTTTTCTTAAATAAAACTGTTGAGAAAATCTTCATGAATATTTAAAATTTCCTTAGCATAATCTATTAAAAGTATGATTTAAAAATCAACTTGTTAAGTAAGGTTCATCAAAATTAAAAACTCTACTCTCTGAAAAATATTGCTAACAGAGTGAAAAGACAAACCACAGATGAGGAGAAAATTTTTGCATGTATCTGATAGAGAACTTGTGTCTAGAATGTGAAATAATAGGATACCAACACACTCATTTTTAATAAATGGGCAACGATTCGGACAGACAAAATAAAGACAAATGGGTGGTAAATAAGCCTAAGAGAAAATGCTTCACAGTATTAGTAATTAGGAAAATGTGAGCTAAAACCACATGTGATACCACTATACACCCAATAGAATGCCTAAAGCTAACTGGCCCAAATGTGGAGTTACTGGAACCCTCATGTACTTCTGTTAGCAATTTAAAATGGTATCACACTTTTGGGAAAAAAGGTTGAAAATTTCTGAGAATATTTAACATATACCTACCATACAATCTGGATTTTTACTCTTAATTTTAACAAAAGACATGAAAATATATGTCTATACTAAATTGGTACAGGCCCAAACTGAAAGTAACCCAAATGACCTTTAACAAGTGAGAATTATGTAGTATCTATATGGTGGAATGCTATTCAGCAATAAAACAATTAATATTGATACACATATTAATAAATAAACTACAAAATAATTATGCTGAGTGAAAGAAGCTAGAAAAATAATACAGGCTGTATGACTACATTCATATAAAATTCTAAAAAACAATACAAACAAATTAATTGTAACAAGAAAAGAAATCAGTATTTGCCAAGGGATTCAGGCAGTTGGAGTGAGGGTTTTGGGATGGAGGAATTCCAAAGAGGCTTGAGAAAATACTTAGAGGTGGCTGATATTTTCACTATACTGAATCATTGTAATAATGATTTCACAGATACATGCACATGTCAAAACATAAAATTATACATTTTATATAGAGTTTATTATATGGCAATTATAATAAAGCTATTAAAATCAAGTAGAAAAATTAGATATTAAGGCAGCATGATATAAAATTGCAGAAAGCAATTAAAATTCATAGTATAATTGATGCATGTATTTTAAATATTTTTGCAGTGTTTTAGTACGGACCAGTGTTTAAAAATTCCTACTTGTATATCCTTACTAATTGTCTTCCTCTCTCACTCCACCATGCTAATTTATAGCTTAACATTTCCAATGGAAGACACATACTACTTTGAGTCACAGTCATTGCAGTTAGAAATGTCACCCTCCTAGCAAGACAGAATTCTGCCTTCTATTAGTATAGTTCTGTTCTGTTCCATTAGTACAGTTCTGTTTTGTTCCATTAGTACAGATCTGTTCTTCTAAACCTCAAGATTAATTACATTGCTTTTTCATAAAAATGTCTGAAAATAGGTGAAGAAGCCTATCATATACCTCAGAAACCATCCCTTCTATGGTAAAAATGTATCCAGTTTGTTCTGTCATTTTTGAGATGATATTATTCTATTTCATTCATTTCACTCAGGATTTCCCTTGAGTTTGTTAGTGTCACTCTCGAAGTATGGAATCCAAAACTGGAAGCAATAATTTGGGTTTAATATGATCAGCACAGAGCACTAGGAGAGTATAATTTCCTTTGTTCTGAGTCATGTAACAGCCTAAAATTGGATTACCTTTCTTAGCAAGTGTCATATGTCAGTTCCCATTGAACTTGAAGCTAAATAAAACTTCACATTTTTATTTTTCAGCAGAACTGCTATAAATCTTGTTTTTCTACATTTTATTTATATAAAACCAAGTGCTAGAACCTAAATGTAGAAATTTATATTTGCTGCTGTGAAATTACATCTTGTCTTATGCTTCACATTTCTGACTATTGAGATCATTTTGAATCCAATCTTTCCATCAACTCTATTTATAGTTTCTCTTGGCTTTAGGTAATTCACAAATCTTACACATAACATTTCTTTTCATGTGATTTCCTTCAGCCTTATATTCCCCTCTAGCTACAAATTTACCTTTCACCTTCACTTCACAATTACAGTAGACATGTTATTTACTGCCCAATCTACCTTTCTTTAAGAAATAAGTTCTTCCCTTCTATCAAACTGGAATTTTTAGCAAATTGCTCCCCCTCCACTCAGGAAAATATGATCTACACTGTCCTGGTCAATATGAATACTCCCTTTTCAAAGTTACAGTGATTCATGAACAAGCACATTACCCACCCTGGCACAATCGAAATCTTCTGTAAGTTTCACACAAACCAAATGTATAATTCACTTTCTTGCCATCAAGGTGATGTCACAAAAACTGGGAAAATGTGATCGTCCTATTTAGCAGAAAGAGGAAAATCTGTAGGGATTAGGATATCATGGAACCATTTCATAGTTAAAGGTGGCTGGAGGGAGAAAGAGCTGAAAACTTGGATCCAACTGTAAATGAGTCAGGTCATTCCTAATCCTCATAATGTTAACTAATTATTCCTGTTTTTATTATAAACCACTTTGAGATAAATGCTGTATAGATTTACTTTTCATTGTTAATAATTAATAATAAGAGTAATCTATTTATTACAGAAATATTACAAAGTATGGAAGAGCCAAATTTATATATTCAGATATAAAATACTATATTATAGATGGAGATGTCTTCAAAATATTTCTAATCCCAACAGGCCCTACATGTACAAGTAATTTTGGTTCATTAACCCTACTCTATGGAGGGCCCAATGCATACCAGATGCAGCCGACACTGTCAGTGGGTAGCACTGCTCTCCTAGAACTTCTAATTCTAGGTCAGCTTTTACTGCAGCACACATTGAATACATATTTTTGTAGTCCATTGCCCAAGTAATCTCTCCCTCTGTCCCTTCCTTCTTTTTTCCTAAAATAAATAAATAAAAATAAAAAAATACTTAAAACACATCATTTCCTAATTACTTCACTGCTCTTTACTATCTACTGGGCCCTTGAGGTGATCAAGATCTGTATGATGGGAATACTATACAGTGAAAAGCTATTGTGCACTTCTACCTCGTAATGTCAGTGACTTCATAACAGATGAAAATAGACATTGTGGGAATATTTACACCATAGACATTGGCAAACACTACAAATCAATCATCCTTCTCACCAATTTGGCTAAGAATAGTTTATCAGCACACTAAGGGGCAGAGCAATAGAAATATAAAGTACTAAATGCTATTATGCACCACTTGGTCCTCATGTTTTAAAAAATTAATTTTTTTAACTCTCACAATAACACCATGTGGTAGGAACTCTTTTCATTTTCATTATAAAGATGAAAACACTAAGGTGCAAAAAAGGTAAATAACTCCTCTGAAGTAGCACAACTAGTAAGTTGCAAAATGACAGCGTAGAAAAGTGTCACCTTTGTCATATCATTACCCAAGAACATTTACAATTCATGAGCCAAGAATGGTATCTTGCATTTTTAAAGGGTTGGACAAAGATTTCTCCAGTTTGGATATTTAAAAAAAAGTTCACCTCTGACAGAGCCAACTTATGAAAAGCTTTTACTGCCTTCATTCTTTAGCTTTAACACTCTTAAAGGAACAAACAAAAGTCCCTTTACTAATTACCTTTAGCTCCTAAAATAACAATCCAGTAACAATTTAAAGCTTTGATATCAGTGATATTTTCAATACGTTGTCATGACATTTGCTTGTTAGCATGTGCTTGTTATTCGACGTTCATTTTAAATGTACAGTTTGTTGCCTTTTTCCAATCTGAAATCTTCATGGAGTTAATTGTTCAAATGTACCATTTCTTTAAATATTTTCCATTTTCCAATTTTTTCTCACTTAGGTTATTCAGAATTACATAGTCAGATTTGGGGGGTTCATAAAAGTTGTATGACATTTGGATCATAGTCTTTCTCACATCTACCATTAAATCATGACTTTATTCTCTTGAGATATTCAAACATTTTTTTTCTAAAATCTTTTACCCTTATGGGATCTACATACCAATAGTGCTGTACATTGATTTTGTATATACTGTATTAACACGGCATTCATTTTTTTTCTGTGGGTAGCAATTATTTCTATGAATTCATTTTCATTGTTAGTATAAATGAATTTCAAAGTCATGTTTTTCATTATTGTCTCATATGCTCTAAAGTTGTCAACAAATTATTTCAAATTAAGTTTTTATTACATATTTCACATTGGTCTGTGATTTTATTTCATATAGATACCACCTTACAAATGTTTAAATATGAGGTATGATTACAAAATAATGAGTCAATCAACCTTAAATCTGAGTACTGAGTATATCTTTAACTAGATTTAAAATCTTCAACAAATTAATCTGTGTTTCCTTATATTTAAGAAATCACATTAGCTATAACATAACTGTGTGGCAACATTACTCCCAGATGGCACAGTAAGCATGGAGCTCTTGACATGCCTGGCACATAGTTAAGTACTCAAAAATATTGATTTATATTTCTTCTCATGAGAAAATATTTATGTCTAAACTTTAAGCAGTCCTTAATTTCAATAAATAAAGTAATTCAATTCAAATGAAAATGCAGCTCAATTTTTCCTTCCATAACAATGGAAGGGAGAGATCCAGTCTTAACAGATGATAATCATGATTGTTATGATTGACTGCAATGATAATGTGCATGAAGGGCCTGAGTTATGTAACTAACTTTATGCATACATCCTTGCTGCACGTGTCTGCAGATTTGGAATGTGTTAATTAATTCTCTCATTTTATATGTAGAAAAGATGCAGCTCAGAGAAGTGAAGTCACTTGCCCAAGACCATTCTGTTGGTGAAGATCTAGGATTCATATTGAATTTTGTCTGATGTTGAAGTCTCTTTCCACTATATTATGTTATCTATATCTGTCTATAACTCTAGGTTCCCAAATATTTTGAACTTAAGACTGAATTTCTAATTAGGCAAATTCATAAAAAAATATGTAATATTCTCTAGATCCAAGTCTGTGCCATGTTCATACAATGAGTCATTAGAAAGTATATATTAAGTCACACAAATGGTTGGATGGATGGATGGATTCTTCCAGCCCTTAGTACTTACTCAAACTAAGAAAATATCTCTTATCATCCTCAATATACCATTATATTTTTAGGCAAACTATTTTCAACTAGCCTGCTGAGAAAATGGGAAAGAAAAAGTAGTCAGTGAAAAAAAAGTGTCATCTTTTTCATGCATAAATATGATTTAAATTGATGTGATACTAGTCAAAGCTTATTCACTAATGACTAGCATACTACACTAAAGTTGGATTAATTAGTTCACTCTGCTTTTACAGTATAATTTCTTATTTTACTTTTAATGACATTTTTAGGTTGTTTAATTGCCAGTGAATGCAGAACTTGAAATATCAACAGTCTTTTAAATGTTAATTTTGCTGATTATGAGGGAAAATATTATAGTGTGAAAAGAACTTGGGACCTGGGGTCTAAAGACCATAAATCAAATCTTGAATCTGACATTTACTCAATGTATTAGGCAAATTATTTCATTTTTATAACTTAGTTTTTCTTCATTGAAATTGTGGGAAATGATATTTCTAAAATGGGATAATGCAGGTGAAAGTACTTTATAAGTTATAAAATATCCTGAAATGAGAACAAAAATCATCATTGTGATTATTTATTACCTAAAAATAGTAGAGTAGATGTTTGACTAGGGCGCTATTGAAATAAACATAGAATGGGCTTCCTGGAGTTTTTTTTATCAGATATAATTTAGGTTTATAAGTCCATATAAGTAATTTGAAACCAAGAGGATAATGGTTAAACTTGAAATTTAAGAAAAAGTTAGTAAAGCCATAAGTGTGAAACAACAAAACCTTTTACCAGGATGAATTTTTAAGAAAAAAAAATAGAAAATGCATAAATTACAGTGTTCTTTTTAAATACCTCTAAGAATCATGGATATTTTGAGTATGAATTTATATAATAAAATAGTAATGATTGCCAACATTTACTGAATTATCTTTTTCACTCTTCTAATCATTTTACATACATTTACTTCTGTATTAAAACAGCCCTATGGAGAAATATAAATTATTATGATCCTAACTGTATAGATTAAAGAAATTAAGCAATTTATATAGAGATGAACAACAGCAATAATATCTGAAATTTATTGAGAATTTATACTCTAGAGACTCTTTCAAGCACTTTACATAAAGGAATTCAGTCTTCAACAGAACTGTACAGCCAAGCTGGGCTAAGGCACAGTAAACCAGGAACTGAATTCATTGTACTTCTTGTGATATATCAGAAAACCTCCACTTTCTTGCTTCTAGTAGAACAATTTAGAATGAACCATTTACTAGGGAAGACATCTGTAACTATAATGTCCAGGTATATACAGAAAATTTCTATGAAACATATCCAATTGAACAAATGTAATTTTTGTGGTTTCTATTTCCCTCAGGGGAGGCTATGATAACACTTGTAATTTTTAAATCTTTATTACATTCTAATTGATATACCAAAAAGTGCACAAAAGGTAAAAGTTTCTTCTTTTTTTAAAACAGTGATGTAGTATTTCATTGTATAAATGTACCATAGCTTTTTCATCCACTCAACTTCTGATGGGCACTTGAGTGGTTTCCAGATCTTGGTTATTTCAATGCTACAACGAACATAGGGGTGATCATATTCTTTATGATTAGTGTTTAGGGATTCTTGGTATATATTCCCAGAAGTGGGACTGAGACAGCATAGATGAACCTGAAGATTATTGTGCTAAGTAAAATAAGTCAGTCAGAGAAAGACAAATACTATATGATCTCACTTATATGTGGAATCTAATTAACAAAATAAACTGATGAAAAATAGAAACAGGCATGGAATAAACTGACAGCTGTCAGAGGGCAGGAGGAAGAGGAACTGAATGAAAGAATAGGAAGAGATTAGTCAAAGAACATATATGCATAACTCATAAACACAGAAAACACTGTGATAATGGCCAGAAGGAAGGGGGACTGGGAGCTGGTTGAAGGTGGGCAAAGCAGGGGAAATGGTTACATCTATAATATTTATAGTTTTATAGGTTTGAAGATATACATACACCCATGATACCATCACCATAATCAAGATACAAAGTATATCTATCATCTCCCAAAACTTGTGTTCTTTTGTGTAATACTTGTTGGCATGCAATGACAGTTACTATTAATGTCAACAGATTCAGATAGGAAGAAAAGAGCCAGATGGGAGCAGTGGACCCCAGACCTTAGTTTCTTCCCTTTTGTAGTTCAATAGTAGCAAAATTTTTTGATAAATTACTGTCCACTGGAAGGGGGAAAATGATATGAAGAAAAGAAGGGTTAGTCTGGACTGGTGAACTGAACTTCATAGAAGTATTCTGCCAGTTCGTGTGGATGAGTGGTAGAAGATTGGTTAGCTTTCTCTACACCAAACCATCCCAACTTAGAGGCTGAAGACAGCAGTCATTTGCTATTCCTCATGAATCTGTGGTTTAGCTCGGTGGTTCTGTAGGTCTTAGCTAGGCTTGCTCATGGTTCTCTGATGGGTTGACTGGGGACTAGCTCATCTTAGAGCCCTCACTCTCTGTGGAGTCTGATGATAAGAAGTGACATGCCTTCCTTCGTTCATCTGGCCAGTTTGGGCTTGTGTAAATGCAGCAGAAGAGCTCTAAAAAATGAGGAGTGCAAGGACTTCCGCAGCTTAGATTTGGAACTGGTATAGCATCATTTCCATCATATTCTACTGTTCAAAGCAATAGACAAGACTATCCCAGATTCAAGGTATAGCAGAGGACACTACTTTTTAAAGGACACATGGACAAAAACAAGGGGGGCATGGAAATGAGAGGGAGGTTGGGAGGGCTGGGGGAGTGGACTGGGATGGGAGTAAAAGGCAGAAAACTGTACTTGAACAATTAATAAAATAAAATAAAACAAATATATAAATAAAAAAACTTCATTGAGTAAAATGTGTAAAACGAATTGGTGGAGGAAAATGAATTTTCAGGAAGAGTTTTCAGCAGGGTCTCAATAAAGCCTTGTCAGAGGCAGAAACAGTGAAACTGACCCTCCAACTGCCTCTTCACCTAATATTCAGATGCATGACTGATCCTTTTGTACTGAAGAGCTCTGAGTTCTTAGGATAATTCAAGCCCAAGGCAAACTTAATAGAGATCTGGATGCCTTGATGTAATTTGAGAGATATATGCTGGAGCTATTAATTTAAAAAATAAAAAGATTTGATAATATTCACACCCACAGTTTTTACAGCTACTTATCTCAGAGACAAAATTATTCTACTTATTTCATAGTTTGACATTTTATGTCAATGATTTATCCATGAGATTACATCTGAACCTCATTTTCCCACTTTCTTTCATCACATTCCCTCCTCTATTACACAAAGTTTATCTTTTGATTCCTACTTTGTTTTTTTATGGTTTTAGCATAAACTTAAAAATATTATACCACAAAGTTGTTCTACCTCAAAATCTAATTATCTATGATCTCGCATTTTATTTTTACTAAGCCAGAAAGTGAATGTTAACAGACTGTATGATTTTTCTACATATCAACCTTGGATTTTGGTTTGTCTCACTGCTCATTGTATATTAACGCATATGTGTGGTATAGATTACATAACAATATATAAAATATATACTAAATAATATATATATAAATGTTAGAAAAACATACTTAAAATAATAATTTAAATGGCCATAAGTAGAACTATATATATTTTTATTTATACATAAATGTAAATATATATTTTTAAAAATATAGTTCATATGTATGTAACCTATTTCATTCCAAGCACATAAATGAATGCACTTTAATTGACATATAGTCTATATATTGTCAGACTATGCAGCTGTATCCTGAAAACTGGCAAATTCATGTTTAGTCTGCAAAATGGCTGTATTTCTGAATTTTCCCTAAGGGTGGGCAAAGTGAGTTTCACACGTACCATATAGTCTTTTTTTCATTAAGCCAAATCATCCCAAACATGTTCCTCAAATTTAGTTAAAAAGCTCTTTATCATTTTTGGGTAAAGCTGTAATAGAATGATAAAAATGTCATTTTAGGTTTGTGTATATTAGATTAAGTGACAATCTTTTAGGTTCAATGTATAAAGCACTGCATTTTATTTTAATTAATTAATTTTTGGTTGAAAAACCATTTATTAAGCATACTTTATACACCAGTTTTTGCTATACTCTTTTGTAATTAATTAATTTATTTTTTATTCTTGTTCAAGTACAGTTGTCTCCATTCTCCCCCCACCACTTGCCCCTGCCCCACCCATCCCCACCTCCCACCCTCAACCCTGCCCCCCTTTGGTTTTGTCCATGTGTCCTTTATACACATTCTTTGATGACCCTTCTCCTTTCCCTTTGTTATCTGCCCTCCCCTCTGGTTACTGTCAATTTGTTCTTTATTTCAATGTCTCTGGTTGTATTTTGCTTGCTTGTTTGTTTTGTCGATTAGGTTCCACTTATAGGTGAGATCAAATGGTATTTGTCTTTCACCTCCTGGCTTATTTCACTTAGTATAATGCTCTTCAGATCTATCCAAGTTGTTGCAAAGGGTGAGAGTTCCTTCTTTCTTTCTGCTTTGTAGTATTCCATTGTGTAAATGCACCATTTTTTGATCCATTCATTTACTAAGGGTCACTTCAGCTGTTTCCAGCACTTGGCTACTGTAAATTGTGCTGCCATGAACATTGGGGTGCACAGGTTTTTTTGAATTGGTGTTTCAGGGTTCTTAGTGTATAATCCCAGCAATGGAACTGCTGGATCAAAAGGCAGTTCTATTTTTAGTTTTCTAAAAATTCCATACTCTTTTCCACTATGGCTGCACCAGTCTGCATTCCCACCAAGAGTAAAACACTGCATTTTAATTTGCAAATATTTTAATAATTTATTTATTTATTTTTATTTATTTATTAACTAGGATTTTCAAACAGTTCTTTTATCAAAAAGGAAATACAGAGAAAAGGAACATGAAGAGTCAATAATAAAGTTGTGTAGTAAAAAAATGCCCTTTTTATTCCACAGTGTGTTTTCAGTTATATCCAGTGTCTATATTTTACATAGTTTCTGTACATATTGAACTTTTACCACTATTTGAGAAGATAAAGTGATTTTAATTGTCTTGTTTTTGTTTCTTTGTAGTAGTGATCTATGAGTCTCTTAACTACATAACAAAAATCTTTGTAAACTAAGGACTGGAAATAGCTATATGTTACAACCCAAAGGACACAGAAGCTGCTGACCTATTTTTCAGTTACAATAACTTCTTGCAAGTTACTTCCAAACTGCATCTGCCTCAGTATTTATAGCTGAGACAGTTCATAAAATGGTTTAGTCTTTTGTTGGAAGAAGATTACCAAAAGACTAGAAATTTAACCTAAAGATTTTTATGTCTCTAACCAGGCAAAGTGGATTATTCCATAATCAAAGCAAACTCATATACCTTTGAGGAGAAACATTTTTAGAAAGACTTGTTTATTTTTGTCAGACAGTTCAGAGATTTACAAATTCCCACAGCATGTATCTAGTAGTTATTTTATTTTATTTTTTAAATTTTATTCTATTCTTATTTATTCTACTATAGTTGTTCCAATTTTCCCCCTTTGCTTTCCTCCAACCTGCTCCATCTCCGGCTCCCACAGTCCATCCCCACCCCCTTGTCCATGTCATGGGTCATTCATATGTTCTTTGACTACTCTCTTCCCCTTCTTTCACCTTTCCTCCACCTACCTCCTTTCCTCTGGCAGCTGTCAGTCTGTTCTCTGGCTGGTGTGGCTCAGTGTTTTGAGCCCCAGCCTACAAACCAAAACATTGCTGGTTCAGTTCCCAGTCAGGGCATATGCCAGGTCTCCCTTTGGGGACATGAGAGAGGCAACTGGTGGATTCTTTCTAATAGTATTTTATAATAAATGAGCAAAAAGTCAAAGTTCAAATTATGTCTGTGGTTTTAAAGTGAATATATTCAAGAAACAGTTATACATATAGTACAGTGCATGGCTCAGCATGCTTTCTGACAAAATTATTGAGTTAGGTGACATTTCACAATAAGCTAGAAGAATATAAATCAGAAGATATTCATCACAACCTTGAATACTTTAGCAATCCTAGTCAAAGTTTCCATTGCTCTGACATCCATTGCAATCACTGAAGGGTGTCTTGTACTGCCATTTTGCAGTATAATTGTTATGATGTTTTATCCTGATGATGATGGTCCTTGATATTTTGCATTGCCTAAGACGAGCCAAGAGGACAAAAGGTGAAAGGGATTGATGCAAACCAGAGCAGTAACATATGGACAGGAAGAAGTAAAAACATGGAAAACTTCATGAGCTCAGCCAACAATTTTAGAGGGTGATTATCATGCTGACCCTGCTTTAGCTGGTAATTTACATTAGCTCATCAGCCAGAAGAAGCAGCAGTTTGGAGAAATGGGTCGTTTTGAAGTTCTTTCTGAGTTTTTGCTTTATTATTTAATTTTAATGTGTGGTTAGTTCACATAATATTAGATATCCAAAATATTAAAAAGAAGAGTTTAAACTACTTGTCAGTTCTGCTTTCATCCTTGACAAAAGTGGCAGAACAATTTAAAATGCAAATAAATCTTGCGTTCTTCATCTACCCCCAGTTAAATCCACCAAATATTCATGTTTTCATCTAGTATATGTCAGACTTACACTAGCTCTTCAGAAAATGAATAAGGAGATGCAGAAATTCTGCTCACAGGAGCTGAAAGTTATTTCCATCAAGGCTTCCAATCTGGTGAATGTCTTACAATGCTGCTACAGCTGCACTTAGCTCTTGGCTGAAATATTTGCTCTGAGTAGTCTCACAAATGTTTTGGAAGTGAGTGGAGTAAAAGGCCATTGATGGAAATATATGTAAACACGAAAGTACAGATATACAGAGAGGTAAAGCAAATAAGCATAAAGGGTATATAATACTTTGGAAGAGTAAAAATTTTCAAAATATATAATTAAATCCATTATTGCTGATACTTCTAGAATAACCATGTTAAATGTGAAAATTATATTTTTAAAAACATACAAAACTCCCTGTTAAGTCATTACATGTAATTAATCAAGAGTAGATTTTGAACTTTTTTATATCTTACTAGGCACTTAATCAATGGATTCATACCTGAGGGCAGTGACACTTTAAGTTTGTCCAATGTGAATGCATTTGAGAGATTCATTTTTGGATCAAAAACATAAATGTTACTGAAAAGTGGACATTTTGTTCTTGAAATATTGTACTCTAAAGTTGAAATATCTGCACACTTTGGCATGATCAAAAGTAATAGTTTTATGTGTTTTATCAGGAAAGTATTATGTTTTCAACAGTTTTTGCATTCTCTGGTCATTAAAATAAAGTGATAGTTTGTAGAAATACAGCCTCCAGCAGGCCTAACGACCTTGTCCAGAAAGAGTGCTTCATAAATATGTTAGTGTTGGTATTTTCATAATTGGGCAAATCAACAAAACGTAATCAACTATTATCAAAGTCATGAATTCCTCAATAGGCTATACTTTTTTATTTAAAAAAAGCAGTTATTCAATTATGTTTGTAATTCTTTTAAAAACCCCTTATTTCTTAACTTTATTAATTTTGTTTCTCTTCTATACATAAAAGACAAATTACCCTAAGTAAAATTTTATTGAGAATTAACATTGATTGAATGCTTTGGTTTGCTGTCTCCTTTTGTTACCTACACACCTGAAACCACATCGTGCTAGAACGCAGTTTTACTTTTTAAAATGTTAGCTACTTGGAGACTTCCAGTCAACTTGATGGAATAGATAAATGCTGTACCTTCCTCCTTCTATAAAAGCACATAAAAGTTACAACTATAGAACAATCATCATCAAGAACTACCTGAAGACTAGCTGAACAGAAGTTTTACAACTAAGGATACAAAGAAGAAGCCATGACTGATAAGAAAAATGGAGATGCAGAATGTCATCCACCTGTGGCAGTTAAAAATTTGGAAGGGTAATCTCAGCTGCAGAGGTTTCCCCCAAAGAGCAAGGTATCCCACAACACACCAGGCACCTCAGCCCAGAGTTCCAGTGCCAGGAAAAGATGTCTCCATAACTTATGGTTGTGAAAAATAGATGGGATGGTGGCTGAATGAGATGGAGGGTGTCTGGAATCCCAGATAGTTCCTCTTAAAGGGCCCACCCAAGACACTTACAGTGTCTTTTCCATACAAATGGCCTGTCTTGACTTGTGCTGCAGACTTTCCTGAAATCTCCCAAAGGTTCACAAATCCCAACCAAGCAGTATCTGGTTTTGGCATACCCTCTACCTCTTGCTAAACAGCCTCATGCCCAGCATTAGTAGAAACTGGCCTCAGTTTGCAGCTTAGCCTCTTGCAGGACAAAACTGGTAACCAAGAGCAGATCACTTTGTAGCTCATACCAGTGGCCCCAGCCAAGACACTAGCAGTGACTGACCTGTGCCTGTACCAGAGCTCCTCACAAGAGGCCCCAGAATCAACATACCCAGTGTCCAGCTTCAAAGCACAACAGAGCACCACCCACCAACCTCGACAAACAACACATCCAAGGGGCAGATTCAGCTGGCACCAGAGTCCTAATAAATCAACTCTACTCTGTAGGTTCAGCCCCTACACAACAGCTTCCCCATTGTAGTCACAGCCTGTTTTCACAACCAATCAGCCTGAGGGTCAGTCCCTCTTATTGACCTACCAATAGTAATCAAGGCTCAACTACAATAGGGGGCACATACAACCTACACAAGGAACACGCACAGAGCGCCCAGCTCAGGTGACCAGGAAAACTGTGCTACAGGGCCCCACAGGACACCTACTACATAAGGCCACATACTACCAAGACCAGGAAATGTCACAGCTCTAATACAAAGAAACTAACACAAGGAGGAAGCCAAAATGAGGAGACAAAGAAACATTTCTCAAATGAAAGAACACAACAAAACTCTAGAAAAAAATTTAACCAAATGAAGACGATCAATTTACCTGATGCAGAGTTCAAAACACTGGTTATAGGTATGCTCAGTGATCTCAATGAAAACTTCAACAAAGACATAGTAAACATAAGCATAACCATTAAAAATGAAGAATACAATAATGAAATAAAGAATAAATAAATAAATTAGAGAGAATCAACAGTAAGATAGATTAAGTAGATGATTTGATCATGACTTGGAAGACATTGTAGCAGAAAACATCCAATTAGAACAGCAAAGACAAAAAAATATCTAAAAAATAAGACTGGTTTAGGGGCCCTGGGAAAATACCAAGGGTAGCAATATTTGCATCATAGGAATACCAGAAGAAGAAAAGGGAGCAAAAGAAATTGGAAATCTATTTGGAGAAATAATGATGGAAAATTTCCTTAACTTGGTGAAGGAAATAGACATACAATTTCAGTAAGTACAGAGTCCCAAACAAGAAATCCACAAAGAGGCCCACAGCAAGACACATCATAATTAAAATGCCAAAAGTTAGAGACAGAGAGAATCTTTAAAGAGCAAGAAAAAAAATGTTACTTACCTTATGAGGGAGCCCCCAGAAGACTGTCAGCTGATTTCTCAACATCATTTCAGACTAGAAGGAACTGGCATGAAATATTCAAAGTGATGAAAAGTCAGAACTTGCAACCAAGATTATTCTACCCAGCAAGGCTATTATTTAGAATTAAAGGATAGGTAAGGAGCTTCCCAGGTAACAAAAAGCTTAAGGATTTTATCACAACCAACCAGTATTACAAAAAATGGTAAAAGGATGTCTTAAAGAAGAAAACAAGATAGAAATATAAACAATAAAATGGCAATAACTCCAAAAAATTTTCAGCCACAAACATTTCCCATATATCCCTTGCTCCTACAGGTGCATTGTCTCTCCCATTACCTACACCCCCACCAGAGTGGTAGATGTTATATAATTGATGGAACTACACAGACACATCATAATCACTTAGAGTCCATAGTTTACATTATGGTTCCCTCTTGTTGTTGTACATTCTATGGGTTTGGACAAACATATAATGACAAGTAAAATAACCAGTTAATTTCATATAGAGAATTTTCACTGTCCTAAAATCCCCTGCTTTCCACCTATTCTTCTCCCTACCCCCAACACATGGCAACCAATAATCTTTTTATTGTCTCCATGGTTTGCCTTTTCCAGAATGCCATATAGTTAGAATATTATAGTATACAGCCTTCTCAGATAGGCTTTTTTTAGACATAATGATACGTATTTAAAGTTTATCAATGTATTTACATGAATTTATCTCATTTATTTTTAGTATTGAATATTCCATTGTCTAGATGTACCACAAGGTATTAATCAATTTGCCCACTGAAAGACATCTCAGTTGCTTCCAAGTGTTGGAATTTATGAATATGTCTGCTATAAACGTGTGCAGGTTTATGTGTGAACAAAAGTTTCAACTCTTCTGCATAAATTGCAAGGAGTGTGACTATAGGATCATATGGTAAGAGAATGTTTATTTTTGTTAGAAACTGAAAAACTGTATTCCAAAGTTGCCATACCATTTTGCATCTCCATCAACAAAAATTTCCTGTTGTGCTACACACTCACCAGTATTTGGTGTTGACAATGTTCCAGATTTTGCCTATTCTAATAGGTGTGTAGTGATAACTCATAGTTTTAATTTGCACTTGTCTGATGGTATATGCTGTGGAGCATCTTTTTACATATTTATTTGCCATCATACATCTCCTTTGGTGAAATGTCTATTAGGTTTGCGTTTTTATTATCAAGTTTTAAAATTTCTTTGACTATTTTAAGTAATAGTGTTTTATCAGATGTGTCATTTGCAAATATTTTCCCCAGTTTGTGACTTATGATCTCATTCCCTTGACATTGGCTCTCACAGAAGAAAAGTTTTTAAGCTTAGTGAAATCTAGCTTAGCAATTATTTCTTTTCCGAATCATGTCTAGGGTATTGTCATTGCCATATCCAACGTCATGTAAGTTTTCTCCTATGTTCTCTTTTTATTATTTTGTATTTTTATTTATTACACTCTTACCGATATACTCATTCCCTATCTCCACCCAGGCCCACTCCATCCTTCTGGCCATCACTACTCTGTTGTTTGTGTCAATAGGTTATGCATATATGTTCTTTGACCAATCCCTATATTCTTTTAGCAGCTTTATAGTTTTCTTCAAATCACATTAGGTCAGTGAAACATTTTGAGTTAATTTTTGGGAAAGCTATAAGGTCTGTGTCTATATTTATTTATTTTTAATGTGGATGTCCAGATTTTCCAGGACCATTTATTGAAAACATTATTTTCTTTTTTTCATATTTTTATTGTTGTTCAAATATAGTTGTCTCCATTTTCCCTCCACCACTCGCCTCCACCTCAGCTATCCCCACTTCCAACCCTTGATCTTAACCTTCTTTGGTTTTGTCCATATGTCCTTTATACATGTTCCTTGACAATGTTTCTCCCTTTTCCCCTACTATCTCCTCCTACCTCCACTCTGATTACCATCAGTTTGTTCTTTATTTCAATGTCTCTGATTATAATTGCTTGCTTGTTTGTTTTGTTGATTAGGTTCCACTAATAGGTGAGATCAAATGGTATTTGTCTTTCACTACCTGGCTTATTCCACTTAGCATAATGTTCTCCAGCTCCATCCATGCTGTCACAAAGAGTAGGAGATCCTTCTTTCTTTCTTTCTGCTGTGTAGTATTCCATTGCATAAATGTATCATAGTTTTTTGATCCACTCATTTACTGATGGGCACTTAGGTTGCTTCCAATACTTGGCTATTGTATGCTCCCTCTACTCCCACTTTGCTGAGTGTTTTTCTCATAAATGGGTGCTGAACCTTTTTAAATGCTTTTTCTGCATCTACTGATATGGTCATGTGATTTTTGTCTTTCCTTTTATTTATGTGACACATTACATTTATTGATTTGTGAATATTGTACAATTCTTGCATCCTTGTGATGAATTCCATTTGACCATGATGTATGATCTTTTTAATGTATTGTTGGATGCGGTTTGCCAATATTTTCTTGAGGATTTTAGTGTCTATGTTCATCAGTGATATTAGTCGGTAGTTTTCTTTCATTGTTGTGTCTTTATCTGGTTTTAGGATGAGAATGATGCTGGCTTCATAAAAAGAGTTTGGAAGTCTTCCCTCTTCTTGAATTTTTTGGGATAGTCTGTGAAGGATAGGGGTTACCTCTTCCTTAAATATTTTGTAAAATTCTCCTTGAAACCATCTGCTCCAGGACTTTTGTGTGTTGGGAGTTTTTTGGTTACTGCTTTGATTTTGCCAGCTGTTATCAGTCTGTTCAAGCTTTCTGCTTCTTGTTCATTCAGTTTTGGAATATATTTTTCTAGAAATTTGTCTATCTCACTTAAGTTTTCAAATTTCTTGGCATATAGTTGGTTGCAGTAATTTCTTATAATTCTTTGTATTTCTGTGGTATCAGTTGTAATTTCCCGTCTTTCATTTCCAATTGTGTTTATTTGGGTCCTCTCTCATTTTTCTTGATGAGTCTGCTTAAAGTCTTATTGATTTTGTTTATCTTTTCAAAGAACCAGCTCCTGGATTTACTGATCCTGGAATTATTCTTTTAGTCTCTATGTTGCTTAGTTCTTCTCTAATCTTGGTCATTTCCTTCCTTCTACTCATTCTGGGCTTTGTTGTTGTTCTCCCAATTCTTATGGATGTAGGGTTAGGTTATTTATTTGAAATGTTTCTATCTTTTTCATGTGGGCCTGTATTGCTATGAACCTTCCTCTCAGGACAGACTTCACTGTTTTCCATAAGTTTTGGACTATTGTGCGTTCATTTTCATTTGTTTCCAGAAACTTTTTGATTTCTTCCTTGATCTCATTATTAACCCATTCATTGTTTAATAGTGTGCTATTCAATCTCCATGAATTTGAGTGTTTTTGAGTTTTTCCCTTGGGATTGGTTTCTAGTTTCAGGCCCCTGTAGTCCAAGAAAATGCTTAATATCATTTCAGTTTTCTTGAATTTGTTGAGGCTTGTATTTTGTGCTATCTTTGAAAATGTTCCATGTGCATTTGAAAAGAATGTGTATTTTACTTCTTTGGGATGAAAGATTATATACATATCAGTTAAATCCATTTGATCTAGGGCATTGTTCAATGCCACGATATCCTTGTTGATATTTTGTTTGGAAGATCTATCCATTTTTGACAGTGGAGTGTTAAAATCCCTTAGTATAAGTGTGTTGCTGTCCATATCTTTCTTGATGTCCTCCAGGATTTTCCTTACATATTTGGGTGCTCTTACGTTGGGTGCATATATGTTTATAATGGAAAACACTCTCTTTTCTTTATTGTGTTGCCTTTGGTCCTTTATTGAAGACTGTTGACTATGTTTATGTGGGTCTATATTGGGTTCTCTATTCTATTCATTGATCTATTTGTCTATTATTTTGCCAATACCATACTGCCTTGATTACTGTAGGTTTATAGTAGATCTTGAAGTTAGGGAGCATCAGTCTTCCAACTTTGTGTATCTACTTCAATATAATTATGGTTATTCTGGGTCTTTTGTCTCTTTTTACAAACTTTAGAATCAGGTTGTATATATCCATGTAATAATGCAAACAGAAAAAAATGACATTTTGACAATATTGAGTTTCCCTAGCTATATGAGTATGGACTATCTCTTCATTTATTTAGGTCTTCTTTGATTTCTTTTATCAGTGTTTTATAGTTTTCTACATTAGATCTTGTACATATTTTGTGAGATTTATACCTAAGTACAGTGGTACCTTGGTACATGTTAATTTGTTCAAGAACTCATGATGAGTGCTGAAACTCACAAGTACTGAGTGATGAAGCCTTTTCTGTTGCAGGGCAGCGTAGTGACTCATATATGTTCTAACAAATAAGATGAGTCCTGAGCAAGCACGGAGTTCTTCATGTACCTATTTCCTATTTGTATGTCTTCTTTGGGGAAATGGCTATTTAGCTTCTTTGTGCATGTTTTAATCAGGTTGTTTTTCTGCTATTGAGTTGTAACAGGTCTCCATATATTTGGATATTAATAGCTTATCAGAAACTTGATTTCCAAATATTTTCTCTAAATCTATAAATTAATATTTATGCTGATGTTTTTTTGCTATATAATTTTTTTTTAATTTGATGCAATCTCATTTGTTTATTTTTTACTTTGTTAGGTGTGCTTTTGGGGTCAAATAAAAAATAATTGCCTAGACCAATGTCAGAAAGTTTTTTTCCCATCATTTTCTTTTTGCAGTTTTACAGTTTCATATCTTACATTTAAGTCTTTAATCCATTTTGAATTGATTTTTGTAAATGGTGTGAGATAAAGGCCCAGTTTAATTCTGCTTGTTGGATATCCCTTTGTCAATACATTTATTGAAAAGACTATCCTTCCTCCAATGTTTATTTTTGGCAACACTGTTGATGGTTATTATAAAAAAGACAAAAGATAACAAGTGTTTGTGAGGATGTGGAGCAAAGAGAACCTTTGTATCCTGTTGGTTGGTATATAAATTAGTACAGCTATTATGAAAATGATATAAAAATTCTTTTATAAATTAAGAATACAATTACTTTCCAGTACAGCTATACTTCTAGGTGTATATTCAAAGTAAGTAAAATCAGTATCTCAAAGACCTCTGAGCTCTCATATTCATTTTATTATTCACAATAGCCAGGTTTGGAAACAATGCAAATGTTTTAATGAACAAATAATTATGTATCAATGGACAATCTATACATGTATTGATAATGTATATATATTTCCCCAATACCTATGAACACATAAACAGAAACAAGAATGTTATTTAGACTTTAAAAAAAGAAAATCTTCCCATTTGTGACAACACAGATGAACCTGAGGGACATAATTCCAAGTGAAATAAGCCAGACGTGGAAAGACGAATACCGAATGATCTTATGTATACAGAAGGTAAAATAGTTAAAGTCATAGAAGCAGAGAGAAGAATGGTGTTGCCGGGTGGGGGGTGAGGATGAAATGGGAAGATATTGATCAAAGATTATAAAGTTTTATTTATCCAGGATGAATAAGTTTGGGGGCTCTAATGTACAACAATGTGGCTATAGCTAACAACACTTCATTGCATACACAAAATGACAACTGTATGTAAAGCAATGGATATGTTAATTATCTTGAGTGTGATGATTATCTCATGATGTATATCAAATATGAAGTTGCACACCTTAACTGTACACAATTCTTATTTGTCAATTACACTTTAATAAAGCTAAAAAATGAAGAAGACATTAAGACTTTTTCAGATTAACAAAAGCTAAGGGTGTTTATCTCTACTACACCTGCTCTAAAGGAATGCTAAAGGAACTCCTTCAAATAGGAACAAGGAGATGCTAGATAGCAACATGAAAGCACTTGAATATAGTGCAGTGTAAAAGCAGGTTTACAGTTGTCCACATGGAAAATAATATAATAATTAATAAATAATATACAAGAACAAACTCTGTGTTTTGTGTGTCTACAACTGTAAACCTACTTTGGTCCTGCCCTGTGTAAAGCTATCTGATAAGGTAAATATATAGACAGATAAATAACCCTGTAGTATTGTGATGTTGGTATTAAGCCACTTTTTATTCTGATATCAAATGCAAAGATATAAAAAGATATTAAAACTTTAAAAGAATAAAAATAACTATAAATCTATGTTGTCACACAATATATAAAAAGCTATAACTTGTGAAATCAATAACATAAAATAGGTAGGGCCAAGATATAAAGTAATAAAGTTTTTTATGCAATTGAAGTTGTATTTAAAATATATTGTATTTCTTTAAGGTATTTTATGTAATGCTCATGGTAGCCACAGAGAAAATCCCTATAAAACATATATACAGAAGAAAATGAAAAAGAAATCATATTGCTATAAGAAATCAACAAAACAAAAAGAAATGTGGTAAAAGAAGAAAAAGAATAAAATAGCTACAAGACATACAGAAAAAAATGGCAATAGTAGTACTACTCTATCAGTAATTACTTTAAATCTATGCATCAATAGATGAGTAGATAGAACTATTGGGACAGTTACACAATGGAATACTACTTAGCTATAAAAAAGAAGAAAAATTTAGCCATTGAGACAGTATAGATGGATCTGGAGAACATTATGCTAAGTGAAATAAGCCAGCCAGAGAAAGACAAATGTCATATGATTTCGCTCATATGTAGAATCTAGTGAACAATCTGAACTAACAGGGAAAATGGGCACAGATTCATATATAGAGATCAGGATGACAGCTGCGGGGGGAGGTTATAGGGTGGAGGGATAGAGCAAAAAAGGAAAAAGGAATCATGGACAAGGAAAACAGTGTGGTGATTGCTGGGAGGAAGGGGGTATAAAGGTACTGAATGGTAATGAAGAAATACAATAAAGGCAAAAAAAGTAAGAAATAAAATAAAAGTAAAATCTTAAAAAACATAGATGAATTTAAAAGCTTTATGCTGAGTGAAAGAAACCAATCTTAAAAGGCTATATCTTCTAGGATTCCATTTTTGTTCCATTCTAGAAAAAGCAACAGTAATCAGATCAGTTGTCACCAGGGACTGGGGGATGGATGCACAGGGAAAGTTTGAGGGTGATAGAAATGCCTTGTATCATAATTGTGGTGGTGGTTGCACAATTACATATACAAACATATTATATATAATATACAAATATTATATTACATATACAAATGTGCTATATAATGTGATATATGTAATATAGATATATATAAAATACAAACATATACACAGATATATAGTGTATACATACAAATATATACTATATATTTGTCACATATTTGTGAATTTTATTGTATGTAGCCATATGTTCTACCTCAACTAACCTGACTTAGGAAATAAATCTAAGTAAATTAAACTCACCAATCAAAAGACACAGATTGACTAAATAGACAAAAACTGAAAACCAAAGAACAAAATCCAACTACATGCTGTCTGAAGGAGACTCACTTCAGATTTAAGCACACCTACATAGGCTAAAAGTAGCCTATGTAGGAAAAGCATAGGAAAAAAGATAAAGATATGTTATGCAAATGGTTTACAAAAGAGAGAAGGAGTGAAATACTGAAAGAAGTATTTCATACTTTCATCAGATGAAATAGACTTTAAGTCAAAAGTGTCACAAGAAAAAGAATGTACATTATGATAAAGGGTCAAATACCAACAAAACACATTAATAAATATATATGTACCTAATATGACCTCTCAAATATATGAAGGAAACATTAACAGAATTAAAAGGGAAAATAGATAACAACATAATAATAGTAGAAGACATCAATAGTAGAAGACAACAATTTCAATAATGAACGGAATGAGATAGATCTGTAAGGAAATAGAGGACTTGAACAACATGATAGATTAATTTTACCTTACAGTATAAACAGACTGTCCACACAGTAACCACTGAACACATTCCTCTCAAGTGACATGGTCATCGTCCAGAATAAACCATGTTAGGCAACAAAAAAAGTATTAATATATTCAAGAAGATCGAAATTATACAAAGCATTTTTCTAACCACACTGAATTCAATCTAGAAATCAATACCAGAAGAAAAACTGGAAAAAATATATAACAAAACTTAATATTTTAACTATTTTAAGTGTACAATCGTATTAACTTTAATCACATTGTTGTGAAACAGCTCTCTAGAAATTTTTTATCTTGCAAAACTGAAACTCTCTACCCACTAAACAATGACTTCTCATTTTCTCTTCCTCCGCTCCTGGCAACCACCATTCTACTCTATTTCTATGACCTTAACTATTTTATTTTATTTTTTTCTTTTTATTGAATTTATTAGGGTGACATTGGTTAACACAATTATACATGTTTCAGGTGCCCAATTCCACAACACATCATCTGTACACTGTATTGTGTATTCATCACCCCATGTCAAGTCTTCATCCATCACCATTTATCCTCCCTATACTGTCCTCCACCTCCCTTCACCCTCTTTCCCCTCGGCAAGCACGATACTGCTGTCCGTATCTATGTGTTCTTTCTCTCTCTCTCTCTCTCAATATTTTGCTCAATCTTTCCACTTGACTATTTTAGATACTTCATATAAGTGGAATCATATAGTATTTGTCATTTTGTGACTGGCTTACTCAGCTTAACACAATGTACCCAATGCTCATCCATGTGGTAGCACATGACAAGATTTCTTTTTCTTGAAGCTGAGTAAAATTATATTGTATATATACTACATTTTATCTATTCACTGATCTATCAATGGATATTTGCATTGCTGTACCTCTTGACTACTATGAATAATGCTACAATGAACATATGTGTGCAGTTACCCTTAGGTATTCTGTTTTCAATTCATTTGGATATATACTTAGAAATTGGATTTCTGCATCATAAAGTAATTCTACTTTTAAGCTCTTGAGAAATCTTCATATTATTTTCCAAAGTAGTCATATCATTTTACATTCCATTTAGAGTGCACAAATGTCCTAATTTCCCAAAACTTGTTATCTCATATATTTTGATAGTATTCATCCTAATGGGTATGAAGTGATACTTCATGTGGTTCTATTTTGCACTTCTTTAATAATTTGGTATATTGACAACTTTTTATATGCTTGTTAGAAAGTGTGCATCTTCTTTGGCAAAATGTTCTTTGAAGTCCTTTCCTGTTTTTAAAATGGGTTATTCATTTTTTGTTGTTAAGTTAGAGAAGTTATTTAGGTATTCTGGATATTAACCCTTATTATATGTACTATTTGCAAATATTTTCTTCACTCTATGGTTGCTTTTCATTTTCACACTGTGAATTGTTTTCCTTATACACAAACATTTTTATGTTTTATGTAGCCTTTTCTATTTTTGCTTTTCCTAGCTTTGCTTTTAGTGATATCCAGGAAATAATTGCCAGGTCCAATTTTATGAAGATTTTGCCCTAGATTTTCTTCTAGGAGTTTCATATTTTAGGTATTATATTTAGTTCTTAAGTGCATTTTGAGTTAATTTTTTATGTGATGTATGATAAGGGGTAAAGGTCCAACTTCATTCTTTTAAATGTGGATATCCAGCTTTTCCAGCATAGCTTTGTAAGATGAAATCTTTTGCAAAACAACATGAATATGGTTAATATTGTTGAACTGTATAGTTAGAAATGGTTAAGATGGTAATTTTTATTGCATGTTTTACCTCAATTTAAGAGAATTAATATGATTTTCTAAAAATTACAATGCTTGATGTTAACCTTGGCCTCTAAGAAGTCATATCATAATTTATACAATGTGATGCTCCAGACCAGTGATTCCAAAAGTATTGCCAGAGGTCCCATAAGAGTCTTTTTCAGGGGTCTGTAAGGTCAGTAAGGTCAACATATTTTCAGGTATACTAATGTGTTATTTGCTGTTTTTTACTCTTACTCTGTTTCATATGCACAGCATTGGCTACAAGACAAATAAATCCACAATTATCTGGAAAGCTACTAACAATATTCTTTTTTATCAACTACATATTTATGCAAAACCAGAATTTCTTCATATATGAGATCTGTTCAGAAAGTATCCAGCCATGTAATATGAAAAATAGAGACATTTATTGAAGATGATATGAGAAAGATTATACATAGAATAAGGACACCTCAGTCCCCTTCACAGTAGGTACCTGGCCTCGCACAGTTTTCCCAACTGCAGCATGATGTTCCTTCTGCTCTGGGAGCAGAAGCCATGGAATGAAATTTACCATGACATGATCCTGAATCAAAATCTCAGACACAATAGTTTTTGGAATCCTCATATCAGCTTCCAGATCTCACACTGTCAGTCGCCTATCTTGCAGCCCAAACACATCCAACATTCTCGGGTGTTCTGCATGTTGCAGGCTTTCCAGAATGTGGATCACATTCAACAGATTCTCAACCATCTTTGAAGCATTTGTGCCACAATTTTATTTGTGCTGCACTCATTGCACTGTCCCTGAAAGCCTTCTGAATCATCTGGATAATTTCCATGGAGGAATGTTCAAGGTTATTGCAAAATTTGATGCAGATTCACTGCTCTACTCACCCAGTCATTTTGAATGCCAAGACCACACAGTGCACATGCTCATTCAACCATGTCTACTACCCCCGCTGACAAGTACAGTGAGGTAATCATTATTCACACATGTACATTCCAGTAGTCTCCTTGACTGCCAGGTTACATTGATGTCATGTAAACCATCCTCATTATGTTAACAATGGGTGGACATTTTCCAGATAGACCTCATATTTCCACTAATAAACATATTTTACTATAAGGAATGCAAAGCAGATATGAGAATCTGACATTTTTTATTAATCCAGACATTGAAGACCTTTATAATAGTGTAAAACAATGCTGCTTTTACCTTTATAGTATTTGTGGTGGGGGAATCTATTCTTTATAGAAATTGGGAAAAAATCTATTTTTATTTAAAAAAAATAAATAGCATTTTCCATTAAAATATATTATTTATGTCACCAGTGTTATTATTTTATTTAAAATTAATTTTAATCCCTGGTTAAACATGAGCCCTGGCTAGTGTAGCTCAGCAGATTGAGCACTGACCTGCAAACAAAAGGGTCTCTGGTTCAATACCCAGTCAGGGTACATGACTGGGTTGCAGATCAGGTCCCACCCAGATGGGGTGCGTGTGAGAAGCAACCACACATTGATGTTTCTGTTCCTTTCTTTCTCTCTCCCTTCCCCTCTGTCTAAAAATAAATAAATAAAATCTTAAAAAAATGAATTAATGATACAAAAAAACATGACTATACTTAATAACAATAAACTCAAAAATGGTTATGATTGCAAATTTTGTTAAATATATTTTACAATTAGAAATTTTAAATGTATTAATAATTTCTAAAAAGTCACTCAATTTTAATTTTAAATATTATAGATAATAATAGACATAATCCACATAAACAAACAGCTAACATACTTACTAATTTTTGAGTGGGAAAGTTTTCTAAGACATCAAAATTTGAGAAATGCTTCCCTAAACATCTAGCTATTTTAGTGTATTTTAAAATTAGAATTAAAATTTATTGGAAAAATGAAAGGAGGCACCATTTCTCCAGAAATATTTAACAATTGTTTCAAAACAAATAAAAATTACCTTTGTTACTTTTTATCAATGGAGTTTTGTAAACAAAGACTGCACCATCTGTGGCTGCAGCAACAAAAATAGCCGGCATGCTCAGCAATTGAAATGTGTTTTCATCATCCCATTGTGACTTTCAAGTCTTTCTCATGTGTTCATGAAGTGCATTGGACAAGAGTTTTTACGGATGAGATAGAAGAGATATGAAGTTCATCTCCAAACTAGAGACAATGGGTTGTTTTTCTCAAAAAATACAACAAATACCAGTCTTTAAAAATAAATACTAGTATATGTGGCCTGTGATAGATCGGAATTTCTCACCTGTTTTATATCATGATCTCAGCAAGTAGCAATTTTCTCCTATATAGCTTCAAAACAACACTATTGCTATTATAATAAGAGGGGCTGAGAATGAGAAAATGGCTTATTTTTCACTCCTTTGATAAATAAATCTGATTGTTAACAATTCTTACATAGCGTATGTGAAGATTAATAAATGGAGAGCTCATTTGAATTGGAGATGAGAGGGTCTAGAGAGGAAGCTTTCATGCCCTGCTATTCTTCATCAGTTACCCCAAACAGGAAGGAAGAGATGTGCTTTTTATATCGAAAAGAAAGATATTTTTCTACTCCACTACTCTAGCAGGAAGAAGGAGGATCTTCTCCCCTCTGAAGTCCTTCTTTCTTTCATAACATTTTATGTATACATATATAGTCTTTGTTCTGTCAACAAGCACTTGGTTGGCTGTTAGACTACATGTCCCAAATTGCAATTCTTTGTTATTGCAGAATTAAACACATTTTGCTAAAGATATATCTGGCCATCCACTTGTTTAAGGTTAACACCTACTAGTTGCCTTAGGAGTTTGGTACATAAAAATATATACCTCTTCCTAAGGCAACACAACAACAACAAAAAAATAGCATTATAGAATTTGGCCAAACTCTATTTTTATTTTTAAAAATAAAGAAAACATTGGATGATGTGGGTGTTCAAATGAGCTGTACATAGACAGTAGTACTCAAAAGCTATTTCATGAAGCCTATGAATTCTTTTACTGCTCTCTCTCTCTCTCTCTGCCACTCATTTTTCTTTCCCGGATTCCTTTGCCCTCCCATAACAATGTTTATGTTATCTTCCAGCAGTGTGAATCTCATAGGCGGTGCTTGTCTTAGAACAGGAATGATAAATATTTTCTATAAAAGGCCACATAGTGAACATAGTCAGCTCTGTAGGCCAGACAATCTCTCCAACAACTCAACTCTGTCATTACATTGGAAAAACAGCCATAGGCAATGCATAAATGAGTATGGCTGTGTTTCAATAAAATTTTATTTACAAAAAGAGATGGGGGTGGGACACAGTTTAGGCCCAGGGGCCATAGTTTGAGAATCCCTGTCTTGGAACATTGCTTCCCATTTCCTCCCTGTCAGTAATTTAGTGTGTGAGGTTATTATGCCATTGCATGTTTCCATGCCAGAGTTGTCTCTTTTAGGACGGTAAGAACAACAAACTGGTTTATGAATAAACCACTAGAAATTCGTTAAATGTACTTGCAATGCTGTTGCTTTTCATCATTAGTCACAAAACTCTCCTCTACCCATTTCTGACCTGGGTTCAGAAACATGAATCTTTCCAGTTCACATATTAAGGCTGCTTTGGTTTTGGTTAGTCCAACCATGCACTGACAGTCACAACCCAATTAATACACATTACTTTGTAAACCAGTCAAGGTTGAAAAGAATTTTTCTCCTATCTTCAATTTTTGCTAAAGGTCACATATAGAAAATAGAATTTCACAAATTCCCAGCCCACCTAAAAGCATGCTCTGTAGTAAGCAAATCCCCCACAGTCATAAACACCGTTCTTGTGTTGCCATTTAGAAATTTACTGCATTTTGCAGTCCAATGGCTCAGTAAAAGCAATTTTTATTTTTACCTCCTGTATCAACCTGTGTGAAAATCTTTCCATGTCAGAGAGGCAGTAGGAGACAAACATTAAAGTACATTTTTATTTTACTGTTAGAAAAATACCTTCAAAACACCTACTATCTCAAAATGTAGGAAATAACCCACAGAGTAGGTTACTGCACTGAAATAAATGTCAACTCATTAAAACATTCCTAATATCAAATTAATAGAAATGATTAATAGAAATAGAAACTCAAGCTTTTTGAGTTATTTTTATTTATTTTCCTATTTCTACATTTTACATCTTCCTTTAATCTTCTTCACTTCCTCTTCTCTTCTCAAACTACATTTCTTTTCATTATCAATGGTTCGGTTTACAGGTTCACACAAAACCATGCATGTTTGCAAACCACAGGAGGAAATTCAAAGTCTACAGATGAGGAGGAATACTTTGATTGTTTAAACTGCTGTACAAGTCAATATTCTTTTTCTCTTTGTGTTTTTATTTTATCTGTTGTCCTTCTCTGGTCCAATTTATTCAAACTTTGATGGTCAAAAACTCCCAAGATTCTCTACTTTTCTATTTTATCATGTAAGAGATTCCTCTTACATCATTTAAGGATATTAGTAATTTAGTTCCAGCATAATTAACTAATACTGAAATGATTCCTCTACTTAAGGCACACTAGGCATATTATCCTCAAGGTCTCTAAAGTAATTCCTATTATGCCTATGCTCATATCGAACTATTGATCAATAGTTATATGCCAATTCAATGTCCATTTACTCCTCAAAACTCAGTTCAAATCTCAATTTCTGAAGATACTCTCTAACTACTTCTCAATTTCTCTCCCTTCTCATCTCAGCTATCTCACTGAATACTCTCTCTTCATGCAAGCCATTCTCACTATTTATTCTACCCTCTTGAACATACTCCTGCCATAGGGCCTTTGCACCTGACTTCTCTGCCTGAATACTTTTTCCAAGGCATGTGCATGGCCAGTTCAGCTCCTTTACTTAGATTTCTATTCAGTGAACCATTCACTAAAAAACTTATCAAAATTCCTCACACCAGCTCTGACTGGTGTGGTTCCTTTGGATGGGCATCATCCCACAAAATGGAAGGTTGCCACTGGACTCCTGGTTAGGGCACATGCCTGGGTTTCAGGGTCATCCCTGGTTAGGGCATGTAGGAGAGGTAACTGATCGAAAATCAATGTTTTTCTCTCCCTCTCTCCTTCCCTCCCCCTCTCTCTAAAAATAAATCAATAAAATCTTTTAAAAATTCCTCACATCATCCTGCTGACATTTCACATACTCCTTTCTTCCTCATTGTCTCTATTTGGCATTCTTTATTCTCTAATGTACTTACTTGCTTATTGCCTGCTTACCATGAACCATATGAGAGCAGGTATTTCCAGCAGTTTTGTTCAATACTGTATGCTTACCACCTAGAAAGGCACCTGAAACAAGGTGCTTCATAGAAGTTTGCTGGCTGAATAATGAGAGCATGGTTTAACACTTCATATTTCACCTTGTTTTCCTGGCCCTTGTCATTCCCCACATGATACTAATCTGCTCCAATTAGATGGTCAGAAGCTGAGGTTATAACACAGGTTTTATCTTTGTGTTCCCAAAGTATCTAGAACAGTGCTAAGAATATGGAAAGATGACGCATGCAGAACCCGGCTCTCCCGGCCGGCTATGAACACGTTAAAACACACTGCGGATGGCTCGTCAAAACACGAGAAATAATCATGCACAGAAACAGTTTTCTGTAGGGAAGTAAAGAACGGAGTGGCCACTCTCCAAGTTGGTGAGTGCCTGGCTAACCCCCTAGTGGGGAGAGCCCCGTCCCTTTGTCCCAGTGGGTTTTTATTGAGAAAGTAGACACAGTTTGTGGATTCACAGTCTGGCAGAAAGGATCAAAGGGAACACGTATCTTACAAGGATGCTAACAGAGTTTTTGTTGTGATTCCAGGCAGAGATTGGAGTTTTATCATATGAAAGGACTATGGGTTCCAAAGGTTTCCTGACTGTGCCTTCAAATTCCAAGTTAATAACATCCTCCAGCAAACAGATCTCACAGGATCTTGCATATTCTTTGTCCCAGGCCTGATTACCCCGGGGGTCCGCCTTCTCGGGTCAGAGCTGCCCCTTTAGGCTCTTTGCTAAGCCCTGAGAAGGGCTGGAGACAGAGGCAGCAAGGAGACTTGGATTTCTCACATCTAAGTACAAAGACTCAGGCTAAGAGGGGGCAGGGGTTGATGATCACCCCTTCCTTTCCACAGTCCCTTCATTTATTTCCACAGTCTCATGAGTCTTATTCCACAGACCTTTATGAGACCAGCCCCTGGCTTAGGTTGCTCCTCCCTGAGGAGCCTTACCCATCATTGGTAACTGATCTAGCATTTAAAGGCCAGGCACAGAACAGGTAGCATTCATGCCAGGGGAATAAGTTTTGTCTACTTAGTGGCTCCTGATCCAAAGGTCTCTCACTCAGCCTAAGTCACAGGGGGTCACAGCTTCCTGAAACCAGGTAGGGTGGCCCTCAACAGAAAGATGTATATATAGGGTCTGGCAGAAGTAATGGCTACTTGAGTGTGATTGGTAGAATAATAATATGCATGTAATAATTTATAGTTTTAATTTGAACATTTTATCTAAAGTGTCATATGGTGTGCTTGAGTGAGATATTATTATGGTACAGAATGACATGCTTATGCTTTTGTAATGAAAGACTTTGTAATAAATAGGGGCATTATTTGTGCCAGACCCTATAAATATAAATATATAAATGTAGATATATAGATGTAGATATTTAAGGTCTTATAAGTAGAAAGGAATTGAAATGAAAGAGAATGTGAATTTACCAAAAATAGAGTAAGCTCACTATTTGGTTATGAGAGATTCCGAAAAATATATTTTTGGTTAGAATGAAGAATTCAAAACCACATTCTATTTACTACTACCATCTCTCCTCAGTAATGCTCTACTCCTATTTAAAAACCAAATTAAGGCAACTCAGAATATCTGAAAATTCAAGGAAGACAAAGGTAAGCAGGCCAACCAAAAACTGAGGGATAGCTCAGGGGAGATTTCCATACCCTTTAACAAAATCTGTGTCAACGGTCTATTCAAAATGAAAATAACTTCATGCAATATTAAATTAAAATAGCCTTTTATCAATTTCAGAGCCTAGGAGTGTTATACTTTAAATGTACATAAACATACATTTTGTTTGTGTTCAATATTTTGCTCCACTTAGAAGCATTATTACCTAACAAAAGCCCTTAAATTGTCCACAGTAAATTTGATCTACCAGTTAGAAGAATCTATGGTTTAAAGCATGTATAACAGTTGGTGCAGTAATAAATCAACCCCAATTAGTGCAGTAGTGACTAATAAGCAGCTTCCAGAATTCAGAAATCTGTGGGTAAAAACTTAAAAAGCTCACCTGCTGAGAATTCTGAATGGTGTACAATTTAGCCATTATGCTCACTTTATCCTCGAGAGGCTGCATTGTGTATGAGGGCCAACCCTGAGCACCTGAACTGACATGACGATCTGAAGAAACCACATCTTTGCCAAACAGACATCCACAAATCAGTTCTGTGATGGGGGCTCTGCTGCTGTGATCTCACTTTTTAAAAGGAAATCTCTAAATCTGTATATGGAATACAAAATAATACAATGTCTATTTTAACAATTAGCATTATTACACAAAGAAGTAAGAGTCAGAACTAAGAAAAAAGAGCGGGAGTAGGAAGGCAGTATGCGCACGCACATATTCCCAACACGCACTTCTAACACACACACGCCTGCCTTTTTTTTAAAGTCACCTTGAATTGCTCAAAATCAGATGTCTCAGTTTCACCTTATTATCTAACTACAACTTCCAGTCCTTTCACCTCAATCCTTCCATTTTTACTGAATACGTAATGTGGCTCTTATGTCACCTCTTTCTGTGCTCAGCCTATCCTCCCAAAATCATGCTCATGAACACTTTCAACATCCTTGTACTCCTGCCTTTTCACTGCAACCACTGGCAAAATTCCAATTATGATTCCATTCCACAGTCCCTTTCTTCATAGCTAGGCACTTTCCTAAGCCCTGATAAATAATGCCAAGCAACCATACAGATTCATAACACCAAAAAATAATATTTTCAGACAGAGCTGGACCCTCACATTTACCTAATAATACATTTATTTGTTCTTAGTTCCATCTTCCATTCTCCTCACTGACGAGTAGAAAACTGATGTAGTTAGGAGTGGATACTTTCAATTTCCTGCAGCTTTCACTTACTAACATATCCTTGTGCATATTTTCCTTCTTTCCTGAAAGCAGTTTCAGGTGGAGAAGAATCCTTCCTTTTTTTCAGGGCTAGTTCACTCATTTTCACTGGGTCATAGAAATCCAGTCTTCTCCAAGGCAATGCCCATTAGGACTTTCTTCCCTCTTCCAGCCCTTCCTACTGTCTCCTTCCCCTCAGCCTATACATTTGTTCTTTTAAGACTCTTTGCTGATCACCTGAGCACCACCATCCCACACAGCTAAATTTCATAAATCCCACCCCACCTCCTGTCTTCACTCTTCTATCTTCTGTTCATTTTTCAATCCACTAGGATTACTTTCTTCTTCCACCATGTTTTACTCTGTGGGAACTGATCTAGAAATGAATTGGTCTCTATGTGCCAAAGACATTTTAAAGACCTGAACTCATTTAGAGACTATCTCTTTCTCATCTCCTTTGGCTTCTATGTTACCAGTGTGTCTTTTAAATTTCCAGGTCTCCAACTTTGACAAAATCCATCTGTGCTGGTCTCACCATCCCATCCCAAACCCCTCTCAAAGCACGCCTTTCCTCAGGTTACTCCTCCACTGCTTTTGCCAAGTGCCATTTTTCTGTCTTAATTCTATACTACCTATTTCATACCCCCTTCCCAGTGAAAATAGTCTTTCTCTTTTGTTCTCTCTCTGTATTTTACATCTTCTTTAGTATTTATTACAAAATCATACTAAAGGTCTTTGTGTCACTCTTCATAAAATAAATTTTAAATACTTTGATAGCAGATACCTGGCTGTGTCCATCTCTTTTTAGCCAGAAAACTCTGGACATAAGCAATGCTCAATAAATTAAACTAAATATAAGTTTTGTTTACTCTTTGTAGCTGAGCCCACATTTTTCAAAAGCCAGACCTCACTTAAAACTACCAGAAAAAATAAATTACATTATATAACATTGATATTCTTAGATACCTTCATGGAAATTCCCTTGCCATTACCAGGAGGTGACTTCACTTCTCACAGAAATATTTCCTCCTCTACACTCAACACTTGCTTAAAATGTTGGTTTTCTTTCTATTACATGTACCTAACATGGCATAGTCTGAAAAGAAGCTAAATTCTCTTTGACAATTTAAATATATCATGATAGATGTAAAGCTAGATTTAAAGAAAATAGATGTCTGTTTTAGATTAGAGGCAAAGATACTTTAGTTATGATAGATGTAGGAATCTTAAATATCTACTATTAAATTTAGAATTTTGGGTGACAGGATACATTTCTTTGTCTCTGATCCAGTTTTCATCACTGTATGGGATGGAAATACAAGGTGAGTAGCAAAGAGTCTCCGAAGAGCGAATGTATAGGCTGAAGTGAAGGAGACAATAGGGAGGGCCGGAAGAGGGGAAGAAAGACTAATGGGCATTGCCTTGGAGAAGACTGGATCTCTATGACCCAGTGAAAATAGATGAACTAGCCCTGAATAAGAATAAATGCTGATAAACAGTATATATTTTAGTGCCTACATTCCAAGACATTATATTCATATGCTAGAGGTCCATTATAAATCCTGTCCTTTGGTGTTTGTATAATATCCCACACACATCTCTACACTCACATTTAATACATAATCTATGTTTATGTGATTTTTCCTAAAAACATGAGCTTTTTGAGTAAAATTCCTTTCTTATTGCGCTCACCAGTGTGGCTCAGTTGGTTGAGTATCACTTGGCAAAGCAAAAGGTCTCTGGTTCAGCCCCTGGTTGGACTGTGCATGCTGCAGGCAACCGATCAATGTTTCTCTCCCTCTCTTTCTCTCTCCCTTCCCCTTTCTTTGAAAATAAATAAATAAAATCTTTTAAAAAATTCTTTTCTTATTTATCTTTAAAACACGTTTACCTAGTTATAGCATTTGTCACACAGTAGATACAGAGCAAAACATGGAATAAATTAATAAGTAATCCAGTCTACTATCTAAAAAGTAAAAGTGACGTGTGATCTCCGGCCTGCAGTGATCACGCAACGCTGTGGATGGCTTGTCGAAACACGAGAAATGAACATACACAGAAACAGGCAATATTCTGTGGGGAAGTAGGGACTGAGTGGCCACTCTCCCAAGTGGAAAAGTGCCGGGCCACCTCCCTAGGGGAGAGGGCCCCGTCCCCCCTGCACAAGCAGGATTTTATTTTTGAATACCAATACAGTTTGCAAATTACAAGTAGTTAGCTTTTGAAAGGCGCTGGCAGATTTCCTGCTGGGATCCTAAGCCAGAGATTTTGGGGTTTTATCATTTAAAAAGACTACAGGACTTAAAGCTTAGTTCTGTTTCCTGCCCGTGACTTCATATTCTAATTAAAGAGCATCCTCCAGCAAGCAGATCTCACAGGGCCTTTCATATTCTATGTGCCAGGCCTGATTTCCCTGGAGTCCATGGTTTCTGGTCTGGACTGTACCTCCCCTGTTACTTCCAACGGGCCTGAGTTGGGCAGAGGAGACAAAGGCAGCTGGAAGACTTGGATGTCTCAAGGACTCAGGCACTGGCAAAGCTGAGGGGGCAGGGGTTGATGTCGATCACCTCGTTATTTCCACAGCCCTGAGAGTCTCGTCCCTGTAACATTCCTTTGTGAACGTGTCTGTCTTAGGTTCATTCTCTATGCAAGAGAATTGTTACCCATATCATTGACTGCCATTCAAGCATGAAAAGGAATGAGGCATATGAACAGGCAGTGTTCATGCCAGGGAAATAAGTTTTGTCTCTTTAGTGTCTCCTGCTTCAGAGGCCTCTTACTCAGCCATAGTTATAGGCAGTTACAGATTCCTGAGACCAGGCAGGGCGGTCCCCAACATAAAAGTGCTATTATTACAGTTAATTTTGACTCATTCTTCTTATTCATTTATTCTTATAACAATTCTAAGTGAGACTATCACTGCATTATTTTTAAACCAAAGAAAATATTATAATCTTTATTAAAAAGTATTCTATCGTGACTTGTATCCAATGTTGTGCTCAGAAATTTACAAGAGTTGGCTCTCCAGAAGGAAATAAAAACAGAGATAAAAGGCTTGATTTGTTAACATTTTCTGATTTTTGTGGCATAATACTCCTGCCATGGTCAATTGCAAGGTACCAACATGATGCCACTGACACAGAATGGGGAAGGAATATGAACAACTGGCTCTCCAGTGTCTGCGGAAGCAGGCTCCAGGGCACCGCTGGCTGCACTACACTCTGTCCTGTGTTAATCACTTGAACTAGCTTTGGTGAATTGCCTTCTGCTACAGGTTTTCAGTTGTTCCTTTTGAGGATTGACTTTTAAGGGGGTAGGTAATAAATCAATGACATTACATCTGTAGGCTGCCAGGATTCTTAAAAAAGTTATCTTTAACTATGTTCCTTAAGATCACCAATAAATCACAAGGAAAATCTGCTCTTTTTCTGTTAGCATATTTTAAAACTCATAAAAAAGCATAAAAAATACAAGGTATACACTTTTGGAATCTATTTTAAATCATATTATATCATAATTAATAATTTTATCCTTTTAGGAGCAAAAAGGTAGACCATTATCTCTAAATATCTTATACTGTTTTGTTAACTACTTCCATCCTCATTTTTCAATAATTGAATTAATTTTTCAATTATTTTAAACTAGACAGTATCTGCTATAAAACTAAGAACTTTAAACATTTGCTCACAAACCCCATGCTTTCACACTTATGCATTTTAGGTTTATTGGTTTCTGGCTTACAGTTATTAGAATCAAGTAAAAAAAGACCAGCTCAGCAATTCTATAAACATCCTACCAACTGAAGCTTTGAAACAAATCAAAAGTATTGAGAGCTATTTAATTCATAACCTGACTTCAGGTGATTCATAGGATTTTTTAAAACATCTGGGATAAATGAAAAACTTCTAAAATATTTTATTAATGATAATGTCCTGTGATTATTTTAAGTCACAATAGAGATCACGTGGTCACATGATTTCATTCATATGTGGGATATAGTACTGAACACAATGAATGAGCAAGCCAGAAAAAGGAACACTCAGAAACTCATAGACAATAGTGTGGTGATTACCAGAGGGCAAGGGGTAGGAGGGACTAGTAAAGGGGGTCAAATATACGGCAATGGAAGATTTGACTTTGCGTGGTAAACCAAGGCAATATACAGATGATTTATCATAACACCATACTGTCAAACTTACATAATTTTACTAACTAATGTCACCCAAATAAATTTATATATGTAAACATATATGAGAAAAGAGTTTTCAGAAAAACATTTGTCTTCACTACTTATACTGTCAAAATTATTTGAAATTGCCCAAATAATTATTTAAAATTTAAAAACTTTCAAATATGTAAGACTTTCAATAGCTAAAAATTAAGTACATTTAGTAGCAATGTGTTTCTAATTTTCTCGTCTACAAGTAAAATTTGGAGTTTAGGGAACAGCATCACTTTTTCCCAAGTCCAAATTCATATTTTCAGGAGAAACTCAATAATTAATTGAATTCTGGGTATATATGAATTTCAGAATCATTATTTCTCTAAAAAAGAGTAGACAGAATTAAGTATCTTGAGTATGAACTTTCATAAAGCTCCAATTCCAAAAACAGGCTGTTGTTTCATTAAAATTGTATGTAAATGAAAAATGAAACTATGATTTTAATTGACTCATGCCAGATTACACAAAATAAAAGGTTGCCAATATCAGGTAAAATGAAACTAGTGATCAGATTATCCTGAGGTCTTTAAATATAAACTCAACAGCCATGCTTCCTTTTGTAAGATAATAAATCATCATAGGGAGTTTAACTATGATCAACACATCTGTTTCTTAAACTGTATTGAGATGAAAAATTGTGCAATATATTTAAGCAAATATATTCCACTATATACATTTATATGAATATGTATATATAAGTGGTATTAGGGAACATCCACTAAAAGGTATTTTTATAATTTATGATAAATGTCTATCACATTTTTATTTTATAGAGTCTAGATTTTGCCAATTTGCACCACTTGAAATGTCAAGTCCATTGGCCTGGCCAGTGTGACTCAGTTTGTTGGAGTATTATCCCATAACCAAAAGGTTGTCAGTTCAATTTTTGATCAGTGCACATACTTAGGTTGAAGGCTCCATCCATGGTCAAGGGGCATAAGGTCCCTGGTTTGGAGGTGCACGGGAGACAACCAATTGAAGCTTCTCTCTTGCATCAATACTTCCCTCTCTCCCTTCCTCTCTCCCTTCCTCTCTCTCTAAAAGCAAAGAAAAAAATATCCTCACCTCAGGATACATATAAATAAGTACATATGTATATAATTACGTCTATATATTTTACTTGCCTTACTTTCAAGATGAATACTATTCTTTGTTCCATGTAACTGGTGGTTAACATGTGAAAACCTTTACAATCACATGTTTTAATGTGAAGTCTGGCTCTTGATTGAATGTAACGAATTGTCTAGCTTTCTTGAATCTTAATGTGTCTAGACTTTAGCATTTCCTTTTATGCCTAGTCCTAAACTTATAGACTTGATTAACTAAAGGAAAGTTGTGTTTAATTAAATTAATAGAGAAGTGTTTCAAACATTTTTAATAACAAACATACAAAACTAAGGGGAAAAACTGTCAAAAGTTATTGAAAACAAAACTTCTGAAATTAAAAATTTTAGTAATATCTATGTTAGGTTGTATTGTATAAATTCCATATCTTATAAATTATATAATATATAATATTAGTGAGAGCAAAATAGCAACATATATTGAATATATTATATTACATAGTATATGTAATGTAATATATTTGAGAAAAGTGATAACATAGCTAAGGTATATTGACTGCTTTTCATGTGCCAAGATATGCTCAGTTAAGCACTACACATGAATTATCTAGGCGAATAATCTCAAATATTTTACACAATAAAATATTAATTCCATTTGCACTTAAGAATTTGAAGCACAGAAAACTTAAGTAACTTGTCAAAAGCCACAGAGCTAGGAAGGGTTAGACTAGGAATAAAACCCAGGTTGAGATGCTAAAACTCTGAGTTCCAAAACAGCACTCCTACCTAAGTGACATTTTAGTACAATTTAAGCATACATTTTGAATGCTTAAGATCAGATCAGCAAACTATGGTCCTTGGGTCAAATTCAGCCTATTGCCTGTTTTGTAAGTTTTATTGGAACACAGTCAATTTACATATCATCTATGGATGTTTCATTAAAACAGATGAGTGGTTGTGTCAGAGACCATAGGACTTGTAAAGCCTAAAATATTCACTATCTGGCCATACAGAGAACACTCACTGTTGACACAGTTACAATAATCATTATAAATGTAATAAATACATCAGTATTATATGATTAATACTGAAGTTTCAACTGTTGCTCTAAAGAGAAACAAAAAAGAAAGAATGTACATTGTCACATCACAAAATGAGGATCTTTTCCAAACAACTGGTAATAAAAATGGTTATATCAATGAATTATTTATTGCCATTAACTATAGTTCAGCCTAAGAACTCTTCTAGTTGAAAAGCACACATATTTGGGGCCTAAACATAATTAATATATGTCATAAAATAACTGATATAACTGAAAATAAAAATGAGATATCATTGGTTTCCTTTAAATAGTAAAAATAAACTGCCAATGTTGGCTTAAATTTTATTAAATAAGTTAGTTACAACAAACTTAAGTTATTAAAAATAATGTTTGTTACTTAGGACTAATGGACTATTACAAAGGATTCAGCACTATAGTCATTTTTGCATTTCTATATTTAAACTAAAATTTCTCAGAGGATTCCCATGCAGAAAAAGTTAAAGAAAAAATTTTATCACAATATAATCTCTACAGTAACATCTCACAGAAATACCCAGCTAGGGCCCTGGATGCATTGCATACAAGGGCATTCTTTTGGTAAATTGAACACTGTCTAATCATCTGGTCTTTCAATTTGATAATCCACTGAGTATGTTCCTCTCTTGTGAGTTGGCACACATTAAGTTCACAGAAATGGTTGTGTAAAACTAAATTTCAATTCTAGGATGCTCAGAGAGTCCCAAAGTAGTTGGATCCAAGAAGAAATACACCAAGCCATATCATAATTAAGTTATCCAAGATTAAAGGAAAGGAAAGAATCTTAAAAGCAGCAAGAGGAAAGGAGCAAGTTACTTACAAAGAAGTTCCCATAAGACTAGCAGCTGATTTATCAAAAGAAACTTTGCAGGCAAGAAGGGGCTGGAAAGAAGTGTTTGAAGTCATGAAAGGCAAGGACCTACATCCAAGATTACTCTATCCAGCAAATCTATCATTTAGAATGGAAGGGCAGATAAAGTGCTTCTCAGATAAGGTCAAGTTAAAAGAGTTCACCATCACCAAGCCCTTATTACATAAAATGTTAAAGGGACTTATCCAAGAAAAAGAAGAAGATCAAAACCTATGAGCAGGGTGCTTAGAGGAAAAAAAACTATGAACAGTTAAATGACAACAAACTCGCAACTATCAACAACTGAACCTAAATAAAACTAAGTAAACAACTAGAACAGGAACAAAATCACAGAAATGGAGATCACATGGAGGGTTATCACTGGGCAGGGGGAGGGGGAGAATGGGGGAAAATGTATAGCGAATAAGAAGCATAATTGGTAGACACAAAATAGACAGGGGGAGGTTAAGAATAGTATAGGAAATGGAGAAGTCAAAGAACTTATATGTACAACCCATGGACATGAACTAAGGGGGAGCAATGCTGGAGGGAGGGATATGCAGGGCAGAGGAGGATAAAGGGGAAAAAATGGAACAACTGTAATAGCAGAATTAATAAAATACACTTTAAAAAATTAAATTGCTGTTTTATTTATATTCAATTAGGAAATACAGCTGCTAAGCAGATGAGGCTCTAGTTTCTCTTTAACAGTTTAGGAAACTCTGTTTTCACAGTGCAATCACCTGCAGTAGATCTTAGCACAAGTATAGGGCATACTGCTTTTAATGCCTATTGGTTTTGTAGTACGTACCTTTATACATTTTCTCAGAGTCTTACACAAATATTCAGGTTACTTAAGAGCACATTTAGAGTGGTCTGAATCTTCTAACCAACTATATCAAAAGGATGGATTTTTTAAATTTATTTTTAATTTCAGTTGACATACAATATTATATTAGTTTCAGGTATAAACATAGCAATTAGATATTTATATGTCTTATGAAGTGATCACTCTGATAAGTTTAGTACCCTTACGACACCATACATTGTTATTACAATATTATTGACTATATTCCTTATACTGTACTTTGCATCCCTGTGACTATTTTTATAAGTGGAGATTTGTGCTTCTGAATTCCTTTTACCTTTTTTACCCATTCCTCTAAGCCCTCTCACACAGAGAAACCACAATATTTTTCTCCGTATCAGTAAGTTTGTTTTTGTTTTTGTTTGTTCATGTATTGTGTTTTTCAGATTTCATACATAAGTGAAACCATATGGTATTTATCTTTCTCTGTCTTATTTCATTTAGCTTAATAACATCTAAATTATCCCTACTTTCATAAATGGCACAATTTCAGTCTTTTTTATGACTGAGTAGCATTCCATTATGTATATGTACCACTTTTTCTTTATTCATTTTTCTATCAGTGGACACTTAGGTTGCTTCCATATCTTGGTTATTATAAACAATTCTGAAATGAACATAATGGTGCATATATCTTTTTAATTTAGTGTATTGGATTTTTTTTTCAGATAAATACTCAGAGGTGGCATTGCTGGATCATATGATAGTTCTATTTTTAATTTCTTGAGGAACTTCTATACTGCTTTCCGTAGTAGCTGCACCAATTTATAATCCCACCAAAAGTGCACAAGCATTTCTCCACATCCTTGTCAACACTAGTTTGTTGATTTATTGATGGCTATTCTGACAGGTGTGAAGTGATATCTCATTGTGATATGAATTTTCATTTCCCTGACGATTAGTGATGTTGAACATCTTTTCATGTGTCTGTTGGACATCTCTATGACCTCTTTAGAAAAGTGTCTATTCAGGTCCTCTGCCTATTCTTTTAATCCAACTATTTTTGACAGCATTTAATATTTTAAATCACCTTCTGGAAAACAGCTATTTCATAGTTTATATGACACTTTGCTTTTGTAAATCTTATCTCTTTTTAATTCTTATTTTTTTTCTTCTATCCTTTAAGTGAAATTTAAAAATTTAATTCCAAGTTTTTCTTAAATTCTTATCCTCCATGTTATGGCTATAACCCAATATTTGAGTATTTGCTGCCTGGTGTATTATATTTATATGTTGTTCTGGGGGCATGTAGTGGTCAGATGGGAAGCACGTGGCATCTCACTCATGTCTCTCTTGTTGGCAATTAACTGGTGAGAAACTGGAGGCTGACTAGGTAAAATCCTCTGGATCTGAGCTGGACATCGACATTATAGCACCTCAGGCAAAAGCAATAGACCAATCTTGCTCCCATGAATGGTGAAGTGGTTGAGACTCTGACCACTCCAAAGACCTTCTAATCACTCTGGTGATCCTTCACTGTATCTTCTCACCCAGGAATAATGGCGGCAATCCACTGTTGTCCAGCTTCCTACGCCTACGATTGGCAGTTTTCTCATCTCTATAGTCATCCTCAAATGACATTCGATTTTTTCCCTAGACTCAGAGATATAATTTCCCCTTTATAGAAAGGAAAAAACAAATTGATTTTAAAGAGAAAAAGAGAGAGAGACAGATAAGAGTGAAACATCGGTTGAGTGCGTCCCATACGTGCCTGCACTGGGCATCGAACATGCAACTCGGGTATGTTCTGTGCTCCAGAATTGAACTGGCAACCTGTTGGTGGATGGAACAATGCTCCAACCATCTGAGTCACCCGGCCAGGGAAAAATTTAATTCTTAAGCATGGTTAGAACACAGTGGTATTGATGAGGAGACTCAAAAACAGGCATAACATGAAGTTCTTTGGACAGTTTGTTTGGATATTAAAAACTTTAAGTCAGTGTTAACTTACACCAAAGAATTTTTTGTCAAAACATGTAAATGTTTTCATCAGATCTTATAAAATAACTTCAAAGATTTTGTTTCCATATAGCTAAATTCACTTTTCAACTGACAATAAGCATGAATCATTTCATTTCACCAGCTAATTACTTTAGCTACAAGTTACTGAAAATAGAGGCTTTGAAGGAGAAGTGCCTTTCAGCCATGTCTGTCTGAGCAGATGCATTCTGAAGAAAATGGGAAGTCACAAATCTTGGTGTGAACTGCTGTAAAATGGACAAATGAGTAAAAAACAAATGTGACTTTTTTTCCCATTAATGCTTTTCAACAAGAAAGTGAATCAACAATCTGCCTGCTTAAAAATGTAGCAAAACTACCTGAGGAAATAAGTAAAAATTTTCCTCCTTTACCCTAATCACTAGGATATTTATTTGTGGTTTGCAAGAAATAGTGCTAAATGCATGGTCTTTGTAGTACATTTTTAAGTGTCATCTTGTAGCCTTTTATTCAATTATGATATAGCTATATTAATTTTTTTCTTTAAGGTTGAACTTATTCACAAAACATTTTCTCCTTTTCCCCTGGAGGATGTCAGAAACAGCTTCCAAAAGAGATGACAGCAAAGCAGAATTTTAAAAGATGAATTGCAGTCAAAACTATTTTGACTATGAAGTGGGTATGACTCTGAAAATAGGTCTCTTCATGAATAACCTAATCAGCAAATTCACTATCCTCCCCAAACTGCCACCTAAAAGAACTTATTGAGCTCTATGTACCCCTGATGCTGCAACAATCCCAAACCAGAGCTGATCAATGGGTTCCAAACCTCTAGCTATTTACAGAGCAGGTGAGTGGTTAAAATGGTGTAGAGATAAAAAATATGATTTGAGATGGAACCCAGTTCTTTTGAAGTAAATCTTAAAACATAGTAAAAGCTGATTTTCACACATTTTTCTCAACTGAGAATCTATTAAATATTCTCCAAAGCATCAATTTATGTTTCTTTTAACTTGGGGACACATTGAAATAATTAAGTTATCCAAACCAAACTAAGTAATATTTAGTAAAATATTAAACTTCAAGTCTAATTAAGTTTCCTTAATAATAACAAATCTATTTTTGATAAGAGATAGACTTTATCTATCCTTTGGACTGCGTAGACCACTGTGGCACATGGAGAAAACCAGTTTTCTGAGCCTCAAGTTCCTCGTTTGTACATAAGGTCTACTTTTACACAATTGTTAAGTTACTCTTCTACCCTTAAAAAAATAATCCTCAAGTTTTGACTATTACTTTCTAATCATAAAATCTTGTACTCTATAAATTATTGTTTATCAGAACTGGTATCACACTAGTTCCTATCACAACTTAGTATTAAGAATTAATGGTGCTCAAACAAAGCTGACTGTCGAATCAATTAGAGAACATACACTATTCTAAACATTCAGTGAAACTTCAGTAAAAAATCTGGTTAGAGTTTCTTAAACTATTTGAAACACTGGCCTTAAAATTCACAATAAAATTTAAAAGACCAAGAGAATGCAAAAATAATTCTGAATAATTATTGAGTATTCATTTTTTCATAGGAATAATTCTAATGCTTTACATAAATAAGCACATTTAGTTTTAGAAAGAACACTCTGAATAGGGACCATTATTACCTTTATTTTTCAGATGAAGAAACGGAGACACAGAGTTTCTTGCAAATGTTATATTGCTAGAAAAAGACAGAACTGAGATTTAAACCCTATTATACCAGTTCCAAATGTTAGATTATAAACCAGTACACTATACTGCCCATATAGAAAAGTAAAATGTGAAGACTTGACTTAATATATAGCAAAATAGGTTGAAATTAACATATTATAATTGTAGCTCAGGGATGGACAAATAGAGAAATGGAACAGAATCTAATCCATACAGACATGTCTATTCAGAATATTCCAGAGATAGTGGTTGTACAACCACATCATTTGAGAGATAATGGATTTTTATTTTGTTTTTATTTTTTAAAGATTTTTGTATTTGTTTTTAGAGACAGGGTAAGGGAGGAAGAGAGAGAGAGACATCAATGTGAGAGAGAAACATCAGTTGGTTACCTGTAGTATGTGCCCTGACAGGGGAGTGACCCACACCCCAGGCAAGTGTCCTTGACTGGGAATCAAACCAGCAAACCTTCACTTTGCAGAGTGATGTCCAACCAATTGAGCCACACCAGTCAGGGCGATAATGAATTTTTAATACATGATATTGGAAACATTGACTATCCAAATGGGAAAATATATATGAAAGAGTACTTACCTTATATTATACAAAAATTAATACAGATGGAATAAATGTGTAATTTTATTATTCCAAAAGATAGCTATATGACCTCAGGCTAAGAAGGTTTTTTTTTTTTTAAGTAATACACATGTACATTCACAGAAAACAACAAATGAGACACAATATTCATTTCACTACATTGAAATTTAGAAATTCTGTATAACAAAAAAGATAGTTAAAACATAAGTGGTACACTGCAAAATTATATTTGTATTGCCAGTAAGTAATCAATATTCAGCTTCTGAACGGACTAAATGTTTCCAAAAATAATAACAAAAAATAAATTAAGTGAACCAAAGATTTGAAGAGGTAAATCACAAATGGAAAAACTGGATTGCCAATAAATATAGTTTATAAGTTCAATATTACTAGAAATTGAGAAAATGTTTATTAAAGCAATGAAGTTTAATTTCATATCTACAAAATGGCAGAAATAAAAAATATATATAATATATAAATATTTATTAGATAATATCTCACAGGCATATATTTGGAGAAGTAGCACTTGTTTACATTGTCAGCAGGCATCTACACAAGAAAAACCATTAGGAGTACAACTTAGAAGTAGTCAGTAGAGCTAGTCATCCACATACAGTAAGAATCAGCGATCATTTGTGCAAGGATATCTACTGAGTAATTCTGTTGATACTGAAAAATGAATCTAAATCATGGGTAATAAAGAAATGAACTAATAGTCAATTATATTTTTAATATCCAGATAATTGTACAATATATAGTTGTTAACATAAACTATATGTACATGTATTAACACAGGTAAGTCTTGAAAAATTAAAAGAATGAAATAAAATTGAAAAGGAATATGTCATTTACATAAATATAAAAACAATGCTATGTTTGTAGATATTTGATTATGATTATGAATATGAATTTGAATATACATGATAAAAAGTTCTTTGATTTATGCTAATATTTTAATTCTTTTTATAAAAATATACTTTGTTTTAAAAATTTATAGGGCAAAAACAACTCAGCCATGTGTTAAAAGAGAGTAGAGGATATATCATGCTTACTATGGTGTGCCTTTGCTCTACTTTTTAATATTTCACAATTTAAATATTAAAATTTAAATTAAACTAAATGAGAGCAATGTGAATTTTATGGTTTTAACTTTCCTCTGGTCATGTGAAAGACTAAAAGTAAACTTTCTTAATAGCATTGTTATGACCTAGAACATAAGATTTTATTTCTACAAAGACTGAAGTTTACACATTGGAAATTTAAATTATATTTATTTTCAATAGTACAGATGCACCTCAACTTACAATGGGGTTATATCCTGATAAACCTGGTGTTCAGTTGAAAATATTAAGTCTAAATGCATTTAACACACCTACCTACCAATATCATAGCTTACCATAACCTACGTTAAAGTGTTCACAACAGTTACATTAGCCTACAATTTAGTAAAATCATATAACACAAAACCTATTTTATATACAGTGTTGAATATCTCATGTAATTCATTATGAAGATGGCTTTCAAACCATCATATAGTCAATTGTAAGTTGAACCATTGTAAACTAGAGAACCATCTGTATATCTAAAGAAATTTCTTGACTTGGAATATAATGTATAGTAAAGAGATGCAGCAATGCACCTGTTGGGTAGGTTATAACTTTTTATGAACTATCATACATACACATATATAATATTATATATAATATAGTATAATACAATACTAATAAAATAATATAATAGTAATATCTATACACACATATACTTGTTATATATATATAAATAATAGACTACCACTCCAAGGCTACAATCCTACACAGCATGTTACTGCACGTATCAACACAAGATGCAATCAAGCACAAGAGAAAATTATGCAATCAAGACACATGGTAAGCAAAAGATGTATGAGGCTGCAGCTAGTGTAACATGGCATACTGTTTTAGGACAAACTTTTTAATATATAAGTAGAAAAGAATACACTGTAAAATAACAAAATATAATATAGTAAATACATAAACCAGTAACAGTTGTTGATTATGAATATGTAAAGATATGTGCTATCCCAGTAGTTTTGTTTATACCAGCATCACCACAAACACACGATTAATGCATTGCACTACAACATTACAGCAGCTACAATATCAGAAGGCAAGAGAAAGTTTTCAGCTCCATATAAACCTATGGGACCACCATTGTGTATGTAGTCTATTGTTGACCAAAACACATGCATATACATACACACACAATAGTCTCCCTTTTTAAAATGCAGGGCCCAGCTCTTGGCTTCTAATCACTGCAGTGAGTTGAATAGTGTTCCTCCAATACTCATATCTTCATGAACCTCAGAATGACGCCTCATTTGGAAACAGGTCTTGGCAGATATTATTATTTAAGATGAGGTCATACTGGTTTAAGATGGGCCTTAAATCCAGTGACTGGTATCTTTATAAGAACAGGAGAGGAGACAGAGGGATTCACAGGAAGAAGGCCCTTGTGATGAAACAGGCAGAGATGGAAGTGATGCAGCTGTTAACCAAGGAATGCCAAGGATTACCAGCAGACACCAGAGCTAGAAAAGAGGTATGCAACAAGTTCTCCTTCAGAGCCTCCGAAATGTATCAAACCTACTGTTATCTTGATTTCAGAAGTCTGGCCTCCTAAACTGTGAAACAAATACATTTCTATTGTTTTTAAGCTACTTAGTTCATGATAACTTGTTATGGAAGTCCTGGGAAACTAACACAAATGCCATTGTCCAATAAAAAGGCATCAGGCCTCCACAAGGAAACGGCTGATGCTAGGATTGAGGCAGGGAAAACACAAGAAGAGCTTGGAACATTATACTCTGGTAACAAAAAGTAAAGTAGTAAACACACACACATAGACAAAAAAATAAAAATAAAAAGGTATCGGGTGCTATCAAAGAGTCTCAGAAAACATGCTGAGAGACCTCCCAATGGCAAAAATTGGAACAATTTAAACAAAAAAAAAATAACAAGGTAAATATCACAACAAGAAATAAAGTAAATCTCCACAAGGCTATTCTTATATGAGTAAATTACTGAATAAATGCAACAGGAGAGATAAGATATGCCTTTATTACAGAAGAATTTCAATTATTCAATGTGGATGGAACTGCAGCATCATGAACAATTGATGAATGCTGAAATAAACATTTGAAAGAGAATCTTTGCATAGCTCTGAAGTTCCTTTTTAAAATTTACTAAATATGGTGTCGCTTCAATACATGATCACAAATTCTTTGATACCATTCTTTTTAGGACATACAGCTTTGTTTCCGTTTTCTTTAGTGTGGGCTCAACTTAGTGGCTTCCTTTTACAAAAGGAGTACAAAAAGAGAAAAATAGTAACTTGAGAGTAGAGAACCTGATATACATAATCTTAATCAGTGATCAAGGTAAACATCACCCATGAAAAAGTATACTGGTATCATGGTCAATCCTAATATAATACAATAAAAAGAGAATATAGTATCTGTGACATTTTTCCCCAATTCCCAAACCTCCATCTATTCATAGGAAAACATCAGACATATCCAAACAAAAGCACATTTAACAAAGTACCTAACCAGTATCTTCAAACATGAAAGGGTCAGGAAGCCAAGGAAAGACTGAGAAATTATATAATTTGAAAGAGACTTAGGAGACATGACAACTAAAGGCATTGTGGGATCCAAGATTAAATTCTGAAACAGAAAAAAAAAGGCAGTAGAAAAATTGGTGAAATTCAATCAAAGATGAAGTTTTAATCCATAATATGTACTAGTGTTAATTTTTTTAGTTTTGACAAATATATCATACTAATGTTAGCTGTTAATACTAAAGGAAGTTTAATGAAGAGTATACAGAACTCTATTTTTGTTACTCTTCTATTGGTCTAGACTTATTTCAATATTAAAACTTAAAACATGCATGGAACCACCCTGGCCAGTATGGCTCAGCTGGTTGGGTGTCATCCCATGAACCCACCAGGGAAAATGTCTAGGTTGCAGGTTTGGTCCTGGTTGGAGTGTTTACAGAAGGCAGCCAACCAATGTTTCTTTCTTTCTCTCCCTCCCATTCTCTCTAAGAAAGCATGTCCTCAGGTGAGAATAAAAAAAAAAAAAACGCATAGTACGAAAATTTTGATATATAACTAATTTCAGATTCTTTACAAAGCTCAAGCACTAATCACTTTAATTATATATGGGGATAATCAGAAGACTAGCCAAATAAATAATTTGTTCAAGGTCACAGAACATATTAGCAGTAGGGGAAATTTTTTCCACAGATTAAAGGCCTATTTCTGAAAGTGTACAAAATATTTCCTCTGAAATACAAGAATTAAAGTGACTAATAATGTATATGTAGCAACACATAAGAAAATCTCTTCCAAAATTCTTTGCAAGTGTTTTAGTAGCTTCCCAAAAAATTGTGGATATCATACCCAACCTGGGGTTCCATTAAAAATGCAGAATAGTTTAATTTCATGACTTTAAAAATGTTAAATTTTACATTTCTCTTCCACAGGACTTAGAATATTTATGGATAATTTCAGCAAAAATGGCACTTGGTATTGAGTGAATGAATTCATATTGAAATGTTTGATTAAAGTAAGAAAAAGGACTACCAACTCATTCAGTTGCTAAGGTTCTCAAAATGTTTAAAATGATCTGTAAATATTCAAAATGAGTTAAAGTAGTTGAATATTCATAGAACACTAAAAATTCTTTAGAAACAATTCTATCTCTGTGCCATAATATTGTTTTATTCATCTTTTCATAGTTTTATTATAGATTCCCTCATGGTCTTAATGTCTAGTTACTAAACTTTGGATTAAAAATTATCAAAACAAATATTTGGTAATTGTTTTTAATATGAAAAGTTGAACTCTAATCTGATTAATATGTCAAATCATATCTGGGAAACTCAGAACTTAATCTGCATATAGAAATCATTGAAAAAAATTTTTAAACTTATCTTTTCTACAGTTTATGTGGGAAAAGATATTTTTAGTCAAATGATTAAACTATTTCAATTTCAGTAAACTCAAATTAATTCTAGGCTTTGAATACTTTACCTCCATTCCACTCACATAATTTTATGATTTCTTTTTAACTTTAGACTCATACATTTTTGATAGGTGGTTTGTCTTGTTATTTGTGACTGCGAGTGACTGATTACAATTCAGTGTACATTGATAAATTATCTGCTCTTCACTTTCCCTTCTCATTCACCTCCAAATACCCAATCAAGTACATTTAGGATGGTGTCATCAAGGGTTTCCAGTGCACGGTATCTTGTCATTAGTGTGGTATAAAAATGCTTGCTAAGTGAAGAAAAAATAAGTTTTCATCCTACTCTGTGAAAAAAAAATATGATGACATAAACAGAATACTTTTTGTACTTTGTAGTGCTAATAATTTTCTTCCTTACAATGCTGTGGTATTCTTTTCCTACCTATCAAATATTTGATTGAGTGAAGTGGGCTTCTCCATTTCAATATGACATATTTCTAATGCTGTTCATTGTCTAGAAAGATGAAACTTTCTGTGTTCTTACTGACTTATGTCTATAGAGGCTGTGATCTTTAGTTTTATATGTTTTCTATTCTCAATCTTTCCTATTTATTGAGAAGAGATTTGGTAGATGTTTAGGAACACAGTTGAGGTCAATTACTATGAAGCCAGGGACTATAAACTCAAATGATTGCAAGCAGCCAGGCCAGGAGACATGAGTGAGGTGAACCACACAGTCATCTCCTTCTATATGCGGCAGCATGACTTAGCTGTAGTTGACTGCGCCACGAGGGAGGGCATTCCTGGTATCGGCAGATGTTCCATTTGATCAGAAAATGCCAGAAATTAGTATATTTATTTGGAATCTCTTGACTTTTTTAAATGCTGATTTTGTATTTCTTTGAAGCTGCTTAAGCCAAACTATACCATATCTGCAGCTTGGAATTGGCCAATCACCAATTTCATCCCACTGATAATTCATAATCACATTTAACAGCAATTCTCTACTAGTATGTAGAGTCAAACCTGAAATTTCTCCCAAAGCTTTTTTTTTTCAAGTTAAAATAATAGGGAGCTGGTTAAGAGCTAATCCATGTCAAAGGGAACATATTTGAAATCTGTGGAATAGATGAACACTATTGGCATATTTTTCAAATAATTATTTGAAAATCCTAAAGCTCAGAGAGATATAAATAAGTGTTAAAGACAATAGGTTCTGAAGAATAGGCTATAGACATTTGGTTAAGCATGACTTTTTTTACTATGCTTTTTAATAGCCTCTCAGAGTCTTAATATGCCAACTTTAGGATATTTTCCCTCAATTCTAAGGGGTCAGATATAATTCAAAGAAGGTTGCATTTCACTTTACATGAACAGAACCAATCACACTGAACATTCAGATAGATAAAGAAGATGAAGATATTGTCATACATCCATCACAAAATAGAATTTTAAAAACGAAACCAATAATATTACAAACAAATAATCTTACAAACTCCATTGCTAATTTCATTTTTTCCATATAATCAATTCTTGTTCTGTTGACTTTGAGTTGCATAGTAGTCTACTTTTGTAAGGACATCTGCCTCTGCATGAGAAGGGCTGGAAGACCTCACTCGGTTCCTCAGACTAAACTGACAAAGTGGGTGCTCAAGGGGGTGCCACCTTCCACCTGTACTCATGAGGCTGCTGCACAGTTACCAGCAGACCACTGAGAACGCATGGCACAGTCCTTGTAGAGGCTATCATGTTTGAGGACTGAAGTTTTGATCAATTTATTATAGTGTTAAACAATATAAAAATGGGAAGTTATAGAATCCTCTTTTGGGGAATTATAATACTAAACCAGTGGTTTTCAATCTGTGCAATGTAAAAAATTTTAAAACATGCAATACCTGACTATTTAGTCAGGGGCACTGTCCTCTTTTCCCTTAGACTGTCAAATAAAATTAAATGACAGCATTGAATACAATAATACCATGAATCAAAATTATACTTATTTTTGTCAGATAGGCAAAAAGTATATTTTTTGGTGTGCCACAGAATTTTAGCAGTTTATGTGTGCCATGAGATGAAAAAGATTGAAAACTGCTGTCTGAACTATTGACTAAATTCTTAGTTACTGATTACCCTGAGGTAAGAATTTATTATAGACCATGAGGACATCAAAAAATTTCTACAGACTTCTAACTCATCCAAAAAACTATGTGTCACAAGTACCATCAATCAACAAAGATATTTTTAAACCACAAAACAATATATTTTATCACATTAACTAGGGACAGTCATTACACCAGTCTTTGCACATGCACATGAATATGTATCTATGCATCCTCAAATGTAAATAATTGTTGCAATATATGCATTGGAAGAACATTTTACATTTACATAATAGAAATAGGGAAAGTTTAGCTTCTTCATTTGATTTAAATGACTTTCCCATATTGTGGCTTAATAAAATGACGGCTCATAAAAGTAATGTGCTAATTAAAATGCAGGAAATACTAAACATATCTAACTATATACAGCCTTCTTCCATTTTGCAGGTGAAAGAATAAAACTCAGTTCCATCCAATGGCCAAATGGTGATCTCCAAAAACAGTTTGTACGTAAAAAAATTTGCATAGTTTTATTCTACTGCATTTAGAGCCTGAAAGTCATGTTATACATATGAACATAAGTCATAGATACCCACCTGAGAACAGGAAATAGCTCCAGTCCTTGTTTAGCATAAGAGTATTCCAAATGAAACAGTGGCAAGTAATAATTCCTAAGGATTATAGCTCTTTACAGAACTAAAGAACAATTGTTAAAAACAAACAAACAAAAAAAAAAAGTCAGCCTTGGCCAGGTGGCTAAATTTGTTGAGCATTATCCCATGCACCAAAAGGTTGAGGGTTCAATTCCCAGTCAGGGCACATATCCAGGTAGTGAGTTTATCCCCAGTTACAGTGTGTATGCGAGACAACCAAAATATGTTTTCCTCTCACATTGATGTCTCTCTCTATGTCTCTTTTCCCCTGCCTTCCTCTCTCTGTCTCTCTAAAATCAAGGTTCACGTCCTTGGGTGAGGATTGAAAACAAAACAAGTCACTAGGCCACTGGGAAATGATAGTCTCTTGGTAATAAGCAGAACCGGAGTTCTCGAGGCACGCAAGCACGCCCAGGATGCATTGCTTTTCTGCTTCTCGCCATCTGAATGAGGTCAGTTTTCTTTCCAAAGTATTGATTTTTTTCTTTCATAAACTTTGTTGAATAATAGCAGTCTACGTTTATATGTTTGTTTTAAATACACACGTAGTCGCACACAAACCCAAATATACAAATCTTGCCATCATAATACACTTACCACATTAAAGCTGTTATTATCTTAATTGGAGTTTTACACATATCACAGACATTTTATACAAACATGAATACATGAGTTAAAACCACGCTTGGTGACTCAGATCATTCACTTATCTTTCTTTATAATTTAGTCTTCTTAATCTTCATTCATCAACATGATTTCGTATGTCCAAAGTCTTAAAGTCAATTAGTTCAATGAAAACTACTATTTAAGTTGAACCTATCAAAGAAGGAAATCACAATTTAGATCAAATGTTTTTCAAAGAAATGACATTAATATTTTATCCAGGCAGTTAAAACAGAGAAGCATTCAAGGTGAACATTATCTGAGATTCACAAGAACAAATCTTAAAAAAAAAAAACAGTTATAATACTTCAACATATTTAAACAAATGCTTCCATTCCATGAATTTAAGTAGTTTGATCATTTTTCTGACTCATAATAGCAGTGAGGGAAATGTAGAGAGTTCAAAGAAATGGGAAAAAATGAAATTCCAAACAAACATAAAAGAAAATGCTGCATTTGCATAATATTTCACACAATGGCAAGATCAAAGATGACAGAGAAAACATACAGGTATTTTTAGACAAAATTATTAAGCTGGTGTTTATTGTGCCAGGATTTACTTTAATTAGCAATAATACATGAATTTGGATTCTTATTCTTTCTCTACTTATTTTACAATATATTAAAAATATTTAATTTTACTTGTGCCGTTTTATGACTATTAGTTATCCCTGTTTTATTTTCATTTGTTTGTTTCTCAAATAGCAATCAAATATTATTATCATACTTCAATTTTCCCAAGCTGGCTTGACAGAATTTTTCTTTGAAAAGCAAATATTTTTCTCTGAAACTAATAATTCTCGATTTCCCTTATCTTAGATATACATGAACACTGGTTTCACAATAGTTCTTTTAAATATAAAAGATTACATTATTTAATATATTAATGTTCTAGAAATAGGCAATTGTGCATAAAAGCTTTTTTGCTAGAAAATGCTTCATATTACACCACAGAGGAATATTGTCAAATTCATTAGCAGGTTAGGCAAAGTCTTTTCTCTGGAGAAAATAAGTCCTATTCTCAAGGACTAAGTACTAGGAAGGGATCTCTAGAAGACAGAGTTAGTGGTCAAATCATATTTATTCTGATGTTTCATATGTGCTGCTTACTGTATCCCTTATCCAGTCAGATTATGGGTCAAGCTAACAGCTTAAATGTAAAGTTTAACACATTATCAAAACATAGAGCTTTTTCTCACATCTTGATTTCACTAATTTGTGTACTTATATGGAACTCATCTACTTTGTATCAAAGAAAAAAGCACCCATTCAGAATGCTTTATATATCTTAGCACTGACAATAGGAGGTCATGCATTTGCTGAAGAAGGCAGACACAAAAGGACATGCACTTTTATGGCACATTGAGTGTTCAAGATTTATAACATGGCATTGTTATGCAAGTGAGACATTGCTTGCCTTAATATCAGAAATCTCTCATCTCCACATCTTCTAAATCTAGTTTTGAATCTTTAAATATTCATAGGTATTTTTTCTTTTTGATACCTCATTTGTCTCTTTTTTATATTTTTTTATTTATTTATTATTGTTGTTCAAGTACATCTGTCTCCATTTTCACCCCACCACGTCCCCCTGCCCTACCCATCCCCACCTCCCAATTTCAAACCTACCCCCTCTTGCTTGGTCCATGTGTCCTTCATACATGTTCTTTTTTAATTATATATTTTGATTTATGTCCTTATAGAGTATATGGAAAGACTTGTGTGCTTGATAAATCCCCAAGGAAGACTCTACAGGAACGTTGTCTATAGATTCAAAGAGACAATTATTGCAAATAGTCATTCATTATAATTAATGATGTTCCTTCTATAAAGTGCAGAGAAGCTTTGCTCACAGAATGGCATTATCTAGCAATTCAGCCCTGAGACAGAAGTTAATATAGCTACAAATGCATATGCAAGCAACTTCTGCAGGAAAAGCAGGCAGACCTGTTGAACCAAATATAAACAACAATGATGTTGGACATGACATGGGGCAACTTTGTCACATATTCTGTTGTGACAGGCCCATGATTTTGATAAAACATATGCTTTCATAATCAGCAGTTTGAAGAGGTGAGTGTTTGTTACAGAAGGTAACCAGAAACCTATAAACACCCAACAGAGCAAAGTCAGACATTAACTTCTCTGCACTTGTCATTGCTGGAAAGGTCCAGGAAGCCATGAAGACAAAAAATAATCCAGGCTGGTTTTAAACCAAATCTATCCCAGTCAACGAGAAGATCATGAATCAGGCTCACAGGGAGTGAAATTCTGTTGCTGCATGGTGATACTAACCCTGATTACACTTAGAACCCAGGAGAGTAGGACTGGCAAAGGAGATCTGTTAAATACACATTGTAGGCAGTCCAATTCACTTAACCACACAGAGTATTTTCTGTGGATATTGCGCTGCGACACACTAAGTAAATTGTCAAAAATATAAACAATTAAAAAACATACATTTCTATACATGTCATCAAAATTTTTTGAAAAATTGAGTGGAGTTTTACTTATGACAATAAAGTATAATGCAATGGAGTTCAGCTTTCAGAAAAACAGATTCCAGAATAAATTTTTTAAAATCTTTTTTTGTAAATTAGATTTGTTTTAATACAGCATCTTTTTTTCTTTTTATTGTTGTTCAAGTATAGTTATCTCCGTCCCCCCCCACTACTCTCCCCACCTGATCCATCCCCACTTCCCACCCTCAATCCTACCCCTCTTTGTTTTTGTCCATGTGTCCTATATACATGTTTCTGAAAAAAATCTTCACCTGTCTTTCCAATTATTTTTAAGGCAGTAGAAAGTTTTGATGGGATAAATATGAATAAATATGAATAAAAAGCTGAAGTTTTTATCTTAGATAAGGAAAAAAAAGATCCTGGCTTATTTTACAATGTAAAGCTTTACAGATGGCCCTGAAATTCATGTTATTTTGGGGGATGCAAAACTTTTCTGAATGTAAATTTTTTTTGGAGTAAGGAGTAATTAATTGAAATGGTACCAGATCAGACAGGGGGAAAAGGTAAATGAGAAATGACGGTTCTACTATGTCAACTTAAAAATTTATTTAAATTAAGAATTCGTTTGGAGCTTGTGAAATTTCCATTAAGTCTCATCTCTTAGGTTATTAATTTAAAAACAATATAAGCACATGCATGATCACAGCAGCACTATTCGCTACAGCCAACATAGACCCTTGAAACAAAGCAAACCTCTACTCACTGGGGAATGATAAGCAAAATGTGGTTGACACAAACAATGCAACATTATTTAGGCTTTTAAAAGAAAGAACACTGGGACATGTACAGCAACGTGCATGAATCTTAGGAATATTACACCATGTAGAAGAAATGAGACTCAAAAGGACACATATTGTATAATTCCACCTATCTGAGGAATCTATAGCACCCAAATGCACAGAGAGAAAGGAGGATAATGGTGACTAAGGAATGCAGGAAGTGGAAATGGGGAGTGGTACAAGGAGTATAGAGTTTCGTTTTTGTGAAATGATAGAAGTTTTGAAAATTGCACAACAAAAGGAACATATTTAACACCATTCAATTGTCCATTCGTTGTAGTTAATAATGTTAACTGCATTTTAGTAGTACTCTTAATAGTGGTTAAAATGTTAATTTTATGTTGTATGTATTTTACTATAAGAAAAAAATAGACATTATCACAACAAAATGGAACATTTTTGGTTAACATTTTTAATATTATAGATATACTAACATAGTGAGTTAATGATATCTCCTCTAATTTAAACAAATTAGTTAAAAATTTTAAGTAGTAAAAGTAATTTTCCAAGTGCACCACTATTAGATAAGCAGATGCACATTTTTCAATGAGGCTTTTTTAAACCAAAGAATAATTCACACTGTGTGGCTTAGCATGAGAGCAACAATTGGTGTAGCAGGCTATCCTGTACACAGCAAGATTTCAACAACAGTTCTTTTTGGAATTAAAAAGAAAAGCAAAATTGTATTTTGAATAATTATTTATGGTTACTGTGAACTACATTAGATATTACTGAATCAGTTTGGAAATTAAAGTATGAGAAAGCTTACTAATAGAAAATTATGACCTGACCTTTGGTTTTCATGTCTACCTTATTTCCTTGGTTAGTTTTCACAATATCTAATACCAAAATCAGGGAATAAAATGAATAGGCTAATTTATTGTCTTTGGATTAAGACTTGCAAGATGAAGGGAGATTTCTGAGTATTTACAAGGTCCCTAATTTTTATTCATAAAGTAATGTAAGTTTTATCAAAGTTGCCAAACTTAACCATCATTGCTATGTTTCATCATAACCCTTGTTAATATTGTCTTTCAACATAATATGTAATCACTTAATGAACTTGACTATTTTTTTAAAAGGTAGCAGAATGAATTTTATTTGAAGAAAAAATAATTCCCACTACAGTACTGGCCCACATTTCTCTTCTCACTCACCCAATCTTTACAAACGAAATGAAAGACGTACAAGCTATGAGCATGCACTCATGCATACTCACACAAACACACACACACCTTTAACTTTTGAACTGCCAAGAGAGAACAAAGTAAGCAGAAAAGTCCTTTGATGAATGATAGAGTTTTAGGATGACAATTTTTTTCCAGCTTTGAGATACCATTGACATATAACATTATGCAAGTTTAAGATGTACCTGTTGGTTTGATATATTGTATACAGCAAGATGATTACCATTAGCTAACAACTGCATCATGTCATATAATTACTGTTTCTTTTTTGTAGTGAGGACAAGATTTACTTTCTTTGCAACTTTTAAGAATATAATAAACTATTAGTAACTATAACCATAAGGCTGTATATTGGCTACCCAGAACTGATAACTGGAAGTTTGAACCCTTTGTTCAACATTTCCTTCTTTCCTTCACCACCCAGCAGGCCCTGGTAACCACCATTCTAGTTTCTGTTTTATGAGTTTGCCTTTTTTTTAGATTCTACATATATGTGAGACCATACAGTGTTTGTCTTAGTCTTTCTGACTTATTTCACTTAGCATAATGCCCCTGAGGTCCATTCATGTTGTTGCAAATGGCAGAATGCTCTCCTTTCTCATGGATGAATAATATTCCATTCATATATATCACATCTTATTTATTTATTCATCTGTGGACAGACACTTAAGTTGTTTCCATATCTTGGCTATTGTAAATAACAATGTAATGAATACAAGAATGCAGATATCTCTTCAAGATCATAATGTCATTTCCTTTGGATATACACCCAGAAGTAGAATTACTGGATGATCTTGTAGTTCTATATTTAATTTTTTGAGGAACCTCCATAGTATTTTACATAGTGGCTATATACACCAACAGTGCACAAGAGTTCCCTTTTTGCCACACCTGATAAACAGTTGTTAATTCTTTTCTTTATGATAACATAAAAGGTATGAGGCAATATATCATCATGGTACTGATTTGCATTTCCCTGTTAATTAGTTATGTAGAGCTTATTCATTTACAATTTTTATTGAATGTTGGGGGCCGCCCTGCCTGGTCTCAGGAAGCTGTGACCCCCTGTGACTTAGGCTGAGTGAGAGACCTCCGGACCAGGAGCCACTAAGGAGACAAAACTTTTTCCCCTGGCATGAACACTACCTGTTCTGTGCCTGGCCTTTAATGCTTGATCAGTTAACCAATGATGGGTAACAATTCTCTAGGATAGAGAATGGACCTAAGACCACGCTGATCACGTAAAGGCCTCTGGAATAAGACTCAAGGGGCTGTGGAAATGAAGGGGCTGTGGAAAGGAAGGGGTGATTGACATCAACCCCTGCCCCCTCTAAACCTGAGTCTTTGTACTTAGATGTGAGAAATCCAAGTCTCCTGGCTGCTTCTGTCTCCTGTCCTTTTCAGGACTAAGCAAATAGCCAAAGGGGCAGCTCTGACTGGAGATGGCAGACCCCCGGGGTAATCAGGCCTGGGACATAGAATATGCAAGATCCTGTAAGATCTGTTTGCTGAAGGATGTTATTAACTTAGAATTTGAAGGCACAGACAAGAAACCAAAACCAGCCCTTTGAGCTGTGTAATCCTTTCATATGATAAAACTCCAATCTCTGCCCAGAATCACAACAGGGATTCTGTTAGCATCTTTGTAAATTACCTGTTCGCTTTGATCCTTTCTGCCAGACTGTGAATCCACAAACTGAGTCTACTTTCTCAATAAAAACCCACTGGGGTAAAGGAACAGCGCACTCCCCACAAGAGGGGGTGGCCATGTTCTCTATGTCCCCACAGAATTATGCTAGATTCTGTGTATTACACATGTTTAATGAACATCCACAGTCGAGATGAATACCGTGGGAAGGTGGGACGGTATTCTTTCATAATTGAATTTATTGGAATGACAGTGGTTAATAATATTGTACAGTGTTCAAATATAAAATTCTATAACACATTATCTGTATATTGTACTGTTTAATTCCCAAAGCCAAGTCTCTTTCTCTCATTTATCCCCCCTTCACCCTCTTCTGCTTGCCTTCACCCCACTTTCCCCCTGGTAATCACTACACTGTTGTCTGTATCTATGAATATTTTGCTTCATCCTTTTGCCATTTTTTGCCCAGCCCCCCAACTCCCCACTCTCTGAGATTTGTTCTCTGTATTTATGAGTTTTTATTTATTTGGGGTTTTTTTTTCATTTAATAGCTGATAGAGGAGGTAAAAACATACGATGTGGTAAAGATAGTCTATTCAGTAAATAGTGTTGTCAAAATTGAACAGATACATGTAAAACAGTGAAACTAGTTCACCTTCTTAAACCATACACAAGAAGAAACTCGTATGGGTGTCCAATCTGCAGTCCACTGGCCACATACTGCTCAGGATAGCTATGAATGTGGCCCAACACAAAATCATAAATTTACTTAAAACCTTTTTTTGCTCATCAGTTTTCATTAGCATTTGTGTATTTAAGACAACCATTCTTCCAGAGTGGCCCAGAGGCACCAAAAGTTTGGACACTCTTGGAAAGACTTAAGTGTAAGACTTGAAACCATAAAAATTCCAGAAGAAAACATAGAGAGTAAAATCTTCGACATTTCTCGTAGTAATATTTTTTTCTGTTATATCCCCTCAGGCAAGAAAAACAAAAGAAAAAATAAACAAACATGACTACATAAAACTAAAAATTTTTGCACAGCAAAAGAAACCATCCGCAAAATGAAAAGACAACCCACTGAATGGGAGAACAAATTTACCAATGAAATATTTGATAAGAGGTTAAATATCCAAAATTACAAAACTCAACCCCCAATAAACAAATAGCCCAATTAAAAATGGGCAGAGGACCTGAATGAATACTTTGGACACTTTTTCAAAGAGGACACAGAAATGGCCAATAGGCATATGAAAAGACGCTCAATGTCACTAATCATCAGAGAAATGCAAATAAAACCACAATGAGATATCACCTCACATAGTCAGAATGGACATCATCAATAAACCAACAAACAACTATTAGTAGTGAAGATGTGAAGAAAGGGAACCCTTGTACACTGTTGGTGAGAATGCAGATTGGTACAGCAACTGTAGAAAGCTATATGGAGTTTCCTCAAAAATTAAAAATAAAACTCTCTTATGACCCAGCAATTTCACTTCTGAGAACATATCTGAATAGCCCAAAACATTACTCCCAAATAATAATAGGACACCTATGGTCATTACAGCACTATTTACAATATCCAGGTTGTAGAAGTGCCCTTCAGTAGATAAGTGGATAAAAGGCAGTGGTACATACACACAGTGGAATACGAGTTGGTTGTAAAAAAGAAGGAAATCTTGCCTTTTGTGACAGCATGGATCGACGTGGAGAGTATTATGCTAAATGAAATAAGCCTGTTAGAGAAAAACAAATACCATATGATATATTTTATATGTGGAATTTAATGAACAAAATATACAAACAAAAATAGAAGCATCTTTTAAAATACATATTGGCCATTTGTATAGCTTCTTTGGAAAACAGTCTACTCAGTCCCTCTGTCCATTTTTAATCATTATTTTTGCTATTGAGTTGTATAAATTCCTTACATATTTTGGATATTAACCCCTGATAAGTCATTTGATTTGTAAATATGTTCTCTCACTCTGTATGTTGCCTTTTCAATTTGTTGATTTTTTTTCTTTTGCTATGCAGGAGCTTTTTAACATGATGTCCCACTTGGTTAAATTTGCTTTTGTCTATTCTGCTTTGAGGTCATATACAAAACATCATTGCTAAGACCAATGTCAAGAAAAATTTTTCCTTATGTTTTCTTCTCGGGAGATTTACAGTTTTATGTCTCACATTTAATTTTTTAATCAATGTCAAGTTAATTTTTATGTATAATGTAAGATAACTATCCAATTTCATTATTTGACATATTTACAGATAATTTTATAAAACAACTATAATTTTTAACATAATTAATCTTAAACTCTTTCTGAACACTATTTCTCAAAGCAGTAGAATGACTCCCAATAGCATTTCATATACTTTCTTTAAATTCCCAAATACTAAAATAGTAACTTTTGAAAATATAATAGTGGGGTTTGAAAAAAATTGATATATTGGGCTCCATCAAAAAAATTAAAAACGAACATAGAATGTACATCACCAGGTGTGAACTTTTGTGTAAACTATGGACTTCGGGCTATTATAATGTGGCAATGTAGCTTCATCAATTTTAGCAAATGTACCCCTCTGGTGGGGGATGCTGATAGTGGGGGGGGGCTGTGCTTGTGTGAGATCGGGACATATAAAAATTTCTCCATAAGCATTAAATTGCTCTCCCCAAAAGATTTTAATAGTAATAACAAATTTAATTTTAAACAAACATATTTTAAAAGAAACCCCCCTGGGCACACACACACAAACAAATTAATGGAAAAAATAAAAACTGCCTCTATCAAAATATATCTTTGAGGAACTGAACAGAGAAGCCACAGACTGGGAAAAATATTTGCAATGCATGCATCTAGTAAACTGCTAACATCCAGAATATATAAGGTACCCTTAACTCAATAATAAAAAAATAAACAACCCAATTAAAAATAAGCAAATACTTTAAGAAAGGCCAATAAGCACATGAAAACATGTTCAAAATCATTAATCATCACAAGACACAATTTAAACTATACTTCACTCCAATTAGAATGGCTAAAATTAAATACCTAGAAGTACAAATATTGGCAAGAATGTGCCTCTTAATGTAAATTGTTTGAATAATTTTGAACATAAAAAAGTTTGCTAGTTTTTCTCCAATACAGCAATTTTCTCCATTTATTCAAGATAAATGAAACACATATTCATAATACAAGGGTGTTTACTGCAGCTTTATTCGTAGTGATCAAAGACTGGAAACAACTTAAATGTCCAAAAAGAGAGAGAGAGAAAGAGGATGGCACATTCATCCAATAGAATCCCACTCAGCAGTAGAAAGAAACAAACTATTGATGCACACAACTGCATAATAACCTAAAGCACCTATGGATGGAAGAAAGCCATTCATAAAAAGAGTACATACTATGTGATCCCATTTACATCAATTTCAATAACAAATAAAATTACAGAGGCTCTTTGATTTACAATGTGGTTATGGCCTGACAAATTCATCACAAATTGAAAATGTTGTAAGTCAAAAATGCATTAATACACCTAACCTACTGAACATCGTTGCTTAGCCTAGCCTGCATTAAATACTTACATGAGCCTATGTATGGGCAAAATTCTCTTGTTATTCCTGCCCAGTGTCATGACAAAGTAATGAACAGAATATCGTTAGCCTAGGAAAAGCTCAAAATTTAAAATTCGAGGTACAGTTTCTACTGAATACCTATCACTTTCTCACTATTCTAAAGTCAAAAATTGTAAGTCAAACCACAGTAAGTCAGGGACTGTCTGTAAACTTATAGAGATAGAAATAAGAACAATGTTTATTTCTGTGTCAGGGTAACTGACTTGGAAAGTACACAGTAGAACTTGGAAACTGACTTGGAAAGTGCACAGTGAAACTTTTTGCAGTGATGGAAGTAGTCTATAACTAGATGAAAATGTAAATTAAATGGGTATATATATGTTTGTTAAAACTGCAAATTTAAGTTCTGTACATTGAAAATTTTACCTCAGTTAAAAAGTATTAACATATATAAAATAAAAGGTAGAACAACTACATGGCAAAAAGGGTCTTCCAGATATGTTTAACTGAGGAATTTGAGATGAAGAGATTATCTGGATTATACTGGCAGGCCCAAAGATTTTTATAACAGAGAGACAGGAGGGTCAGCAACAGAGATGTGGCAATGGACACAGAGGTTACAGAGAGAGAGAGAGATTTCAAAGTACCACACTCCTGGCTTTAATAATGGAGGAAAGAGCCTAAAATCTAGGAATGCAGGCAACCTCTAGAAGCCAAAAAAGGCAAAGAAACAGATTATCTCCTACATTTCCCAGGAGAAATAAAACCCGAGCAACATTTTGATTTTTGCCTAGGGAAATCTATTTCAGACTTCTGACTTCCAGAACTGTACCATTTCAAGTCTGGTTTGTGGTAATTTGTGACAGTTTGGATGCAGGGTTTAGAGAGAGTGAGTGGGAAGGAGACAAGTTTGAACAAACAAAAGGCCAACGTCATCCACTGAAATGGGGAAGGTTATCGAGACAGTTTTGCGGGGGAAACCACTAGTTCAGTTTTGGATATGTTAAATTTGTTATGTTTCTGATTTATCAAAGTACAGGCATCCCAGTGCAAGTTAGATAAACAGGTTGGGATGGTTCAGGAGAGAGGCCTGGGCTAAATCCATGATTTGGGATTGAGGAGCATGTACATAATATTTGCAGTCATGAGCCTGGACAATATCGCCATGGGGCACAACTCGAAGCACTAGAGTTTTATTGAATGGGGTATTGGTACATCCAGAAAAAATCTAAATGTGACTGGTATCCAATGATTACCTTCCAGTATAACAAACTTTTGTAGCAAAGGGAAAATATGAGCAATATAAAGTACTTACCAGAAAAGGGGCAGGAGAGGTACTAATTTGAATTTTTTGGAATTAGAAAGTAAAGCTTTCATAAATGTAAGGTTAAACAGAAATCAATAAAGGGAATACCACTTTATTGAAATATTATTCAAAAGTTTTATGTTTTAGAAGCTACTAAGGATGGAATATTATGAACAAAATGACAGTTGAAGAAGGATTAATTCTATTTACTCCCGCTCTAGATAAGAAATAATTATTCACATAACCATAATTGATATTTGCTATTCAGTAATGTCCAGGAATAAGCAGGAAGTTGGCATTACAGAGCTCTGATATAGAGTCCTAAAATCAAAGTTTTGTGGTTTAAGATACATCTGAAATTTTTACCATACTAATTTTCATTTTAATGTGTAAGATCAGTAGGAAAAGGGGAATCTATTGAAACCAGGAAATTGGGAAGGTAAGACAAGCAAAACTGATTACTTTGCCAGATTCTACAAATACAGTTTTGATGTATTAGTGTACATGAAAGATGAGTAAAGAACCTAACTAAAAAGAAAATAAATACAGGTAACTTAATGGACATTTCTAGTATAACATGAAAAGTTCGTATTAAAACAAGTAGTGCTAGATATTTTAAACTTTAAGTTAAATTTTTGAAAAATTAAATCACTTACAAAGCAAATTAGATTTGTTGATATGTAATAAAATTAAACATGCATTTTGAGCATCATTTCTATGTTTTTTCTTAAAATACTGAATAATATATCAGAATTTTAAGGTAATATAGGATGCCTATTTTTACTTACTTTTTGAATTGCTTTAACAGTGTATCCAAAGGGAATGTATCCATTAGACCAGCTATTTTTAACTTTTTTCATCTCATGGTGCACAAAAAATACATTTTTTGCCAATCTGACAAAAAAATATATATATGACTTTAATTCATTTATACCAGATGGCTATTGTTGTGTTGGCTGTTGTCATTTTTTCTCATCTGACAATCTAAAGGAAAAGAGGCCAGTGCCCCTGACTAAACAGTCAAGTATTGCATGTTTTAAAAGTTCTTGAGGCACACCAGTTGAAAATCGCTCCATTAGAACAATGTTCCTTGTGCACAGACTATGTTCCAAGCACCTTTATGTTATGCACTGTTTCCCATTAGAGAGAGACAGAATAATATATAAAGATGGTGTAAAGTAAGTCATTTGGTGACAAATCAGGGGTAAGATGAATAGAGAAAGAGGAGATGATGGTTTTGTGAGGGTGATTATTTAAGGGGTCAGGGAAGGCCTTGCAGTTAAGATTGTATCTGAGGCTAAAAGAAATGAATGGTAAACATTTTGGGATAAATATCTGGGAGAAAAGTCTTCCAAGAATTAAGCATGGCAATTCCAATAGCTCTTTAGAATTTCTATCGAATACATTGGTGTGATGATAGTTAATAAAATTATGTAGATTTCAAGTGTACAATTCCATCATATCTGTATATTGTATTGGGCAGACACCACCCCAAGTCATGTTATGTCCTTTCCATCACCACTTATTCGCCCTTTACCTTCTTCTACCCCCCCACGACAACTCTTTCCCTCTTGTAATCACCACATTGTCTGTGTCTATGAGTTTGGCTTTTTTGGGGGGTGCAGATTGTCAAGGCAGAGGGGATTAATCCCTGGAAGTGTGTTTTTGCTTGCCTTGTCAAAAGAACAAGACACAGTGAGCCTGGATAGAACATAAGGGAGAGAACAGTGAAAGGACAGATCATGTAGAGTTTTGGCTTTTAGTGTGAAAGAGAAGAAAAACCACTGAACAGGTTTGAATAAAAGAATAAAATAACTTGACTTAAATTTTTTTAAAGGATGACTCTGCTAGTCACTGTGCCAGATGGAAAGATTGAGTTCTTCCAGGAGTTAAATGTTCCAGCCTGTAAGTTGCATGTTATGTAGGCTCAAGCTTCATTGGAAATAGAAACCTGGCACACAGGTAATCAAAGTTGACATCACTGGTTATAGAACAAAATGAATATTGTATAGCCTCTTGATAAGATACACTGTGAAGAACACAGGGTTACTTCTGTGGGTACCTGATAACAATGTATAACTTGCATATACTCAGGAAGAAATATCATGTACACTGAAGGTGTGCACAAATCTATTGATTACTTAGCATATACTCACTAAAAGTGTCAGAGTCACTAAAGAAAAAGACCCTATGAAACTACTCCAGATTGAAGAATATAAAAGGGCATGAAAACTAAAAAATTAAATAAATAAATTTTACTTTTTCTTTTGTTTTGTTGCTATAAAGGGCATTATTAAATTTTAATATCCAAATTATGGTAGTATTATGGTAATGTTAATTTCCTAAAATATAATTATCTCAGTGCTATACTGATAAACTGGCTCACCTGATATGGTGGTCAGGAAGCCTGGATTTGTAACATTCACAGATTTCCCAGTTTGTAACATTTGTGGTAATAAATACTCCCACAATGGCTGCTATCAAGCTACTACTGTGAAATTACTGCAAGGAATTGGGAAGAAATATGCCCATTGGGCTCTTGAAAATCAGTTCAAACTAATTGCAGCACACCAGTAACTGAACTAAAGGTAGGCATGAAAGTGTACTTGGCTTTTCGTTACAAAGGGCATCACATTTGCAACTAACTCTAAATTGGTTCAAAAATTAATTATATAAATATATATCTATATCTATCTATCTATATCTATCTATCTATATATATATATATACACAAAAAAAAAACTAATGAGCAAAATAGAAACAGAGGTATAGAAACATGGAACAGACTGAGTTGTAAGAGGTAAGGGTCAGGAGGGGACTGGTTGACAGAAAGTAAAGGGATTGATCAAAGAACATGTATGAATGACGCCTGGGCATGGACAGTGATGTGGGGATTGACTGTGCAAGATGTGGGTGGGCCGGATGGGTGGGAGCAAAGGGGGAAAACTGGGACAACTAAATAGCATAAACAGTAAAATCTTTTTAAAAATTAATAAATGATAACTAATGGAGGGGAAATTAGGGGTAGAGGAATGGAGCAAAAAGAAAAAAAGGACTCATGGACATGGGCAACAGTGTGCTGATTTCTGGGGGGAGGGGGATATCAAGGGAACTAAATGGTCATGGAAAAATACAGTAAAAGTTAAATAAAAATAATAATTAATTAATTAATTAAAAATGGGATTTTAGGAAAGTAAAAATAAATTCATACATACATAACTATCTACATATGGAAAGAAAATGATAAATCAAACAGATAAAATGGGTAATTTCTTATTGGAATGTTTTTAAATACTCTCAATTTTTCTATAAGCTTGAATTACTTGAAAATAAAAATTAATTAAAAAGAACAAAAATGTAATTGGAGAAGGAGTTTATAAAACAAGTCACTATTTTACATAATAAAGTAGACAAAAATACAACTATGTATATCAGATACAATGCCAAAATGAATAATTGAAAATATATTTCTAAAACAAATAATATCTTTAGAAGATAAAAACAATTTTGTAATACAGAAAAGCAAATGAGCTCTAAGCCATTGTGCTCTCATAAAAACCAGAAGTGGTATTTTTGTCTATTTGAAACATTTTAATATTGCTATAGTCCATAAGCACTTCAAAATAATGAATAATCAGTCAATATCATATCCTTAGATTATATATTAAATTCACAAAGACAGATAAGAGGTTTGATGATACTATAAACAGCGGTAGGAAAATTGATTAAATGTACTTTGTCCATGAATAAAGGAGTTTTTGATTTATTGACACTCTGCAGATTAATCTGAGACTACATGGAGCAGCGAAGCAGAGTAGCAAGCCTGATGAGAGAATTTGAAAGAACAACCTGAGCAGAAGTTAGAAAATTGATCATTCTTCACCACTTTTTTTGTGGGGCCACACAATAAAATAAGAAAATGTGATACTTTTTTCCAATTTGCTTAAGTAATGATTACTTTTTAAATATTTTTTAGAAAACCAAACATTTTATGAAATAGACTAAAGTTGCATAAGCACATTTTTATGCCTATGTAAGTAAGGAAAAAATTTAAGGTTAATATTTTCAGTGAAGTAGAGTTTTATCATTTGTACTATTCCATGAGCATGAACAATGAAAGAAATGATCCATTTTAACATAAATCCCTATTTTTTTGAGCTTTTGTGATCATTTCTTCCTTGAAGCAGATGAAGAGGGTGCAACAAAGAATTGTACAAAAAGAAAATGGTTTCTATCCTTAAATATTAACTGTTCAACTGACTTTCTCCAATGACTAAGGAAGAGCTTTAAATATATTTTATGCAATGTGTTTTTTATTTGCTATGCAGAGATTTCTTACTCTCCATTCTCTTTTCCCTTTCTGTTATATATATTAAAATAATATAGTCAAAATATGACTCAACAGCAGCTAGAAAACTTTCCAGTCTTCACTCTAGACTGTTTCAACACTAACAAACATTCATTTTTCCTTCATACAATACCATTTTTTAAACTAAATTTACCATAATAATGAAATACAATTACAATGCTATGAGCAAAAGCATAATACAGAAACATCAATTAACCAGAATCATTCTCTCATTTTTCCTCTGCATATATATTTTGCATATAAAATTTAATCACAAGATCAACAACCAAATACATTTCTAGGTTTTGTCCTATAATTTGAATAGATACATCCATTGCTCCATTCCTTCCTATAAATACAGCCCAGAGTTCACTTATATTCTGCAGGATGATCCAGAGACCAAACAGGCCCCTTAATCATCCACAAAGATTTAATAAATGCTTAAGAAGTGTATAAGAATTTATTTGTAATAGTACCATTATTCATAATGATATCAGAAAGGAAGGTAATTTTCTAAATGTTATGCTATGTTCTCTTTAGTGGAATATAGTATATTCCATAATATCAAACCATTAGCATTATATAGCAAGTTTTAAAAAATAATTATAAAATAGTTGCTAGAGCAAGGTCCCATTTTCCAATTGAGAACACATCCCAATATTTCCTTTACTTTCCTTAGTTTTCTTTTTTCCTTTACTTCTTTTGCATGTCTGGTTACTTTTTTTTTATTTTCTTTTACCAAGGTTTCACTTTTTTTCAGTGCTACTGAAATAATTGGCATACATCACTGTATAAGTTTAAGGTGTACAGTATGATGCTTCAATTTTTACATACTGTAAAATGATTAAAATAGATTTAGTTAACATTCATCATTTCATATAGATATAAAAAAAGACAAGAAAAATATTTCTCCTAGTGGTGAGAACTCTTAGAATCAACTCTCTTGACAACTTTCCTGTGTATCATACAGCAGTGTTAACTAGACTGATGTACATTACGTCCCGATGCCTTATTTATTTTTTAACTAGAAGTTTGTACTTCTTGACTTGTTTCACCAATTTTGTCAGTCCTAAGTACATTGCATTTTCTACAAAGTATAATTCAACTTCCTGACTAAAAGTATTTTGAAATTATATTGACAATGTTATCAGAATGCCACATATTTTTTAAATCTTTTTTTTAAGATTTTATTTATTTATTTTTAGAGAGGGAAGGGAGGGAGAAAGAGAGAGAGAAACATCAATGTGTGGTTGCTGGGGGCCATGGCCCGCAACCCAGGGATGTGCCCTGACTGGGAATCGAACCTGCGATGCTTTGGTTCGCAGCCCGAGCTCAATCCACTGAGCTACACCAGCCAGGGATATATTTTTTAAATCTTTATTGAGGATATTGTTATTGATTTTAAAGAGAGGGGAAGGAAGACAGAGAGAGAGAGAGAGAGAGAGAGAGATGTGAGAAACATCAATTGCCTGCCTCTCAACCAGGGATTGAACCCGTAGTCTTTTGGAGTACAGGATGATGCTTCAAGCAACTGAGCCAACCAGCCAGGGTAGTCTAGTTTAATAATCCATATATATTAAATATATTAGTATATTAGTATATTAAATATATTAAATATATTAGTATATTTTAATTTCTAAAAACTTATGGTCTCTAACATCAACACTAATAAAAACAAAAAATATTCAAAGAAACTCACAGAATGTATCAAAGAATATTAATTGTTAAGTCCTGGGTGTACAAAAATTTGCAAATATTAATTAGTATGAAGATAGAAGCCACCAAAGGAAAGAGATTTCAGTTATAAATCATGTATTTATATTCAAAGTCAAGTGCTATAATTTTTATACCTGGTACTACCATGGAAAACACTCAAATAATAAAACAGATTCTTGTCTAACAAAATAATTTCTTCATATTTATAATATTCATACTAACATTTCTTATTTTATTAGTCTAATTGTGTTGGAGACAATTTGAAAAGCATTTAATAAATAGCATACTTGACACAGCAGAAATATATTATTTTCAATCCTTTAGCACTTGCTTTAGATGATGCTTCTGGGTTAATAATAAAAAAGAAATGTTGCAGCTTAAGTATCTGACAGTGTTATGTTCTTTAAGGTAATTCTTTTAGATCTATTGTCATAAAAGAATACTTCTTTGTGATTTAAATATTTGTTAAGGACATTTTCAACATACATTACTTATATGTCCTCAAAACAAAACAAAAGTTACAGTTAAATATATCTGGAAAGTATTGAGTGCCAAATTCTCACTGGAAAATCTACACATTGAAGTATTTGAAAAATCCTAACATAGGGAACAATTTCAAGAATATTTAAGTACACTCTAGTGTTTTCTTGAATATCATTTAAAAAGTTCAAAACAAGTAACCTCGGCTGGACCTGCAGTGTGCGAAGAACTACGAGGCTTGCGTAATTCACTCTGCTATTCAGATTGCATTAAATGGAATAATATATGTAGGATAGCCAAACTGAGGATTTGACTTGTTATAAACTTTGAATATGATCCCAGTTCATAAAATTTTCAAGAAAAATGACTTCTGAAAGAATAGTCATACTTCTAGCTCTACATCATAAAGAAACATATAAAATATTTTCCTTTCTAGTTAAGAAAAAGAAGATAAGGGGAAAAGTGATGCAGTATTTTCAAGAGGAAATGAAGTCAGAAGATATGAGGTGAGAATGATGCAATGAGATTTTGTGAGTCCAAACATAAAAATGAATACACAGAACCTGGATTCACCCTCCTGACTGAAACAACAACAAAACAACAAAATCCCATAAAACACTGTCTCAAGACATTGGACAGCAGGCAACAGGGTCAATGCTGGGAACAGCTGGGAAATAAATTAAGTGAGCCTTAAGATTCACCCAGAGGCCCTGGTTGGTGTGGCTCAGTGGGTTTGGCACCTTCCTGGAACCGAAAGGTCGCTGGTTGGATTCCCAGTCAGGGCACATGCCTGGGTTGCAGGCCAGGTACCCATGTAAGAGGCAACCATTTGATGTTTCTCTCTCACATTGAGGTTTTTTCCCCTCTCTTTCTCCTACCCTTCCCCCCTCTCTAAAAAAGGGAGGAAGGGTGGGAGAAATAAATAAATAAATAAAATCTAAAAAAAAAAGAAGAAGAAGATTTACACAGAGAACTGCCTGGATAAATTTTCCAACTGGCAGTATAGGAAGAGCATACCATGGTCCAGAACAAGGTAGGCTTCCTGAATTGAGTAGACTGAGCTAGGAATCCAAAAAGGCCAAAGTATTCAGAGTTTGCCTAGAAAAGAGAGGACCAAAAAGAGATAACTTCAGATATATGCCAAGTTCCCACTTGAATATTAAGCTGAATGTTCGTCAATGAAACTTTTAAGGAAACTACACAAGGCTAGGTGAAGAGCTGCCCAAACAGATTAGAAGAGATCGTCACCAAGGTTCACATGCATTAATTTTGGGTATAAATAATATCCAAAATTAAATAATACCCAAAACTAAAAGCAAGAATCAATTAATAAAATCATGCCAGAATGACACATATAACAGATTTATCAAAGATATCAAAATTATTGTAATTGCATTTCATAAGTTCAAGGAGCCACAAGATATTAGAATATGCTGAGGAATGATAAGGCCAATATAAAGGGAATGTAAATTCTAGTTCTAGAGACGTAAACTGCAATGTCTGAGATCAAAGATGCACTAGGAGAAATAAATTTTTAAAAATTAGACATCACAAGAGACATCATTGAAGACAGAACAATGGAAACCATCCAAAATGAAACACGGAGAGAAAAATGAGTGAAAAAAACTGAACAAAGTATCAGAGAACTGAAACGTCCTAATATATGTATAATGAGAATATTAAAGAAGAGAAGCAGGGGCATGAAAAGTATTTGAAGAATTAATGGCCAAAGTTTTCAAACTTTGATGAAAACTAAAAACTTGGAAATCCAAGAAGCTGGACCCCCAAAAGAAGAAAACTCCAGCAAGACAAATCACAATCAAATTGCTTAAACCAAAAAAAGACATAAAACATACAATCCAAAGATAGCAGTTTTATTGCCATCACGAAGCTCAACTAATGAATTATCATCTTTAAAATATGAAAAAAAAATAATTCTGCCAACCTAGAATTCTTTATACAGGAAAAACATCTTTCAAAACAGAAAATGAAATAAAGACTCTTTTAACCATACTGAATCTGAAAAAAAAATCATCAGTATATCTGAATACAAGATATGTACAAAGAAAATATTCAGAATGAAAGAAAATAATACTAGATAGAAATATAGATCTATGAAAGGAATGGAGAGACTAAAAATAGTAACTATGTAAATAAATACATTTTATTTTATTTTTAAAATTCCTTAAAAGATGAGCAACTATTTAAAACAAAAATAATAAAAATATATGAGATTTATAACATATATCAAAATAAAATATATGACACTGCAAAACAACCAGAAGGGAAAATGAGAGTACACCATTATAAGATTCTTATACCATACATGAAATAATATGTAATATCACTAAAAGGGAGTCAGTGATAAGTTAAAGGCATACATTATAAAACATAAGTCAGCCATTAACAGAAATTATAGCCAATTACCCAACAAGTAAAATTAAAGTAAAATATTATCTGATTAATGTACAAAAAGAAAACAATAAAAATGGATCAAATGGAAAAGAGAGCAAGATTTGTAGTATGAAAACCATATCCATAATCATATTAAATGTAAATGTTAAAACATCCTAATTAAAAGACAGATTTTTTTAAATACTGTATTTATTTATTTTTAGAGAGGGGAAGGGAGGAAGAGAGAGAGAAACATCAATGTGTGGTTGCCTCTCATGTGGCCCCCGCTGGGGATCTGGGCCGCAACCCAGGCATGTGCCATGACTGGGAACCGAACCTGCGATATTTTGGTTCGCATCCTGCGCTCAATCCACTGAGCTATGCCAGCCAGGGCTAAAAGACAGATTATTACATTAGATGAATAAACAATACTCTATTGTCTGCCGCCTATAAGAAACCTACTTTAACATAATCAAAAAATTTTATAATCAGAAAAAAAGTGATGTTAATACTAGTCAAAAGAAAACTTTGATGGCTACAAGTAATATCAGGCAAAATAAGCTTTAGAGCAAAAATTTTAATTGGGGTAAACAAGGTCATTTCATAATGATATGGGGCCCAATTCATCAGGAAAGTACAATTAACCTTAAATGTTTGGCTGTAGTAAAAGACCTTTCAGACATATGAAATAGCACTCATAGAGCTAAAAAAAGTTAGATAAATTCACAATTATAGCTGAAGATTTCAACACCTCTCGCTCAGTAATTAATAAAGTAAGCAGACATGAATTAGTAAGGATTTAAAAGTTAGCCTAGATTGCCATGGTAGAAATCATCACCTCATTTTCCTAAATTTGTGTAGTTAAAATTTAAGAATGTTTTAAAGAAGTTATAAGAGGAAATTATTTATTTTATTGGCTAAAGTTTGAATGATGGGGAGGGTAATAGTAACATTTTTTCTTAGAAATTTAAGCATAAGTTTGGAGCTACATATACTCAACTTTTAACTATCTTAGTTTCTTCTAATTTATCACATAAGTTTATTTAGCCTGTGCTGCTTAGAAGAATTTAATTAAATCTACCAATAAAAAGCTTCCACAAAGTAATGTTTATATACCTGCTCTAAATAAAATAGAGTATGAGAATTTTGTATTTTATAGTAAGAAAAAGTACCAGTATATTTTCTAGTACCTATAATCCAAAAAAAAAATCATTAAAAAAGCTTAAATACTGGTAAATCCCAGAAAAAAATTCTGTTAATTATTAAAACATATTTGAAATAGAAATCATGACTTTAATCAGAGTTTTATTTCATAGAAAAATAATGATAAAATACAACTGGTAGAGAGATCCTTTTAGGGTATTCATTGCTAATTCCTTATAATAAGTGTTTGACTTTGGTCCTAGTAGTTTCTAAGTGAAAACTCTTAACATAAGCTTTCAGTATAGTGTGTTAGTGTCTGATGATCAGGTGACTCTTCCATTCAATCACGCATTCTTCATGATGGTTACCCTTATAAAAATGTGTGAAGTTGCTTTATCACACTGTATTTTGGGAAGTCCATTCACTTTATACAGAAAACACATTTTCAAGATATCTCAGGTAAGTAAATACTAGTGAAAGTCAATTGTCAAAAAGTTCAGCAATAACACGTAAAACCAGTGAATCACTAAAGTAGGAATTGGTGAAATATATCACATGCATATTAAAAAAATAAAAACACTACATATGAAGAGCTTCCCAGACAAGAAAAAGCTAAAGGAATTTATCACGACCAAATCAGTATTACATGAGATGCTAAGGAGTTTTCTTTAAGAAGAAAAAGAAAAAGAGATAAAAAAATAAACAATAAAATGGTAGTAAATACATATCTATCAACAATTGAATCTAAAAACAAATAAGTGAAAAGCAGAACAGAAACAGACTCATACAGACAACATTTTCACAGTTACAGATGGGAGGGGGTTTGAGGGGATGGGAGGAAAAAGGTGAAAGGGTTGAGAAGTACCAGTTGGTTGTTACAGGATAGTCATGTGGACGTAAGTACAGCATAGAGAATATGGTCAATCATATTCCAATGACTATGTGTGGTGTGAGATGTGTACCATCTGGATGATCCCTTTGTAAGTTATATAATGTCTAATCAGTGGCATGCAAACCTGAAGCTAATATGATATTATATGTCAATTTAGCTGAAAAAAATCATTTAAATAAGAAATAAATCACATATTTCCATGCCTTTTACAAAAAATAAACAAACATATTAACTTAAAAAAAAAAAACAGTTTGTAAACCAGAAACAATTGTGGGATATACTGTTATAAAGCTTATAGAAGGAGAAAGTAGTGACTGTTTATTCTTCACAGTGATTGGTTATAATATTGGAATTTTTCACAGTGATTACCTCATATCAACCTTGGAAAACTAAGTTTTGCTTAGGGTTTCCAGACACATAAGCCAGAAATGACCCAGGTCAAGTTATTCTTGCAAAATAAGCTAAATTAAACTTTGCTTGTGTAATTAAATTGCTTTTGTCTGCTCAGGGAATTTTCAATGTTGGCCTCCATTTGTGTTTGATCTTAAAAGCAATGGAATATATGTATTTGTCTTTCATATCTAATGACTACTTTGACACATGATTCTACATATGCATAATTTCTCCAGAGTTACTATGAGGCACTGACCTGATTATTCCCTAACCTCCACACTAAGCACTTTTTATGATGCGAAGAAAACCTTTATCCTGCAATTTACCTAAATTTATTTAAGTTCTTAAACTTAATTTGAACTTGAATCTCCAGAATTCTAAAAGCTGTCAACTTTTCCTAAGAATGCTACCAGTTAAGAAGGTGAATTGGATGTATAGTTGAAGATCTATATAGAAGAACTGATTCAACCACTTTAATTTAGGATATACAGGTTATAGACTTCTGTATACCAACATTTTCTATGCTCTGAAAAATATACTAAAGCAATTATAAAATAAATAGAATTAAATTAATTTTTACTAAAGTGCAATATTGTATTAAGTCCAAATTAACTCTCGTATTATAGAGTGAAATGCACATCAATAGGAGTTTGTGCACTAAGTTGATATTTTAGGTGAACTTAGGGAATTTACATAGAATTTTAAAGCTAGCATAGACCACTTGGAAAAATTCCAGATGCCCTAAAAATCTGGGAGACACTTCGGCTCCAAATCATGGTGGTGGTATAGAAAATATATTAAAAGAGCTAATTAAAAGGTATTATTAGGGTATATAAAAAGACAATATCAAAAGATTATACATTGAGCAGAAAGTGCAGAACCCTGAATGGGACAAAAGTCGTGGAGGGCTGTACTTCAATCTGGGAGCAGTGAGTGGAAGCCAGGAAATAAATGTCTGTGGAGTAACCCAGACTCAAAATGCTTCAAAGCAGCAAGCAAGGGCCACTATTAGAAAAGAAAGTTAAATGTTTTCACTCACAAAAGAATAAATACTGAAGTAATAGACACTAAGTTTCTACACAGGACTGCAAGAAATACTAACGGTTATAGAAGCTGAGGCCTCTGATTTGAACTGAGAAGTAGGTAATGAGTGATATGATGAACAAAGTTATAAAAAAAAATTTAAATCCTGAACAAAGAATATTAGGAAGAGGAAAATGATAATCACTAATGTAAATATAAAAGCAAAATAACACTCATTCAAATTGAAAATGCAAAATTTGAGAACACATGAAAATATTTAATACTAAGAAAGAGAGCTACCAAAGTATACAAGTTAAATATAAATTTACTTCACATGTAATTAATTAGATAAAACTGACAATGATTTAAATAATAAGTAGCTTTTACATTGCTCAGAGATGATATGTAATATCATAACATTATTTAATAAGTATACTTAGAAAACATGAAAAGATGTTCAACATCAATAATCATGAGGAAAATGAAAATTAAAGCTACTATAAGATATCATTGAACATCTATTATAATAGATAAAATAAAAAGTACTGACAATGTATACATATACTGACAATGCACCATATATACCTACCTATATACATAAGTCTCATAATTGTTGAGAGTAATGTAAAATAGTATAGACTCTTTGGAAAACTATTTTGGTAAGTTCCTTTAAAGTTAAACATATACTACCATATGACTTAGCATTCCCACTCCTGATATATACCCCAGAGAAAGAAAAACTTATATAAAAGAAAAAAAAACTTGACACTCCCTGACGTGGTTCAGTGAGCTGAACATCATCCCACAGACTGAAAGGTTGCCAGTTTAATGTCTGTCAGGGCACATGCTTAGGCTGCAGGCCAGGTCCCTATTGGGGAACATGAGAGTCATCTATTAGATGTTTCTCTCACACATTGATGTTTCTCCCCTTCTTTAAAAAGTAAATAAATAAAATATTTTTTTAAAATCCTTTAAGACTTCAAAAGATCTAAGGAGGTGCTCCTCACAACCTTTTAAAAATAAACAAACAAATCAATAATAAAAATGTTTTAAAAACCTGTACACAAATATTTATAGCAACCTTACTAACATCCTGAAAACTATAAACAACTCAAATGTTCTTCAACTAGTGAATATATTTAAAACAAGAAAAAAAACTATGTCTCATCCATACAAAGAGATACTACTGAGTGATATAATGAAACAAACTAGTGATACATGGGACAGCTTGGTTAAATTACAACGGTATTATTTTGAGTGATGGTAACTATTCTTAAAAGATTTCATATTCCATGAGTCTACTTTCACTAAACTGCATTTGAGAAAATAAAAATTCTCTTAAGGTAGGGCAAAAAACTGCTGGGAAGCTATAAAGTGCTGAATTACCAGCGCTGAGATTCCATCCATATGACAGGGTCAAAGAGACAGAAGGTCATTATATGAGATAACAAACATGTGAGTTAGGCTGACTGTAGTAGTCATTGTACAGTACACACATTTATCAGAAGGGGTTATCTGACTTAAAATATACAACTGTTTGTTGATTATTCTTCAATAAAGCTGGAAAAAATAACGACAATGAATTTTGGAGTGTGTAACATGTACAAATGTATCAAGAATGGTATAGTAGCATGAAGGAAATGTACTTGTATAAGGTCCTTACAATGGGCATAATATTTGGAGGAAAATTACTATAATTTAATTATTATATTATAAACCTTTAAGGAACAAAGTCATATAATTAAAGACATATAACTAATAGACCAATAGTAGAGATAAAATACAATTGTAAAAATAGCTGTAAAGAAAGGAAGAAAAGAGGACAAAAGAAACAAAGTAGCATTGGTACTGATTTAAAAAATACAGAGAAATCTTATAGAATTAAACTCAAACTCATCAAAATCTATTAGACATGATTTTTCAAGTATTCCAGTTGAATATAGATTGTCAAACTGGAAAAATACAAAATAAATTTGTATTCTGTCCATGCAAATGCCAGCTTAAATTTATCTTTAATATAAAGAAAAAGCTCAGAAGTAAAATATTGGTGAAAGAGACTCCATAACCCACACAAGCACTGATCACACAAAAGGTAGAATGGCTGTGTTAACTTCACACTACATAGGCTCAGGGCAAGGAATGTTAGCGAATATAACATTAAGGCACAGCAATCCTAAATATCTATGTATTCAACAATCAAGTTTGAAATACATGAGCAAAAAGTTTATATGAATTAAGAGAAAAAGGCAAATGTCACTCTGCTGTCATTAAATGATAGACAGAAAACCTTTAAATATTAGAAGACTAACAATATTAAAAGCTAGCTCTATCTATTATATAAAATTCTCAGGCAACTAAAAACTCAGAACAGAAAAATAAATTGATCATCATGAATTATATTTTTAAAAACTTTCAATTACAAAATGGAAAATCTTTTTATTTTTAATTGAATTTATTGGGGTTACATGGGTTAATAAAATTATATAGGTTTTAAGTGCATAATTCTATAATACCTCATTTGTATATTGTACTGTGTGTTCACCATATAAAGACTAATCTTCTGTCAAAATTTATCCCCCATTTACCCTCTTCTACTTGCTCCCACGCCCTTCCCCTCTGGTAAACACCATACTGTTGTGTCTGTGAGTTTTGTTTTTTTTATCCTAATCCCTTTACCTATTTCACCCAAACCTCCATCCCCCTTTCCTCTGATAGCTGTCAGTCTGTTCTCTGTATCTATGATTCTGTTTCTATTTTGTTTTTTTTTTTCATTAGATTCCACATATAAGTGAAATCATATGGCATTTTTCTTTCCCTGTCTGACTTATTTCACCCAGCATAATACCCTCTAGGCCCAACCATGCTGTTATAATAGGTAATATTTCTTTTTTTAATTTTTTATGGCCAAGTAAGTATTCTATCATGCAATGTACCACAGCTTTTTAATCCACTCATTTACTGATAAGCACAGGTGCTGCCTCCAAATCTTGGCTATTATAAATAGTGCTGCCATGAACACGGGGTGCATATATTCTTGGGAATCAGTGTTTCAGGTTTCTTCAGATATATTTCCCAGAAGTGAAATCACTGGGTCATAAGACAGTTTCTTTTTCTTTTTTTTGTTTTTTTGAGGAAATTCCATACTGTTTTTCCACAGTGGCTGCACCAATCTGCATTCCCATCAACAGTGCCTGAGAATTCTCTCTTCTCCATATCCTTGCCAACACTTGCCATTTGTGAATTTATTGATGATAGCCACTCTGACAGGTGTGAGATGGTATCTCATTGTGGTTTCATTTGCACTTCTCTGATGATTACTGACATTGAGCAACTTTTCATATGTCTATTAGCCATCTGTATGTCCTCATTGAGATGTGTCTATTTAGGTCCTTTACTCATTTTTAAAAATTTTTTTTTTGGTGTTGAGTTGATTTCTTTATAAATTTTGGTTAACCTTTTATCAGATTTACATTGTATTTGCCTGTAGTAAGAAGTTTGCATGGGGATTTTTCTGTGGGCTCCTATTTCTATAGAAAACAAGGACCCAAGAGTAGGGCTCTGGTCTGTCTGGTATAACATGTTTTTCCTCTGACAAGGCCTTGGTCAGAGTATCTATCTGTCTTATACGTGTTAACATATTTTATGTATACTCTATTCAGGAGTGATTACTTAAAGATTACTCATCTATAAATTTTAAGGTAAGGACTGAATTCTTTATACTTCCCATTGTCTTTCTCTCCAACCATATTCACAGTCAAGACTGGATCAGGAGGTCTGCTGTATCTGAAGTTATTTTCCAGTGGAAAAAGAAAAAAATTATATTTGCTTTTATTTCTTAAGTGTGCACGGATTTTAGAAATATTAAAGAGGGATTTTTCCTTTGTTTAATGTTTTCCTTTTAGGTGTTAACTACGTCATGTGTATCAGCCCCAGTGTTCCAACACCATTTCAGTTTAGAAAGAGATGACCATTATTTCACTGTAAGACATTTTCCAGATTTATAGAGTCATAAACCTGATGGCATTTGGGGATGTTCACAACAAAGGCAATAAGTAAAATTGTAACAAATAGTAATGTTATCTTGCCTGGAAACTGTTTTACGTTTTATCAGTTTAGGGTTTTTCTCACTGTGAATTCAATGAAAGGCAGATTATCATGGATATTCTGCACTTAAATACTAAGTAGCCCCTGACAATTCATTAGGTGAGCTAAAAAATCTTGAACTGCCTCTTAATCAAAAGGTAAAATAGCAATTTCTTCTTACTTAGGAACAATTCTTAGAAGTCCCACAATGAGTTAATATGTTCAATTGATTAAAAATAATATAAAAGATAAGTAGTGATCCTCTTCATATTCAAATATCTTTCCTCTCATCCCTCCTTAAATATTGATTCCTAAATTCAGTAGGCAATTTCTCAACTGAGTGCCACTGATTACCAAAGGATAAATTAGCATAAATGCATACCCTCCTATAGGAGAAAAATATCTTACTGATGATGAATCAGTGATAAGATCTCTTAAAACAAGATACTACTATTATGCTATTATTGTTGTTATTGTTATTATTATTTCAAGCTAAAAGCAAGTATCTTTCCTCTGTCAACATTTTTATATTAAATCCTAAGGATCTATATGATCATGTCAATATATTAATGTACATCAGTCTTTTTTCCTTTGAAATATAGTCATCTTTCTATTATACATGAAAAGAGAAGAGTGGAGTAGTATAGATAAATTAATAGCAAGTCAGTAAAATTTCTCTGTATTAAGATTATATTTTATGATAACTTGTATAGCAGATTTTCTTTTCCAGCTCTTTTGATCACAAAGGAATGAATGGATTACATTATTCCTCAAACACAAGCATGATAACAGATTTGGAAAATTTTTAAAAATAAAAAATAAATTTAATAAAAAACAGGGAAAAGGGGGTATAAAGACACACTGGACAGTTGTACTCAAGTCCTGACTTAGAAGTTTTACTATGCATACATCCAACAAAGAATTAATCTGGATGCAGCCTTTCTTCAGATCACAACTTTCAAAAATATTCCTTTTCACGAAAGACATTTTTTAAGCTCTCCTATGCATAGTCCACTGCTGCTATGGGGAAATACAGAAAGAGATACAAATCTGAAAATTGAATATAGCCTAGTTAAGAGCTAAGCTATCTTTTCATCTTAAAGGTCTCTCTACTGGGCTCTATTGTATTCACTCCTACTCACTCCTACTATTAATGGCAGCTCCATCTTTGAACTGTATCTTTTTTTACCCATAACACTATCTAGCTCCTGGCTTGACAACCAGCATCTTTGAGAAGCTATTTATGCACTCTGTTTCCATCTCTTTATTAGGGCTTTAATGTCCCATCCACATTATTAAATTAAATGCACAGTCATTTCTTGGATGTTCAGAAGCTCTTTACACAAACATTCTCTTTATTTCTTGAAGAGTCAGCCCCTGGCTTCCTAATTTTATACCATGGTTATTTTGTTCTCCTCATCTACTTTGTGCTCTTTAAAACTGGCTCGATTTCTTTCTGCCCTCTTCCTAATTAATCTCTTTAGACAAAACCATCCATTCCTATAGCTTCAATAAGTGTTTGTTTTTATGTCAGTGACTCCCAACTTTCCAGCCCAAGACTTTTTCCTGAGTTTCTAACTTATTTATCCAACCACCTACTAAAAATATTTCCTTTTTATATTTTCCAATCACCTCAAATTTGACATATCTAAAATAGACCATATTTTGACAGCCAGATAAACAGTTCTAATGTTTACTTATCTCAGCTGATGGCCCCATCTACCTCATTGGGTAAATAAAATATAGGTGGTCCTTAACTCCTTATTTTCTTTTACCTCCTATATTAAAATCACCAAGCTTCATGGACTCTAACTCATAAACAACTCTTGCATCTGCCTTTTGCTCTTGAGACACCATTGTGGGATACCCTAGCCTAAACCAAGCTCTCCATTCCAAAGGTAGCAACTGGTCTTCATGCCTATAATCTTCTTTTTCAACCTAGTCACCATATTTTACATGTCAGTCTTAAATCTTTTGTCCTTTGTCATTGTTTTCATGATAACGTCCAAAGCCTATAATATATTTCGTAGATAAAAAGAAAAGAATTAACAGCAGGCCTGTGATACTTTCTCACTTTACCAGGGAATGTCCTAGAAGTAGAAAGAAGGATAACCTGGTCAAATTCTCTTGAAAACGTGTTATTGACAGGCCCACTGTCAAGCACATTACTGCTATTTGCTAATGAGAGAGTCACTATCTATAGAATGCCTTTAGCAAAGTGTACCAGATTTAAATAGGACTCTTTTTGGCAAACAAACATGAACTCCGGACTTATGGGCCATGGAACCAGGAAAAATATTACAGAAGCCAAGTAAAGACCAAAGTAATTTCTTTTTGTGTAAATGATGACCCTGTACATCATTTAGATAGTTTATCTTAAACATCACCCAAAGAACACATTTTGAGGTCAAGAAGTCCCTGTGGAATTGTATTGGCTGTCCTAAACTTTTTTCAGTTTGGCTAGTTCTTGAGAACTAGCCAAGAATATATCCTTAATATTATTAGTAAAGCTTGATACTGGGTAAGATTTCTGATTCTTATGAGTCTGATTTGACAATACAGTTGTTTGAGTTAATTCAATAAGTATTAATGTAATTAGTCTTTTTAAGTCCTTGAGCCTCATCTATTTTCTATCAGAAATTCCAGCCTTACTGGACTTCTTGAACTTATGGTGGGTGGTTCCTTGAGTACATTCTTGTTGCTATTTATCTCACTTTGAGTTTTTGAATAAGCTACTCCCTCAACTGAAATACTATTCTCCTCACTCACTGCTGTCCCATTTTGTTCGTCAGCAACCATAGTCATTTACTTCCTTTGTTATTAATCCCTAATTAGCCTTTAATTTTCAGTTCATACAATTGCCTTAGTGATGACTTTCTGGCTCCTGTATTTATGTTGTGATAACTTCCTTTACTACCTCTTCAGTAGTATTGACTACCTGTCAGACTTTGAACTCAATGGAAGAAAGAATCTTGCCTTTCTTGATCCCCATTTTATCACATAACTTAGCAAAATTTGTTATATGACAGATACAGAAATACATGCTATTAGAAACATATCATACTTGTTGACCTAAAACAGTTCATAATAGCTGAGTAGATTTCAAAAAGCTCTATATAATATTTATGGTAGTATCTTAAATAGACCTAGAGAAAAAGTTTGAGAATATACCATTCTGGGGTTTTTTCTTTCATGTTCCACATTATCTGAGAAGAAATCTTTTTTCTACTTAGTATGTAATCAGGAGTTACATAATCATTTAAATTCTTTACTATGAAATGAGAGAAAAAATAATGCCATTTTAAAACAATGGCTCTATGAATTGCTTAAATTTCTAAAAATATTGTGGGATAAATGTACTTCATTTATAAATGTATAATATTTACTTCAAATTTAAATAATTTTAAAATCAAACTGATGCCATTTCTACCTTTTTTTGGTGTTTTTTTGTGCCTTTATTTTATTAAAAGTACATACAGAATGTACTCTAACCAGCAATTCCTGGTAAGAACTACACCAGATTTTTGCATAAGCTTCTGTCTGCTTTATATTTACTATTCTTATTTTGACAGTATTCTAGAAGTACTGATAGCAAGTTCAATAATTTACATGTGTGTTTTTTTCTATTAAATGACACTGAAGGACCTCTAAATATATTCTTGTTAATATACAAAAATGCTAGGAAGTATATTAGAAATATGGAATGTTACAACCAAACAATAATAACAATTTTCCTATACTCCAAAAGTCACATTGTTTCCATTGTAAAAGAACCTTCATGTATTATAAATTCCTTCCTGCATTACCTAAGTTACTCTATCATCATCAATACCCTTATCTGATTACCTAAATGTATAGGATAGACCTCAGTCAATACTTCTGGAAAAATGCAATGCCTAGTGGGCTTTATGATTTCAGAAACAAGATAACAGGCTTATGACTCAAAGAAAGCAATCAAATGCATTTTTGTAGCCACAAGCATCGTATTTACTTAAAGGATTGTGACTATAAAAGCAAATCTCTCTTACTGGAAACCGGGACAAAAGCTTCAGAAGACAGGGTAGTAAATAGCTCTGAAATTGTTTTCTCTGCTTCATTTCAAAAGCTTAGGGCTACCCATGTCTGACCTTTTACAGATGGAATGGTTTCCTGCTGGTCTTGGTACTACACTGAATGCTGATGGTGGTGTGGGCTTGATGCAGCCATCAAGAATAGCAAATATGCTCATCACTGGTGTATTCTTCTGCATCAAGAACATTTCTCATTCAGTGACATTTGCTGGTTCCCTCCATGAAAAGGTACAGTGATTCTATTTTTCCCCCAAACATTTTCCCTCTAGTGTCTCTTGACCAAGCAGGGCAAGGAAAATTGTGTAATTGTCCAAAATGACTCCATATAGTTTAGCCAAAGGAAAATAAAGTCAGGTTGAACAAGAAGACATTTTGCTGAGAACATCTGGAGTCAGCCTGTTATTTTCTTTGCTATTTGGTAATGGAGAACTTAAAAATATATTTGAGAATTATTGAGATTTTCTGCCTTTTTTTAGACTGTCTATTAACATTAACCTAGTGTCTGGTGTTAGGATATTTGCCTTATAGTTTCAAATACATAAATATTGAAATATTAGTATAAGATGATCAATGAACAGTTTTTAAGGTTATCTATATAATTTTTTAACATTAAAAAGAAAATAAGGCATAAAATAACTGTCTATCCTACAACTATTTATGCTGTATAATATATAATGTCATATTTAGCTTTTGTAGTAGTATTAAAGCTAAGCAGTGCTAACTTGTGAGTGCCTCTTATGTATTAGACCTTGTTTTATTTTGACACACATCTGTGAGGTAGTGGTTATTATTTCTTTATTTTTAGACTTAAAAAAACTAGCTCATATAAAATACACAATTGCCCAAGTCCCATACAGTGGTAAAGAAAGAAACTGAAAACCAGATTGGCCCCTGAGTTTTTCTGAATCCAAATCTCACACCAGGAATATTTGCAACTGTATAAACTGCGTGTATATGTACACCCTGAAAATAGAAATTGGATTTTATTTCATCTGTTTTAAAATAAGAGATTAATTCGAAAAGGACTGCTTTCCGAAATTAGGATTCCTCTGATCAGAGTGTAAGGCAACTTTTAGAGGATACTTTAATGCTTAACAAGTATAAACAATGTGCTAAGCTTTATGCTAAAGGCTTTTCATTCGTTATCCCATTCAACCCTCTTATCTGAGGACGATATGATTATAATCTCCAATATACAGAAAAGGAAATTAATGATTAGGAAATATCTGTATTCTCTATTTCCCTCCAGATCTATTCGCTGCATTTTTCTGCCCTGTTTTGCACCCTGGGGTTCTGACCTCTAAGTGAGATACAGTGTGTGGCAAAACAGCAGCATAGATAAAAGCTATAGGAACTGTGAAGAAGATATTAAGACCATCCCCAACATACACACACACAACCGACACACTGGATTTATAGCTTAAAACCATCAGAGACCAGCTCGATCCAACATGGTGACTCATTTCACTTTATGGTAATCCCTAGCCTTATTACTTGCCCATTATAATGCATTAGCATGCTAACGGACACACATCAGAGCCACCGTGATTGGAAACAGCCCATATAAGGACACAAAATGGCCAACGGAGCTCCTCCGAGAAATATCTACCCCCTTCCCAGGAAGCTCCTGAATATCCCTCCCCCTTATTAAATACCCACCCTTGCCCCTCCTGATTAAAGTGTCCTAAATAAAGGAAGCAAATGCCTCTAAAGGGGAGCTGCTCTGTCTGTGGAATAGAGCATTCTCTGTCTCACCACTACACTAAAAACTCATTTTCACTTTAAACTCTATGCTGTCCTGAATTTGAATTCTTTCCAGCATGAAGTCAAGAATCCACAGTGGGGCCCTGAACCTTGGGTCCCCAGGCCCCTGAAATACCTGCAT